>VYXB01001748.1:777616-879021 GCA_013397135.1 Pachyramphus minor | reverse complement strand
GAGCCGATCCCGGCCGAGGCGCGGCTCCGGCGTGCCCCGCGCGCCCCCTGCTGCCCGCCGGCCCGGCCGGGCCCCGCAGCCTCGGGGGGCTCTGGGGGGTTCTCCGCGAGCACAGGACAGACCCCCATAGCCAGGGCCGGAGTGGGCGGGTTTCCTCCGGGCCCGGCCCTGCCGCGCTTCCCAGGAGGGCTCCCGGTGGAGCTGAGCAAGAGGTGGAGAGAGGGCTGTCTAAAGAGTAGTTAATAAGATGTTTTTCTGAAGTCCTTATACAGAGAAAAGTACTCGGACAAGTCAGCCCCACACACGTATGTGAAAAGTTACAATGGCCAAACAAAAGTTTTGTGCAGAATTTACTACCTGTTTAAGGACTGAATACACACTATGCAGCTTTTCCCACAGATAACCCTACAGGTCTGTGAATCTCCAACTATATCTGCCTCAGAGCTTTCTCCAAAAATGCACCATCCCCAGGCTGACTTTTATTCACAGATTCAGAGTTTGGAGAGTGCCTGGAACAGGAGAAATTAATTCCCTGCAGCTGGTCTGCCTTGCTGCACCTTGCAAATCCCAGTGCTCAGGGCAGGCAACCAGAGTGCTTCCTCCAGGCAGAAAAAGCCAGGAATTAGTGCTTTTCCTGCTGTTCTCCCAACACACCAATGCAGTACATAAGACTGCTGGTAGGCTCTGTGGGGCCCACACCCTCGGGAGGACAGGGAGTCCATGGTGGTGCCATAAGTCCCCCCAGCTGCACAGCAGCACTGTAAGCACAGGCCTTCAGACGGGCCTGCAGTGCACTCAGTGAGACCTTGCCCAGGTGGCTGTGCCTCAAACCACTCACAGGACACACTGGGTGCCAGGGCCTCAAGAGTCACACTCAGGGATGTGATGATCATTTCCCCAGTCCTTCAAGTATTGCACAAGGAAACACCCTCCTCACCGTCTCTCCTCTGCCTACAATTTCCTCTCTTGCCAGTTCCACGTACCAGGACAGAGCTCCAGCTGATGAACGAACCCACACACTCCCTCAAGCTTTTGCTGAGTGTCTGTCACCAGAAGCAGGGGATTAAACAGGATAGTGGTCGAAAGAAAAGGTTATGATCCTAGTCTTTCACATGAGTGAAATTGGGTCTGGGTCACAGAGGAAGATGGCATTGGAATGGCCTACACTCCAGAAAAGCAGCACCCTGTCTGGCAACCCGAGCTCAGGAAAGAGCCAGGACAGGAAGAGCAGGACAGGAAGAGCAGGTCAGGATGGAGATGCAGTGGCAGAGCAGCATGTCTGTGGGAGCTTAGGTGGTGCATGCCCGCTTTTCTGGGATGCGTCAGGCCCACACAGAGGGTGATAAGCAGCAATGCCTGGGGCAGCATGCAGGGATCAGGATTTCTTTCTCAGGATTCTTGCCAGGCACAGGAATGGGCCCTGAACACCCAGTCCGGGTATTTCAAATTTGCTTTTGAATTATCCTAGTGTCTCATAAGCCATAGATGAGAAGGAGAGAAAGGCAAGACCAAACATTGCCGAGAACATTTTACAAAGACCTTGTGTCTCAATATCTTGAGATTCAAGGGCTACAAACCCCCAAGATGTTGGCAAAAAATGGCCTATAGTAACAGAAAACCCCATTGGTCTGGAAGCTTTTCTGCAGTCTTATCCTTGCCCCTGCAGACCACACAGCTGACCTTGCAGACCCTCAGCAAGGCACCCTCCCATCCACAGCCAGGGCCCCCACAGTACAGGGTGAGGCAGGAGGTGGTTCCCAGGCAGCTGCCCTCGCTTGCTGCAGGCACGACCCCACAGGCTGTGGAGGTGCTCGCTGCCATCAAAGGCAGCCCCACCTTGGGGCTAAGCTTCAGAGGCCTCATCAGGGCCCACATCTCTAAGAGTAATGACTGCCTACACTAGGACTTTTCCTTTATCCCAAGATGATCCCAATGCATATTTCACATCCACATGCTGCTGAGCTCCATTCCTGCCTACATCTATGAGCTCATGCCTTTCTCACCCGTCTCTACTCCCTGTACCCCACCCAAGCCAATTTTTCTCTTTTTTCTTCTTCTGCCACACCTACCATATATTTGTCGCTCTACCAAGGGTGGCACTGCAAGCCAGAGTCCCCAAGCATCTATGCCATTTCCTAATTGTTCCTGGAACTCCACCTCTCCCAGGAGGCCTGTGTACATGCCATTCTAATAGCAAACTTTCCCACAATTAGTGGAGGTGTCGGCATCAGGAGCACAGCACAAACCACAAAGTGTGGACACACCATCCCTGGAGATGGGAGTAGTGCAGCTGAGCCACTGTAGGATCAGGCAAGGTATTCACATCCCTTTCCTTACCCTCCTTTTTGCAATTTTAGAAGGAAACTGACTGTGCCCTGTCCTTCTTGTACTCACACCAAAGAAAAGTGCTTCTTCTGGAGTGAGAGCCTACACTGGCAGAGTTTTCCACACACTTTACACTGGGGGAATGACAGTGCAGGATGAACCGTGCATGTCCTATGTCATACTATCCCAAATATGTAGACAAGAACATGGAGACAGAGATTTGTCCACCAAGCACTTGTGTCAGGGCTGAAAAGCACCCTGTGCTCTTGGGGCAGGCACATAGAGCATCAGGCTGGTTGGTTTTGAGTCTAGAGCTGATCTGAGAGAGCCGAGCATGCAGAAAGCATTACAAACCGCTCAACATCAATTCAGACGATTAATGTGTGTGCCTTCTCTTCCTCCAGCATCACTGCCCCTCCCTGGGGTCCCTCCCAGGCACTGAGACATCTCCCCTTGGTGTGCACAGGGAAAGCCACAGGTCTGTGGTGTCCCAGTGCTGCTGAGGCTGCAGCAGAGCAAGGCAGAGTGATGCATGGGGACAGTGCTCGGTGCATTAATAAATAATCACCTCTCCCCTGCTCTGCAGGAGAGCGTGACTTCACAGTGATGTGTGTGAATGTCACACAGGCCCCAGGAGAGCTGCTGCTCTGACTGCCAGCTTGGTTCCCAAGGGCCCTGCTTATCCTTTGCCCTCCCTCCTGAGCCAGGGATCAGGGGAAGAGGCTGTACCAGTTGTTGCACACAGACACAGCAATACTTCACCAGCTAAGAAATGTCCATGCAGAGGATGATTCTCTGCCATCACATCGCAATTTATTATCCACATACACCTATGGACTACAGAGAACCACATTCTTCCCTTTCTGCCTGAGAGTTAGTGACAGATGAAGTCACTGAAGTCACCTGGCACTGTGGCCTCTTGTTTGACTGGATCCCTGGAGTTCTGATGTCCCAGTCTCCTATGAACCACTGCCCACACTAATGAAGCAGTATGGAAAAAGGACTGTACCACATTCTTCTGAGAAGCTTTTTCAAGGACAGATAAGGCACAGAAACATTGCCCCCAAATTGGGAATGCCTAAATTACAGCATATGCTGGAGGGCCCTGCAGACTGGTGGGTCAGTGAGCGGCAGAGGACTTTTTGGTTAGCCCCCAAGACTCAAAGCAGTGACAGATGCACATGAAGCCTGGGACACCTGGCTGGGTCTGACCCCTGTGAACCTCACAGCAGTTTATCTCATGCTGTGCCAGACCTTTGCTTAATGTGGTCATTCTTCTCAGCTGAGCCCACACTGACACTGCTGCACTGCTACAGTTCCTGAGCCTGTGCTGAGACATCACCTCCTGCTCTGTGTGCCACAGACTGAGGGTCCCTCTGAGGTAAAACCCTCTAAGTACCCCGGAGACACCAAGCTGGACACTCTGTGCTCCACATTCAGCAGAGGGTCATATCAGGAAATGCTGTGAGTCTCCTTTATCGCTTTCTATGGATCTGACTAAACATTTCCAGGCATTTGCCCTGCACTGGCCTTGCTGTTACCTTACAGCTCCAAACACTGGTTCTCCTTCACTCCCCTCCACTGACTCATTCAGCCTCTTGGCAGGGCAAAGAGGAAGGCAGGCAGAAAAGCTGTACTTAATTTCCTGTGAAAGTATTGCGGCAGGACAGGGAAAGGCTAATGTGTGAGTGTGAGAGGTACTGTAAGACAGAAAAAGCCTTGCCCCCATTCACTATTGCCCCCATTCTTTCTATAGAGGGGTATTTGGGCAGCGAGAGTTCCCCTTTATCCTCTATGGGCATCACATGCCTGGCTCACCTCATTTACTCAGCTAGAGCATGTTTTATTAATCTGGAGTCTCAACAAGGTTCTTTACTTCTATTAATTTATTAATATTGCTAATTAAATATCATATTCGCAAATGTAAATTTCCTAATAGTGTCCCTTCCATTTTCAAATTTAAAAAAAAAGAAAAAGCAGCAGCAGCTTGTTATGTTAGTCAATTGAAAGCAATTCAGGCTAATCAGGAGAGCGGGGCTGTCTCGTGTCTGCAGAGGGAGGGCCACTGTCAGTTTGCTTTGGGGCAAATATCCACCTTCTACCACCAGCTTTAACAATTAGATTTCAGAGTAGGAACAAAATGGGGGGAGTGGAGTAAATGGAAGAGGGTGGGAGAAGGGGAAAGCAAAGAGTTTGGTGTCTGTGGGAACAGGCACCAGGAAAATCCCCCAGCAATTGGCACAGCAGGATTGATGAGGGTGGAGGGCACACACATGGAGAGACCCCAGAGACAGCACTGGGTGTAGGGGAAGGAATAACTCAAGAGGCAGCCAGCAAGCCTAGGGAGCGGCTGGCCCTGTGTGGAAAGGGTCGTGGGAGGGGACTGGCCCCTCTAGAGGGGACTGATCCCTGTGGAGAAATGCAGCTGATGGGGAGACCCAGCATCTGAATTGTGTTTTGCATGTTCCCCCTGCTGACACTTTCAGCTATGTATTTATATATATATTTGGGAAGATGTGATAATCTGTGCGTTGGGATGACTGGGCTGGTGTTGCATTAAGGAAAGTTTTAAAAATACATTATATCATTTTTATTATTAATGGTAATGATAGGGCCCTGCTCGTTATCTTTCCTTTTGTTATGAGTGCTGTAATCTGAGGATGCTGTGGCAATGTGAAAGGGATAATGCACTGGTACTGCTCCATTTGGTTCTGTTTTAAAATTCCATCCTTCTTGATAATTATTATCAGAACCCAGAAAAATTACATTTACTTGCCTTTTTCAAAGGGTTTATCAAAAGCATAGAAACCTTTTTTTGCCTCCATTATGCAAAACAGACCTCAATAAAAAACTCCTTATATTCATTGTATGGATGGAGAAACAGAGGCACAGAAGGCAAAATACAAATCCAAAGGCTATTGGTGAATGTCTCTTCAGATTCCAACTATTTCCTGAGGTTAAATCCTAAAGCATTTGCAGGAAGGCACAAAACAATGTATTACGAGAAATCTGGTTGTAGAACATGGGCCACCAAGTATTTCATGTCTTGCTTTAAATGCTAAAGATTGTCCTAGTCCAAAGTATGATAGTAGGGGGCAAACACTGACCCAAGGGAAAATACAGCTCACTGTCTCCAGGTAGGTAATTTCTTTTTTTACACAGTAAAAAATTCCCAAATGTTAATCCACTGATGGCTCCAAGATCCCTAAATGAAGAACAGCATGGAGCAGGTCAAAAGTGGATCCATTCTGGGGTGTGACAGAGCCCCATTCCCTCAGATGCAGACAGACCTGCACCCTCTGGGACACGCAGGAGAACAAGGACCCCCTCTGCACACCTGCACTGCAGCCCAGCAGCTGCCCAGCTTGTGCTGCTGTGCTGCATGTCCACATGCCAGGGTTGGGGAAGGGGGAATGCTCTGCAGCCTGGGCAGAGGGGGCTGTTTTAACAGAGGGGTGTGTCAGGTGCAGGGGTAGGACTACAGGGGCAGAGAAGGAGGGAGCAAACAGCCACAACAAAGCCCCTTTTCAGTCTCCCGCAGTGAACAGAGACAACACAGAAAGCCCTGGCTGAACTGGAAGGAACTGGTTCTTGTCACCTCACACACACTGGTCTCCAGCTGTTAATGATCTCTGTTGATGTGAACATCATTTCCTCTGCATCCTGGCGTGTGTAATTGAGTGGGTCTGCGATGGGGAGGCAGCACCGCAGCTTCCCAGTCAGCACTTACTGACAGCCTAATCTCAGCTCAAGAAATGTTGCCGAGGTATTGGCTTCTGATGCCATGTTATCTCCCCAGTTTGAGAAAGTATAGAGCTCACCTCCCCGTGCAGATATAATAGGAGAGGACATCACCTTAATTCCACCTCCATTAGACCTCAGAGAGTCGACTGCGACCCCACTGACCTCATCAATATTCAGAAGCTTAACAAAAAAAGGCTATAACTGGGGAAGTCAGAAATAATGTAATGCAGTATTGATTATTTTATGGTACGATTAGGTGTAATTACATCTCTCAAATTTTATTTTAATGTTACTTTCTACTACTTTTAGCCTTTTAAAATTATCCAAAACATCTCTGTTTAATGGAACGAACATGCCTTCAATTTAAATGTGAAACACTCTTTTTCTGCTAAAGTGTGACCTCAATATATTTGAAAACATAAATTACTGCTATGTATAAACCATAAAAAATGAATGATGAATTTAATTCTGGTGAAGCGTGAGGGACTGGGAATGCAATGGGGAAATACTGTTTATCCAGAGGAGAGCGGACAGCCCAGGTGGAGAGAAGGAGGCAAAATATGACCTTCTCTAACACTGAATGGGACGTGTCATGTGAAGGACTTGACTTTGGACTTACAGACTAAGGGCAAAAATCATTTATTCCCTGGATCAAGTCCTCAGCTGGCCTTGATCAGCACAGCTCCACTGCAATCAAAGGCGTGATACTGATTTACATTGGTGGAGATTTTAGTCCACTGCATTTGCTCGGTATTTGATCCCCTCCAGCTCTGTCAGATGAGCAGAGATGGATGTTCCAGCCAGAGACCCACAGGGTAACCTCCTAACTCTTCACTTCATCTTTCAGACCTCTTTGTACTGCCAGGCTGGTGTAAAAGGACCTTTGCATAAACAAGAACAGGGCCCTAAGAACCCAACGGAGCCCTCCTGTCTCTCATTTGCTAGTATCACCTCACCCATTATTAGAACTAATTACATTCATTACTGGGATCTTGGAGCCTTAGTTCTCAAACCAGGGCTCCATTACTGCAGAGATGAGACAGCTGAGTGTCCCTGCTCAACCTCTGCTCAGAGCCTTCTCTCACACACCAGTGCTTGGGTCCCCGGGCGTTATCACAAGAGATATATTAATAAATAATGAAAGGCCAGAACTGCTTCCTCGGTGGCCACAAACACAGATGATTTTTTCCTCTGGGACTCCTGTTTTAAATGGAAACTATGTCTGGACTTCACCAGTGCTATCAAGTCCTATGAGCACTTACTGTGCAAGTATAAGTTCAAACTTCATATGGATAGCATTCCCAATTTCCAACTCCAAACATTTCCTTATTTTACCTCTTATCATGCAGGTAGGGAAGAAAGCATGCTGTCACCCATAAGTGTGTATAACAGTTCGAGTTTATGTTTGAGGAAAGGAGGGCAGGGTGGCTAGAAGGGTCACTGATTATGGTCTTAGAGCTCCTTTGGGCCAGTGTGAGTGACAGACTGTTAAATTAAAGTAATTTTCATATTAGTTCCTTCCCCACCTCCTGCCTCTCACCCACTGAAATCATTTAAGTCTAAGCTTTCTATATCACTGAGGGTTATAAAGAAGGTGCGTAGGAAGAGAAATTGGAAAGACAGACAATTGAAACGTAACTGCTGGAGAATCTCAGCTTCCATGCTAATGTATTCCATACATTATTTGCAAATGGAAAAGTCTCTACACAATCAGGTATCAAATACCTGGGGAGAGTTATCCTGCACTGCATCTCTCAGCTATAGCCTCTGAAGGACACTGCACACTGTGGGCTGGCCCTGTCCGTGTCAGAGGGATGCAGTTAGCAAGTCATCCTGGCTGGGCACTCACTGATCCCCGGGCTCAGGGACCAGCAGCTCCTAACAAGCTCCAGGCTGCAGCTGCACTCGTAGGTGTATCTTGCCTGAGCACGGGCTTTCATGGTTATCTTGGAATTCTTAAAACCATATACCCAACTGGGAAAAGTTCCTTTGGAGGAGAATTAGAAAGGGAACAGGTCTTACCACAGGATAAACTCCAGCTCTGTTCTTTTAACCTGCAAAGATAACTTAAGGCAAAAGCCTGTAAACTACCTCAATTGTTAAGAAAATGTGGGAAACTAATTTATTCACCTGAAACAATATCATCTGGGGAAGCTCTGTATTGCTGAATGGTTTATTCAGTAAACTTCAGAGAAAGGCATTAATAAGACCTTGAGTAAATTATCCATCTGTGTAAGCATTTCATAATCTGCTTCATAGTTCTTTCTGTTGATAAAGAAAGCACCAAGATAGTTCTAGGCTGAGAAGAGCACCAGTAAGATCTTCCATCCTGAAAAGTGCTCGAGCACTGCCTGTCCTGTTGAGTCTAGAACGTGCCCTGATCTGCTCAGCCTGTGCTATTGTACTTCACCTCAAAGGAGCAACTTTAGCAGCAGGTACAAAAGACTAAGGTCAGCCTCAGCAGCAGCACAAGGCTGGTTCAAATATAATAAAAAAAAAATCATTTGTAGGAAAAACCAAAGCAGATTGAAGTCAGCAAAAAGCTGACAGCAACTAAAGATCCATCTGCTAAGGCTGTTCTGAAGGTAAGTTTCCTAGGTGGGTTTTCCCTGGCACAGCTAGATCAGCTCCAGTCAAATCGTGCAAGTTTACTGAGATGACAACAGTGGTAATTTGACTTATGTGAAGCAAAAGAGCTGCGTTGTCTAATTGTCAGTCTGGCCAATTTGTGAACTGAAGCTTCTTGAAACTCATGTACCCCATCTTAGCACCTCGTCAAACTGAGAACACCAAGGCCGTGTGAAGTGGTAATTTCAGGAATAGCTTTATAAGGCTGGTCTTTGTTCCAGAACTATTGATACGGACTTGCCATGAAGGACCTGCCTGTTTAATCCACAACTTTGCAAAACACCTGCCAGCAGTTCAGTGAATTCAGCAGCCAAACATCCCAGGATGCTCATCAGCTGGACTTGCTGATTTGTTGCTATCCATTCTTTCAAGTGTTCCCTTATCTGCTTTACATCAACAGCCAGGGTGCCAAGATGCTCATTACTTCCTAATGGTCCATATTCCATTTCTATATTTTTCTTCTTAAAGACCAATTAAAAAAAAAGTTAAGTAGCTCAGCCATTTTAGAATCACCATTGATTCCAGCTCTCTCCTAATTTATTAATGGGCTTACCTTCTCTCTCGTATTTCTTTCCCCCGATATACTTGGAAGAGCTCTCATTATTTATTGTGGCCCTTTGGGCCAACATTAACTCATTCTGTTTCCTACCTACACTGAAAGCTGGAAAGGTTTCTCCATTTGCCTGCTGGCTTCATCCCCATTGCTGGATGAGTTCAGACATCTAAAGGTTTTCAAATTTGAAACCTGAGGAAGTTCAGTATCATTGTTATTCAAGTCACACCAACTCCAACAAGCCTTGGAGATTAGAAATTGCAAAAGTGAGCATGTTCTAGTATCTCAAGAGCACAGAATTATACAGAGTTCCAGCAGCAGTCTATCTAATCCAGATTCTGTTGCCATTACTTGAGAAACAAGTGCTTTGGAGAAAAAGCACAAGAAATCTGAAAAAATTGGTGTAAAAATAATTAGAGTCCAGGGAAGGCTCCATTGGCTCCAACCAGAACAAATCTAATACACAGGTTCAGCATTACAAAGTGTTCCAAGGGAGTCAGGCACATCATTTCCTTGTTTTTATTCTTTGGGGGAATCTCAACCTCTGAGGAAAACCATGTTGGCTGCCAGGATTTACAGGATTTTCTCTCTTTTCAGATGAGCAAATTATTCATAAGACTGAAGTAGGGAAATCCACTCCTCCCTGGCCATAATCAAGTTGCCCATCAATTAAGCAAATTGACATGAGGTTTAACATTTTCCCATTTAGTTTCCAAAATACTATAAAAACAATCCTTCAAATTGATATCCAAACTAACCTTACCCTGTAAAGCAATCTCAGGAAAAGCTTTAGAAGGTAAAATTGCTAACCAGAAGTACTGCAAGCAGTAGAAAGTCAGCCAAACACCAAAAAGTTTGTAAGAATAAGGAGGGACTGTCTTCAAACAAAGCATTTCACACAGATACTCACTGAGAGAACTCACAGCTCAGACATCAGATTAACATTCACAAGCCCATTCTAGAGAAAAATTATTTCTACCAAGATTTCAGGTGTCTACGTTGTAAAGTAAATGAAGAAGAAAAGGATGCCTGTGGAGGCACAAATAAAAGGTACAGGTGTGCACACCTGTGTGCAGCAGAAGGTTTCTCCTGTGGAGCATACGCTTACACACAAACAGATCCTCAGCCTTTCCCACTGCTCTTCCTCCCCCCAGGTGTGCAGCAGTGACAGAAAACGCTCTCAGGTGCACTCTGCCACCCCACAGCCAGTCATGCCAGGCTGTGTACACACTCTGCTCTCATCCTGACTCAGGTTTAGAGCAAGATGACTAAATACTAGTTTGCAATTGTGTTTACTCCCAGATTCATCCATTGTTTTTCAAGTTTCATCTGCAGAAGCTGGAGTGTAATCCAGTGAGCAGCAATGTTAATCCCAAGGGAATGCCAATCCCTGGGGATAGCCAAGGCCCTGCTTCCTGTTTAACGAATATGCAGTGACTGGTTAGGTAAATTGTGTGTCTGCATTTCCTATGAATATCCCTGACCATCTATTCCCAGCTCTGTTTTCTATTTAAAGTTGGCATGATGGATGCTCAGAGAGATCCTGGATGCTCATCCCTAACGGAGAGTACAACTATCCATTCTCCTGAGATAATTCAGTTTATCCATTATCATCATCTGCATCAGAGTAGCACCTACATGCCATACAATTCCAAATGGACACATGCTGAGAGGCAGCTCCCATCCACAAAAAGGGAAGCCTGAACAAACAAACATGCAGAGAAGGAAAACAGGAGCACAGGGATGGAAAGCTTCCCTCACCTTGACCAGGCACACACAGCATGCCAATGGCAGAGGTAGGAGGGCAGGATTCCTGATCCCCAGTCCAAATCAACAAGCTAAAAGCTTGAGCAGCACTCTTTGGGTATGCACTCAAAACTGTATGTACCAAACAGGACAGATCTCCAGCTGCCCTTCCCTGATCCTTTTGTCCTTTACTGTATCAGCACTTGATGGCACAGAAACTCCAAATATAGCAGCTCAGGAATCTCTTCCCTATTCCCTACTTGCCGGCAAAAAAGCTTGTTTTGATATTTGCAGGAGTGAATTAATTTGGTATTCCTGATAAGATCTCAGACACACCCCAATGACACTTACACCCACAGCCACAGAGCCTGATAACATCATCAGCTGACTTCTCAGCTCAGCAGCAGCCTTTTTCACCCGTTTCTAGGATTATGAAATACATATTTTGTGTGGCTGGCTAATGCCAAAGTTACAAAATCCATGTAATTAAGATTAATTTAAGAGCTGGATTGGATCAACTTGTGGCATCCACCCATTAATTAAAAGAAACACTTTGAATTTCAAGCGGCTGCCTTAATATTTCACTCTGAGCTGGCACTCTTAACCTCAAATTGGCAGGCGAGCTGCGAGTGCCCAGGTGCGAGAGGCTGGGGGCCATTGGATCGGGAATGCTGCCTGCGTCGGGAGACAGGTGCCCTCTTCTGGAAGGTGTGGACACACCGGCTGCGGCATTCCCTGCTGCCGTGAATACCTCCACACGCTCCTGGCTGAAGGCACACAGGCTGTGTCAATGCGTGCATGACACACCGCTCCCCAGCGACCCACACACGCTGGACACGGATCGTGACATGTTTGATGCACTACATGGATGTTTATGAAAGTTTGTGCGTTTTACTACAGATGGATATTAGCTCTACAGACCAGCCTGTGAAACCCACATGTGCTAGATTTTATGAGCCACACGAAGACAACACTGAAATGGGTGTATGTTCAAAGCTGAAGGGAATGTATTTCAACAAAGTGGAAAAAACAGTGACAAACCTTCTTTAGCAGTTCATATGGATGGCTTTGGATGTTCTTTAAGGGTCCTGCCTGCCCAGCTCATCTCATCTTTCTGTAGAATCTGACCACTGTTCTTAACTATTTGCACTGTCCTAGCACCTAAATTCTTAAACAATCTGACATTGCCTTTGTTGCATAAACACGGAAGGGAATCTACAAACTGCCCTGAAGAGTTTACACTTGATGGTACAGAGTGTTAAAACCACATTATATGCTGAAATGTAAAACTTCAGGTCCCAAGATTACCTTTCATTTGGAATGGGTCCATTTACCCCCCGGGACCAAAATGAGAAATAACACAGATTTGGAATAACTTAATTTTTCAATTTGACTATGTTGATCACCTCATGCATACAGGGGAATATGAACAAAGATACATATATGCACCTTGGGACATGCTGATGTATATGCATGTAAGCACATTAATTCAAAGAGGAAGTTAATTTTGATAAGATGATGTACATGCACATAAAGTGTGTCAAATGTACAAGAATGTGGAGATATGTGCATATATATATATATACACACAGAAATTGCATTTATATGACCATATGAACATGCCTGTGAAGTTCCTTAAGCAAACTTGTCAGAGAAGACATGGATTATGTGTAAACAGCTGGAAAGCTGCATAAGACCAAATGTTTTTCTTCCTGTCATGTTACAAAAAAACTTAAGAATCTCTTCCAAATCCAGATTTTCTGTTGGATTCTACAGCTGCCGAGTCTATTTGTTTTATGTATTTTTTATAATCTGAATTGCTCACATGCAAAGACATCGTTTTAATTCATTTGGAACAAAATCTCTCCCTCTTCCCTTTATGACAGGGTCATATCCTCTTTGTGGGGGGAAAAAGTCCACCCCAGCACAGCACACTGTTCTCTCCAGCACCTCCTATTGGGTGCAGTTAGACTGGTCTCTTCAAATATATCCCATCATTTAACCCACGGCCTGAGCTGAATCAGGGATCAATAAGTCCCTCACAACAGCTTCTGCTGGATGAGATGTAAACCAGCCCCTGTCTTTCTGCCTTATTCTCTCTCTATCATTCCATCAGCACTCAGTGCTGTCTGAGTACAAGGCTTTGATCAAACCAGTAGTTTCCCTTCCAGACATCACCATGATCCATATCCAACTATCCTTCAGCAGGGCAGGTTCCAACACCCCTCATTAGTGGCTTTGTATTTGCAGAATTGTGGCAAGTACAGGCTGGATGAAAACTTGCATATGTTTAATATAATCTAAATAACCAAGCAAGTCCTGGATTTAGTTTAGTTTACAGATTGGCCATGCCCAATTCCATTACCCTTCTTCATTGCCTCTCCTGACAGCCTGATCAGCAGAGGTGATCCAGTCATTTACATTTCTGATACCAAATCAAGTTACAAGCAAATAAAACAATCAGATATATAGGCAGGTATAACCTTACCTGTCTGTGAAAGGTAGACACATCAGGAGTGCAGTACAGCAAACGTTCAGAGCATGGCCAAGCTGCGGCCCAGGGCATCTGCAAGGGACAGGAAGGATTGGATTAACAAGCTGTCCTGTACCAACTCTAAATCAATTAATAAATTTTCTTTTTAAATAGGCATATCTGTATTTTTACAGCTTATGAATGAAAGGAAGGTAGGGTGAGAGGACTTGTTTGAGGTTTTCAGCCACTGATCCAATACCACCTAGAAGTAGAATCAAGGAGCAAGATGGCATTGTTTATATTTCCAGCACCTCTGCTCAGTTATGCTTAAGAGCACCCCAAGATCTTGAACAACCAAGGATGACCAGAAGGTCACCCAAATGAGCCTGCAGAAGTTGCTGTAACTAATAACCAGCCCAAGTTTCCATGGTGAGGATTATAACAGAGCCATCTCCTCTGATACCAGCAGATCTCTGCCCTGCTGATACACACGAAGCCCACCTGCACCTGAGCCCGGGGCACAGCAGCAGATTTTGAGGTGTCAGTGTACTCCACATGTGTTCTCATTCTTGGGGAAAATGTTCATGATTATTTCATTTTGTGGCAGTAATGGAAAATACATTTTAGTGCTTGTGTTCTGCATTTGCAATTCATGTTCCCATACATGATTACATTAAGTCTGTGTTCTGTCATTTTTGATGAATGTAGCTTGTTTTCTGTAAAAAACAGACTCTGGGATGGAAAGTGACAGAAGTGAAGCTGTAACAAAGGATGATCAATTTTTTATGGCCAGCACCAAATGCAGGGGAAGGCCCTAAATGTCTCTCTGAAGCTGGGGACCCTTCAGTCATGGGCTGAAATATGACCCATTCCTGTCACTGTGCTGCTTCTGGCAGTCACAGGGCAGCAGTGGCCAATACTGCTTTCTTCTTTTGCCAAAGTTGATAAACTAGCTTTTCATTAACAGGTCAGTGGCTGAGAGCAATTTGGCCTCTGTGAACAAGTGTACACAGGTAAAAAGCAAGCAGCACAGCAGGCAGCAGCAGGTGGGTTTGATTCACTCATTAGCACAGTAACATCTTGGAGCCTCTGATAACACTGTGCTGAACAAGGAACAGTGACCCTGGAGCAGGGGCTGTCTTTCCCGAAGAAACAGGAGGAGAAGAAAGGCAAGAGGAAGAGAAGTGATTTACTCAGAGATAAGTGTTGGAGGCTCCACTGGAGAGTATCAGGAGAGCTGCACTTGAGGTGACAACCCAAAGGACTTACTCAACTCCACAGTGACTTCAGACTGGAAAACCAGAGGAATGCACAGGCTGGAGCTTTTAGCTGATCTTGTTCAGATTGAGACCTCAAGTAAGAAGAATTGACCCCATGTATTTGTGGGAACACAGGGTTCTGCTGATGGCAGTTCCAAACCCAGGCTTGCGTTGTTTTTGTCCGGATGGTCATGAGCCAGATCTTGACCTCTGAGACTTGTCAGTAACCACCCTGAACATGGGGAACTCACACGGGAGTTTTCCTGCTTCATAAAAGCTGAGAATGAGGCCTCTTGACACACAACTCAATCTTGCTTTGCTATTCAAAATTCTCACTCAGGCTGTGGAGGAAGAAGTTGCGGGGCTGCTGGATTTGCTCCTGCCCCCCTCCCCCGGGACATGTGCTCACCATAAGCAGATGGTTTCAGAGATTAAGTTCTAAGGAGGCATTAGCAGGAATATCTGCACACAGCACCCCGGCAGCTGCCTGTGCTCACACCTGTTCTAAGTTTCACAGCTTTCAAAGAATCAGTGTTCAAGGCTTTTTTGCCCTTTCCTTTTTTGGAAAATAGAAGCTTTGAGGGCAAATGCAGAGCCAGCTTCTACAGGCACTCAAGGTTTCTCCCCTTTGCAAGCAGATTCCCTGGAGCTGCACCCCAGTCCAGACTTTTTTGCTATCATAGTCAGGCTCTGAAAGAGAATCAAGTTATTTCCCTAATCCAGAAATTACAATTACAAAGAGCTCCAGCTTAGGTAGAAGTCAAAAGCCCTTATCACAGGAAAGGGAACTCACAACTGTTCTTGACCTTTAAGTACTGAAATAAAAAATATTGGATCACCACTGAAAGACTGAGAGACCCACCCTTCACACTTCAGTGTATTTCTTTGGCCATGTTTCTTCTAATCATCAAATTTAATTCAGAGACATCAATAAGAAGAATGGCATCAGGTAGCACTGGGGGCTCTCACAGAGGTTCCCAAGTGCTGCACATGTGGTTAAAGAACTCAACCCCAGGTACTGAGGATGGTGTCTTGTGGCATGTGACACCACTAAATGAAGCTGGAGATGCTGAGCTTGGGTCACCTTCTGCAGGAAATGGGAAAGGGATCTCCCTTCATGAGAGGAATTTAGGCACAGTGTAATCTGGCAGTCAGTCCATATAAACAATAAAAAATATCTGCAGCAAAGCAACCATGTTGGAATATCTCCTTGGTTTAGCCATACCCTCCAGTTGCTTGCCATCAAAAAAGTTGCAAAGGTATTTCACAGCCTACTGTGGCATCCAAGTTGCTGCACAACAGATAGTAGAAAAACCTTATATACATGCAATGGTGACCCTTGATTCATCCAGGTGTACCTGACTATGGAAAGTTTGGAGATGAGGAGCCCTTCCTGAGCATTCCTGATGTATGAATAGAATTCCTAGCGCACATGGGCACTTAGAGATGTACCAGCACTCCTCAGAGCTCAAGCATTTATGTGCTTGGGTGCACGTGGTCCCTGCTCTTGCTGTCCATGCATCAGCCTGTGTGTGGTGGTGCTGCATGTTCTGTCTCCTGTTCTGATAACAACCAAGTCTGATAACAGCCAAACCCCCAATCTGCTGAGCAGTGATGAGTCTCTGTCACCACATGTGGAATCAAAGATGCTTATCCAAAGTGATCCATAGACCTGTTTTCAGGCCACGCTCTTCTATAACAGCCAGCAGGAATGTTCTCAGTCTTCAGTCTCTCTGCTACCCAACATGATGCAGTGAGGTATAAACATGAAAGGGATGCTACTGGTAACAAAAAAACATTCCAGGCAAAGGCATGAGCATCAGATAAGGAAAAAAGGGGTAGAAATGGGAGAAAAAAGAGTGTGACTAGCACAGAAAACCAGAAGAAAATCAAAGGTTGAGAGAGGGTGAAGAAATCTAGACTTCACTGAGCCAGAAAAAGGAATGAATGCAGAGAGGACAAAGATGGCCAAAGATGCCCCTCACTTGCCCATGGCACTGTGCCACGACACTCTTCCACTGATCCAACCTCTCCTCACTGCTCTGCCAGCAGCACTCATTGCTTATTAGCAACGTGCCATCTGCCTCCAGCACTGCCAAGGGCCCAGCCTCGGAATCAATACGTATCTGTTGGTGACATCTGTTGGGACGGGCCGCGGATACCAGTGGCTTTTCACCGAGCACACTTGTTTTAAACAATGCTCAGCTGGTACCCGCGAGCACTGGGCTGACCCCGCACCCCTGCACCCCTCACGGAGGGGATATGCCAGGCGGCTCCCCACCCCAGCCCACATGGAGGGGGTGCCAGCCAGACACCCGTGCCCCCGCCGGGACACCCCGCTCGGGGGGGGCTCCAGCCGGCTCCCCGCGCCCCCAGAGCGCCACCTACAGCCCGCGGCCGCTCCTTGGGAACAACAAAAACCTGAGGGTTACACCGCCCCCTCCAAATACTGCGACAGGCGATGGCCCTGGAAACAGAACCGCGTGGTTACAACGTGAGCAGCATCGGGTATCTCGTGGACACCGAAAAATTCATGGAGTGGGACAGCCACGTTAGGCAGGACAGAAAATTCCTGCTGCCGTGTCACATGTGGATATGCAGAGTGAGCAACTGTGAAAGAGCTTCAATACTTTTTGCTGCCAGGTTTTTATACTGGGTACCTGAGCACCTCCTCTCACACCTCTCAGAGAGCTGCTGGGGCTCTTCTGGAATTTGCTCCTCCATCTGCAAGTCCATATCTACCTCTCATGGAGGCATGCATTCCCAACAGCCTCCACCAAGCTGAAGTGCTGTGTACCAGTGGTTCTCCAACAGTGCTAATACTCCACTCCCCAAACAGTCCCTTTATATACTTGAAGAAGGAATCCACTTAAAACCTGGTGAAATCCATGTGAAGAACTGCATTTGCCATACACATCATTCCATTCAGATAAGATGTTTTTACTCTTTGACACTTTGGAGAAGCTCAGAAACAAACTAAAAAAAAAAAATCCTTAAAACTCCAGAAGCACCCACAAAATTGTCACAATAGTCTTCCATCCCTGTTTCTTAAAGAGAAATCTGCTACCCCTTCATCCCCACATGAGTAAATGCAAGGTGAACAATATTTAGTAACAAGATTACAAACACATTTTGCAGACCAACACCAGAGCTAGACAAGGGAGCTCTAGAACTGTTAGAGGTGACAGTGGTTCCTGCCCAGCACGGGAAGGAATGCCTGTCTTCCCCTCCCATGGAAATGAGTGACCAGACCTTCAAACCCCGCTGACCTGGCACACAGAATGGCTACATCTCACCTTGGTTAGAGTTTTCTACTGTTGATCATCTCAGTGTTTTACCCACTCATTGGACTTTACGGCTTTGCTTGTGACCCTGAGGCAGCAGAAGCTGACGCTTTGCCAGATGTATGAAATAAAAAACTAGTTCCAATGCAAGACAGTAAACTTCTTCAGGAAACAGTTCTAATGAATTTAGGTGAAATATAGAATATAAGCAAAACCTCAGCCAGATACAGTGTGGCCCAGAGGAGCTCTGGATGCTTGATTAGGAACCATAAAGGTGAGCAGCCCTCTGCCCTCCCTCCACCACCCAGGGTGTGTTAGGCCATGCTTTGATCCCTTGCCAGTTGCGACTGCCAGCCCTGCATGGCCATTTATAGAGCAGTGCAAGGGCAGTGTGTGACACTGCCAGAGTCACCCAGGGACATGGCCATGTCCATCAGACACCACACCTCCACTCCTCTCTTGTCTGTTGACCATTTCCTCACATCTGATAGCAATGTGCTCAGCAGAACTGGTGAGCCACTCTCAGCACCAGCAGAGTCAGTCCCACACCAAAGCCATCAGGATCTGCTGCTCTCCTGAGATGTTGGCACCATTATTTTAGATTCTGATGCTGGAGCTTTTTTATCTCCCTCTCCATCACAGGCTCCGAGGACACTGGAGGCACAGAATGGCCACATAGCTTGGGCACAGGGTCCAGCATCAGAAACCCAAGGAGCAGCTCCCAGCTCTGCCCCTGGGGCTCTGCCGTAAGGACTTCACCCAGCAGTGCCTCAGTTTCCCCCTGTGCAAAGTGAGGATAAGGATAATGACCTACCTCCGAGGGTGTGGTGTGCAGATGGGTTAGCGACCAGCACTACAGAAACACCCCCCACCACCAACCACCCCAGCCTGGCACTGGAGGAGCCGAGGGCACCGCATCCTGCCCTCCCTGGTCCTGCTCAGGAGAACACTGCCTGCCAGGGCTCTCCCGCCTGCGACTGCGCGAGTGTCCAGCCAGCTCCGTCCTCATCGAACCACCCTGCGTCTATTTGATAAAGACGAATATTGCTTTTTAAATAAATATAAAAACTCCGCTTCCTCCTTGGCGAGTTCATTTTGAGTCATTTTATCTCTTTCCTCCCCCTAGATTTTTCCCCAAATAATGTGATTAAGTGAGTCAGCGTTCTGCTTTCCCTGACAGCCTCTGGATTTAATTCAGTTTGAGGACTGTGACCTTTGACTCCTTTTTACTATACTAACCCAGCTAAGAGAACACTTAGCGATTTCTCCGCTTCCTACTGGGAGAGTATCTGGTGGGGGGTGAGGAGGGGGAGCAGGGGCTGGAGGGGGGAGGAAGAGAAACAAACTTTCACATAAAATTATGGTATATGGATAATTGAGAAGTTTAAAAACATGAATCTAATTGTGCTGTCCCTTGAGAAGCAGATATTGAGCCATCCTATAAAAGGCTTGGAGTATCCCAATGGTGATTTATTGCTAAATCCTAGTATTTTTCAATACATTATAGTTTTTAAATTGTGTTTAAATTGAGTGTAGAAGAGCAGAGGCCATTAGGAGATGCAGAAATGATGTTTATATTTAAATATTCATGCACGCAGTACCTTATTATTGAATCTGAACACTAACAAAATCAATATTAAGTGCGGTTTGACATGAATTTATTTATGAATTTCGACTTTCTAAGTACTGTATTTTTTCACTCAAAAATTGTGAGTATAATGTAGTAATGATATCAAAACAGAGTGTCAGAGAGCATTAGCTGAGGAGGTTATAAACCTCCGTATTACAGGGCCCCATATCGCCCTCAAAAGTGCTTAGTGCACAAAACCAAAATGTTTGGGGTTTGTTTTTTTTTTAAACACGTAAATACACACACACACACACACACACACACACACTCGCTCAGAAATAGGAAGGAAATTCTCAGTCGGAAATTGCACTGCAGTGGCTTTGATTGCTCTCTGAGCCTGCTTCAGGGACCAGGCAAACTGGGATTTGAAGACAGACAAACCTGAATGGAGTGCTCCGGGCATGTGGTCTGTGGGGGCACTTTGGTGCTCCAAGGGGAAGCTGGCTAAAAGAGAGCAGCCCACAAGCACAGGGTGTAGCCAGGGTCCCAGCCAGAAAGGAACCAAATACATCAGTCTGCACCAAGAACACACAGGTCCTGCCCTACTGGGTCAGTCACACTGGGATCCCAGAAGGCAACCAGACAGTATTCCCATGAAAGAGTCCAGTAGTAAGCTATGCTCACATTGGCTGCTGGATCAGGTAGAGGAGGATATCCCACTTCCCTTCATAAATGTAATGCCAGTAATGAAATGGAAACAGGCTGAGGCCTCTCTCCAGGCTGAGGCCTTGCTATGGCAGGTACCTTGATCAGTGTTCACTCAAAATGGTGCAAACACAAGAAAACTGGCAAGAAATTACCTCTCTTTGTCCTCTCAAAAAAAATATGCCTCTATATTTTTCATGCTTCCTTTCTAAGGTGTATCTCAAGCAGGGCACTTGGTAATCAGGTTGGAACTTCCCCAGGAAAGAGAAAGACAGCTTCTGAAAGCTTGGCACTGGTGCTGCTCGTTTGCCCAGGAGCAGTTAATGGCAGTGCTGCAGCAATCCCCCTGCTCCACAGACTCCTTGTCCTTTCAATTCCAACATTGCTGCTCCATTACCACTGCCACCTCTAGACACCTGGTACGTTTTTGATGGAGCCATCACTCCCTCCTGCTTAAATGAGCAGAGATTTCAGCAGTGGGAGACAGAAGCCTTTTTGGTAATGGGGAGGGGAATAATTCAGACTAAAGCCTTGACATAAGGGGACACAGAGGAGGGGCTTGTGCAGATCTATCTATAGATAAGTGATGTGTATTAAAAGCTACTGCCCTTCCTCCCCAACCAATTAATTTCAAATGTGAGAAGACTTTTGAAGATTTATTTGCTATTGACAAGAATCTGGACTGAGCCTCCACACGCTATACTGGGCATCCTCCTTTGAGCCCAGCATTGGTTTAGAAACACTATAGAGCCCACAGGAGACTCTCACCCCACCTCCCTTCTTCAGTATAAAACATCACTCCTAATGGAAAGGGCTAACCTTTCATCCCTTCTGCTTGGGAGCCATACACCTGCAAGTGTCAGACCACCTAAAGTAAGACAAAAACATTTTGGTATCTCTTGGTCCAGTCCACTGTCAGAAGCCCACAAGGGGCAGCAACAGATACCATGGCAGCAGGATGTCCTAGTCCTTGCTCTCTGCAGAGACAGACACTGAAAGAAAAGCTGTCTGATTGATGGGAAACATCATTCAGTTTTGGCTTTGATTTCTGACCATGACCAGCAACCAATACTTACTGACCCTAACCCAAAGCCATACTGCCTTCAGTAACGCCAAGGGCCAGATATCCAAAGAGTCAGTATTTAAGAAGGCTCCAGCATTAATTTGAAGCAGGTTGCTGAAGAGCACAGCCCCATATACTCCTAGTTTTCTCAGGTCTCTAAAACACCAGGTATTGGCAAGCAAGAGCCAGGGATGCCAAGCAAACTGCACAGTACAGGAATGGTCTGCAGTCCTAAGAGAAATCTCTTCTGCTGGGAAGTCATCTTGGTAAGCCCTTCAGCAGAGTGAACACCATTCTGCAGAGTACAAGCTGAAGACAATACACCCCAGGAAATCCTTTTGGATGCAAAATTTCTGCTCAGATTAATCTTTCTTTCCTCCTTATTCTCAGGCTTGCCTCTATCTTCTCTGCTCATGCTGGCATTTCCCAGTACAGCCTGCCAGGCTCTTAATGGATTGGCAACGTTCTTCAGGGACTGGAATTGACACAGAAACACATGTAAAGTATCCCCCCTTGGAAGGGGTTTGATCATGGAGCACTGACATGATGGCAGATCACACTGCCTACACAGAGGCCGCACACGACAGGGCAAGCAGCAGCAAAAACATCACTCATTAAAATTAATTCCTTTCTCATTTTCATCTTAAAAGGAATGCTCAGATTTAGTGGTCTCAGTTGAGTCTCTGATGGATAGAGGTCTGCATTAACAGAGCCCAGCATACCCAGTTCGACTTGGTTTATGCTCTGCAGAACAGATTATTTCAGTGACTTTTCCAGGAGTAAGAACCAGTGGAAATGCTCAGGACTAGGGGACAGGATTGGAAAAGTTGGTCCAGGTCACTCTGAAGTCTCTATTATTGCAGATATCCACATGGTATCCACATCTCTTTGTTAAACCCAAACTGAAGCTGTAGCATTCCAGAGAACACACAGTCCCAAGGAAAGCTCACCATCTGAAAGGTTTGAGACGTCTCAATTTGACAAGGAACCCAAGCAGCAACAGCATCTGGGTATCAGAAGCTGAAGCTGTAATCAAAACCAGGGAATCACAGCACTGAAGACAGTAAAAATGTATGGAAAAGACATATTTTCTATTGTGTTTGCAGCCCTACAGAGTCAATGGACACTCTATGGAGAAACAGAGAAAAATTTATTTTACAAAGGTAACACACAGAACAAGTGATGTGCCCAAGGCACCTAAAGCTTGCAGCAGTTTGGAATCAAGAGTGGACAGTGTGTGTGCCAAGGTACTGCCCCAAGCACAAGATCTGGGTTCTGAACTCGAGGTGTACCCTTGGTAGGAGATGCAGTATAAAGGGCACTCAAGAACATTCAGCACCCAACCTCACTCTAAGCTTTTGGTAACAACTTCCATGTCTTCACTGCACTGCAGCTGCTGTCAGTACTACCTTCTGTGGTAAAGGACAGGGCAGTTTAGATGCCCTGGGAGAGGACACCAGACTGAAGTGTCACTGGTCTGATCCAGGTACAGCAATCCCACATTTCTCATGAGATCCTTTTCCCAGAAATGCTAAACACCATCTTGGAAACTCTGCACACAAGAGATGTCTAATGCTGGCATTATTTCTAACACTAACAACTCGTTAAGTTTTTCCACTATGCATCTGTATCAATATTTTAACACAACTGTTACAAGGAAAATTGCTTTTTTTTTGTGTGTGTCTGTGTCTCTTCCCTCCCCTCCTCTCTCATTAAATCAGCATGACAGATTTTAGCCTATTCCATAACTAAGTGAATATCTCGGAAATTTTAAATCCCCAAAGCACAGTGACGGGCTCTGAAAGGTTTCCAGTGGTGCAGAGTATGAACAAACTCAATGGGCTTCGATTGTTCCCTCCCCTTATTGTAACTGCAAGCAGGCTCAAAACAATGGGATCAACCCAAATCTCAATAGGAGATAAAGAACCCAAAGCACAACTTACAACCATGAGATTTAGCAACTGGACCACAACAGGAGTAATATTTTAGGTAAGGTTTCCTACAGCAGTGTGACACCAACAGAGTTTGATCAGATGATCTACAGCTGCTTCAGCCTGGTTTAAGAGGCAGCAAGGAGTGGGGTAAGGGGGATCCATTACACTAAAATGGAAGTCACACATCAGGATACGGATTGCACAATCTGTAGATGGAAAAGGAGCAAAAAGGTCCCATCCAGATCAGTTCCCAGTATGAGGAGACCAGCCATTTACTGGTATTTGGAGATATGACTAAAATGCATTAATGAAAGGTAATTACTTCAGAAGATCAGCATAAACAAAATGGTCTGTAGTGGGGGCAACAAGCAGAGTATTCTCAGAGTCAAGGGGGTAAAATTACAGGGGAACTGATTAAGAACAAACAAACAAAAAAACAAATAAGAAGAAACTGGAGGTCTTTTACATGGAATATTCACCAGCATTTTTAAGAGGTGGGTGGTGGAGAAAGTGCTATCACCAAGGAAAAAAACCCCAAACCCTCTTTTCCAGTAAATCGATGTATTTTGCTCTAATTTTATTAGGAATATAAAAGGAGCCTTTAGAAAAGTGCTTAGAGAGCAGAAAGAAAAAAAGAAGAGATAGGGAAGGCTAGCAGTGGAAACATTAGTCTGTCTGTATTAGGAATCCCATACTCACATTTTATTGTTACTGTCAGGATGCAAAAGGCAGCGCTTAAAACAAAATAATACATAATGTATTACAGGGGCATAAACATCAGCAGTCATTTTTATTTTAAAAAGAAAATGCAAAAAAAATGGAGATAGCTTGCAAGTGAGGGATCCAAGGCGCAGCATTTATATCTGTGTCCACTGAGATAATCAAAAAGGTATTAGAGCAGCTGATGGAACAGGGTACCACAAAGGGCTCCTCAGCAGTTTACCACTGTTCTCATTACAAGGTGGGCTGTGGAAGCTTGTTCAAAGAAATCATGGGGTCAATTTTTAGGTTGGGTGGGAATTTACTCCAACTCCAAAGGTGAAATGATATTTAGGGAAATAAACTTCATACTTTCAAATGAGTAGTAAAGAAAATGGGTTTTGTACATTTGTGCACATTTTAGGAGAGAGAGGGGGAAGATGCAGAAGTAAGGAGTCACTTATGCTTTCCATTCAGCTCTTTCCAACCATTACTTTTTGGGGTGCTTGCCTTATCTAAGTTGACTTCTGCTTTTCTAAAGTTAGTTCTCTTGGTCTCTGCACAGCACACCTAAATCTTGGAATATAAATCCAGCATCTTTTTTTGCTGCCACAATACAAATAAACAATCTTTATGACACCTGCCTGGCACAGGGGTAAGCAATGCACGTGCCATCTCTCACTTGATGAGACTACTGGGGGGAAGGAGGGTCCCTACTCACAGGACTTATATCTCAGAGTCAGCTCCAGTACAGACTGTCCATACTCCAGGGGTTGCTTCCCAACCCCACAACACTGCACTGCTGCCCTGCTTTCCCTCCCCTGCATGGGCAGAACTCAGTCCTGCCACTGCTTGGGCTCCTACACTGTGCAAACTGCTCAGCTGGTCCCATCTGCCTGCTTCACACTCTGCCTCCAACACTGGCTGATCAGCAGGAAGAGGGGACTCCTTTTTCCTTAGGAAGTTTCTAGAGCCACCCGCTTCTGAGAGCAGTCCTAAATTCAGGAATGCAGAGAAAACCATATGAGTGGAAAGTGCAGGTGAGCTGCAACAGAGCAGCACTGCAAGGGGAATGAAGGGGATTTTAAATACAGAAAATATCTCCTTTAAATATTTCAGCTGACAGCTGGATCTAACACCCCCCACAACAGCTGGATCCTCCTCTGTAAAAAACCCCAGCTCTTCCCTCCCATTCCCTGTGATTCTCTGGAGGCCTCAGGGGGTGCTTGATCCCCCTGTTTCCCTATCTGGTTGTAGTGCTTTTGTCACAACATATGCACACGAACACGGCACAGCCACAGTTTGCTGATGGGATGATGTCAAGAGGATGTGACTGCTGGTGGCCTGTGTAGTCATTTGGAGGACAGGGAAAGAGGAAAGGGGAGGCAGATTGGTCAGAGGGCTGGGAGGAGGTGGGTGAGGAATGAGATGGGCAAAAAATAAAGGACAAGCAAGTTCAGGAATGGAACAAGATTAGGCAAAACAGGAAGTAAAAATGCAATTATCTGGCTTTTTAACTGTCTTTCACAGTAAACCACGATGTATCCATCTGCCAGAGCCTATCCCATTTACTCTGCAAGAGTAAGTGGGGTAATTCATGTGTACCACACAGCAAAATGAGGGGTGTTTAAAAAATTAAATAAATCAAATTTGTTCTGTTTACTCATTTCAAGTAATCTGGAAAAAAAGGGTCTGCTCCAGGAGCCAGGAATTATTGACAACCAAAATTTAGAAATCCCTTAAGGAGGTGATATGCATCAGAAACTGATGAATTAAGGAGTTCTACAGTTCTGGAGGACTTGCTCTTGAGAATTGGAGAGGAGTTAACATCTGAGGCTGGGTTTCATCCCCAGCTATGTCACTTGCTTCACTTCTCAGCACCTGAGATTAGCTACAATGCTTAACAGCTTCACCAAAATAAATAGGGATATTGCTCTTAAAATGAGGGCTCAGGAGATGATCAGCATTAGTGGGACTCAGTGGTGTGTTTGTCTTTCATACAAGGACAAGGATAAGGAATTCACTGATTTCAGATGGTCTTAGAAGCTACTAGCTCCTAAAATGAAAATAATTGTGTGCATGCTCGAATCCTCTGTTTGGGAGAGAACTGTGGGTGATAAATCAGAGCAAGGATACACTGATGGAACTGGCTGCTGGACAGGGCTGCTTTATGAGAAGCTGCTTCAGGTCAGGCCTGAAGGGCACAGAGAGCTGTTCAGAGAAGAGCTCACTGGGAGCATGTTTGGGTAGCCCTTGCAGTTTCCTTTCTCTCACTAACATTTATACTCTTTAGAGAAAAATGGGGGGGGGGGGAAGGAAATTCCAAAGAAGAAACTATGAATTGTATATCTTGTGAAAATTCTGCCCATAGCCCAGAAGATAATCTTCCCCTCCCTCCCCTCATGCCAGCTTGTCTCTGTGACATCTTTCCACTTCATAAATCTCTTCCTTGATTGAGAGGCAGATCTGGGAAACAGCCCCTGGGGGAAACAGTTCCTGAAAAGCCTGCGTACCAAGCCAGAGGCATCTTCTCATTGAGGTACAAAGCAAGCAAAGGCCTCAGACTCTCTGCAACTGCACGACGGTTCTTGGCACCATCTAGTGCCAAGAAAAGAGAGTACGGAAATCACGCTGGAGAAGGGGAGGAGAGGGGCTTGGAGGGAAAGTGGAGGATCTGCTCGGGTAGTGGTGGCAGCTCTGCTAGCACAAACAATCAGAGGTAAATGCTTGGCATCTCCACATGCTCTTTGTACAGGGGATTCTTCCTTGTAGCAGATAAGCCAGAGGTGATGCTACATCATACAGGGAAAGCACTATAGAATCTCTCTAGAGGACACCACTTGCTGTCCTTCATGGAAGCTTTGCTACTACAGGTAGGGCTGCTCATGCCAAGGGTGCACATCCTCCCTGCTGTCCTGCAGAGGGCAGTGGGATGGCCAATGACAGCTTCCACAGGGCAGCCCAAAATTGGGAACCCTCTGAGGGATCCTGAAACCCTGAGCTGCAAATGAAGTTGCACTAAAGGAATATGGAAAATGACATAAAGTAAGAGCAATGCCATGGATTGCATGAAAATGGGTCTGACAGAGGGTGTAACTATCACTTTATGAGCAAAGGAAAGTCCTTCACCGAGTTCATTACTCATCCACTTCCCTCCTCTCCTGTACAGCAAGAATAGTAAACAGTAGCCCAAGTTACAACAAAACAATCAGCATTTAAAACAAAACAATGCTTCTTGTTTTTCAAGTTTTCCTGGAGCCACCTCCCTTCCTGTCCAGACTCATCATCTTTCATTGTTCCTGAACACAGCCATCTCCATCAGGCACATGGAACTGCAATGATACCAAGCCTCAGTACTGAACCTCCAAGAAAGTTATCACCTGGAGAAGGCTACTGGCTTGTGATGCTGACAAATTGGGGGGGGGTGTAGTTTGGACGACTACAAGCACCACTCCTGCCTGCAATCCTCAGAAAGCAAGGGAAGGAATCAATGAACTATCCAGGAGTAATGTTCTCCAATCAACTCAGCTCTTCATCTTTCTAAGGGAAGCAAGCCAAGGACCATGCTGAAACCTTAACCACAGGGCCCAGCCACTCTGTGGACACTGAAGATGCCAGGGCAGTTTCCCAAAAAGCAGGTGTAGGCTTTGGCATCCTGGGCCAATATTTACGTTCCTCTTTGCTGTTACAAAGCAGCCTTGCAGTTAACAGCCAGATCCCCAGAGGAACGTAGGCGCCTAGTTCCCATTTCATTGGGAATAAGATGTCTCTGTACCTCTGAACCTGGACTACAGCACTTCAGGATCCCTGGCAGGCAAATGGGTGTGGAAGAGTTTAAAGCCCATTTCTACCCTGTCTTGAAATTCGTGTTATTGTTCATTCCATATAAAGCAGTTCTGAAAAGCTCCCAAGCCAAAACTCCCTGCTTGCACAACAGGGTAATGATTTACATTCCCTTTGCCAGGGTGCAAATGATACCTTGTGGTGCAAGGAAGCAATGGGATCCAGACCTTGTGACAGTTAAATGGGGAAATCACTGGCATGGATCAGACTATGTGGGTACAATCCTGTTACAGAAATGCTCAGCACTGGAAACATTGCAGCACAGTGTAACAGCATCCACTCTACAGTCCTGTCTCCTTTAAAGGCACGGACACATGCAGTTTTAAAGTGCTTTAAGCAGCTAATTAGGGTGTCTTCCCCTCCTTTATCCCACAAGATGATAATTGCATTATAAAAATGAATATGTAACTAAGCAGAAACCACAGGAGCGGTGATGGCAGAAAGGGAGATGGAACCAGCAGCAGCCTCGCTCCAGAGTCACAGGTGGAAGCCCTCACATTAGAGAGACTCGCGCTCCAGTGCGGTTTCTGTAGCTGTGGGGAGGAAAACCTCGAAAAAGCCCCACATCATTTAGAGTCACAAGAGTCAGCGAATGGTTTAGTGCTTAAACAATCGATGTCAGGAAGAGAGAAGATCCGTGAGAGTGTGTCTGCCTCTTGCTCTCCCTGCATACATCTCCCCAGAATGTCTACAGTCATCAGGATAATTTAGAAAGGAAAAAAAACCAGACTTGGCTTGGCCTAACTGGGGCTATCACTGTAATTGTGGAAGGAAGTGAGAACATACCAGCAGGGCCCCAGGGAGAAAGGAGCAAAGTGAAGGGAATGGAGACTGTCTTTGTGGGACCCTGTGAAGCTGAAGAAGTGTCAGAGAGCAGCACAGTGATGCCTGAGGGTGGAGCAGAGCTAAGGCAGTTGGAGCCTCCTGCAATGGCAAATAGTGAAGGATCTGAGCTTGCAGCACACGCTGGGTTCCCTCAACAGCAAACACCATGGGTGACCAGGTAACTGGGAACATTCTCTACACATTTAAAAAGAGACTTATCCCTGTAAATAGCTGCAGGGATAATAAATTTCTTTATGATTTTAGAGAGGAAAGGGAGGACTCTTCCTACCACCAGTTCTTCTCTGCCCCCTGCGGAGCACAGGCAGCTTCTAGTCTACCAGTCCATTCTTCCACATCCAGTGCATTATTATGAACCCTCCAGCACACACAGCTAATTAGGGAAAATATCCTTTCTAGCAATTTAAATGATTTTGGCATTTTCAGGAGGGCACATGTAATATTCAAATTACTTCCACTCTGCGCTGCCTTGTCTTGCCTGGCTCATCTTCCCAGGTGAATTTGTAGTCTCTGAAATGCTCTAATTTCCCACACAAGCCATGTCAAATATAATTTTGGTGCAAAGTTGGTAATTATACGTAACATCAGTCTGATGTTAAAAACACTGAAAAATTTAGCAAGAAGAGACGAATGGAGAGACACAAGTCTGAGACCAAGGAACGAAAGGCGTGCGGCCCCCTTAGTATTTGCGCTCGTTAATTAATAATAGCATGTTTTCAGGAACTGAAAGGATGTGTTTCCTGAACTGACTGGAATTCACTTATGTCCCAATTACATTGTCTCAGTGAAGAACTTCGGTCAGGTCTCGCTGCAGAGCCGCAGCTAAACCAAAAGCAAAATCCAGACTCCCCACTTGGTCCATCACATCTTCAAGGGTATGGAAAGGGGCAGGAATCTCACCACGGGGCTCAAACCCAGAGACCAGATTGTCTCCTCCTCTGCCACCCCTGCTGCAAACCCCTCTGGAAGTAGTCAAACAGATTTGCATCAGTGAGTCACCAAGTGCATGGATATGTATTAGAATAAGTGTAATTATAAATGCTGGCCCCAAAGTATTGGGCAAACATTTTAACAGACTTGTTCCTTGGCTCCAAAGAGAAGAATTAACATGAAGAGTGAATTATCTGACCCCATCATCAGCCCTTCCCCAAGGATCCCTGGTCTGCCTGTTTCAAAGAGCATCCCAATCCAGCCTGCTTTTTGACACCATTATCCCAGAACACTGGCTGCCTGTTAAAAAACAGTTGAGAATTCCTGAGTTAACCCATTCCACTCCGAAATCCATGCCTGCAATAACTGCTAGGAACCAACAGAGCCTTTAGCTCTGACATTGTTGCTCCAGGTGATCTATTTATGGTGTTAATACATTATGGAAAGGAAAACCCAGGCACCTCATGATCACTGTTTGAACAGCAGTTTCTGGCTCACATGAGTACTTGGACCACAGCTGGTGAGGAAGACTTGCTTCATTTTGATCCTGAAGGCTTTATGCCAACAGTCAAGAACCATAATAAAAGGCCTGGTCATATAAGCAAAGTCAGTACACCCAAAGCAAGGATTAGACCCTAAAGGATGAAATAAGAGCCATTGAATTCAGAGGAATGAGGTTTTTAAGAATTGATGCCATCTCAAATGACCTGGAAGCTCCTGGACATAAGTAAACCCCACTTCTACCCTATTTTAGCCATTGTGTGCTTGTATACAGGATTCCAGACCTAGTCTTGAATTTCAGTCTTTGTGTTTAGTGTGTCACACCCCTCTCCATCTTTCTTCAATCCCACAGTAAAGGAAGAAATCCCTTACTTTGCAGATTGAATACTTCCTGGTTTTTGCAGATTGAACACTCCCAGTTCACTCCATCTACTCAAAATCAGTTCCCGCTTCTCTTACTCTTTTTCACTCTCTTGGGTTGGTGCTGCTCATATAACTGTGGCTGGCTGTGCATAAACAGAAAATCCATCATGCTCAGACCACATGGGCCAGACAAACCCAGAAACTTTCACCACAGCTTTATGAAGCCCTTAAGACCCTTAGATAAAAGCAGCTTTCTAAATGTAAAAAGTGGTTCTGCAAGGCTTTTCCTTCTCAGTCTGAAATGATAATGTGCAAGAGCAGAATAGGAAAAGATGACATTTGACCTCTGATTTCCCAAGTGCTAACTAGCTTTCCTTGCCATTTTGAATCAGGTCTCCAATGGAAGGCCAGGATGTGGCGATGTAGCTGAATAAATATTCCTTTGCTGCCATGGCAATGATGCAAACAGAGCAGAGCATGTGCCAAAGGAAGTTGTCATAAATCACAAGTTGGTCAATTCTGTTTCATTTCCAAGCAAGGGTTACATAAACTGGTTGGAAAGAGCTTCACAGAGGAGCCAATTTTAATTTTCTTCAGGAAAGTGAAGTGTTTTCTCTCTTTACTGCACTGCTTTGCAGATTATTTAGTCTTCTCTCAACCATCCTCAGGCCTGAAAGACTCTAATTTCAGAAACATCCCCTACTTGCAGGGCAGCTTGAACTCTGCCAGGGTCTTAGGAATATCAAGGCACATCCCAATGCCCAAGGTATTTTTTTTCATCTGTCACTTAACAAAGAGTCAGATCCAGCACAGAGAAACTTGCTTACCTTCAGACGTAAACCTTATCAAGGGTGAGCTAAGCATGTGGAATACACATTTTCAGAGATCACCCTCTCCTGTCCCACTGGACCTTCCAGTATGGAAACAGTCTTTACAAGTCTGCAATGCTTCCCACTGTCTCACTGATGGACCAGAACAGTGTTCTCTGGTGCAAACAGGTATTTCTGTGACTCTTATGCCTATAAACTCATTCCTTTTGCACTGAGACAACAAAGTGGAGACTTTGTCCTTCCCACTGGAGAATGAAACTTCAGTGCTAAACACCACTCAAACACAACCAGCAGCAAAATGAAATCCAGCTTGTCCTTTGACAGCTATTTTGGTTTTGTGGGCTACAATCACTGAATTGCTTGGGAAAGGGGAAGGAGGAGGTTCTGCTCCATCATTTGAGAAGCTGCACCCTCAGCCTGCTTTGTAAGGGACCCTCTTGGCAACACTCACCCCTGCATGGCTCTGTTACTGCACGGGGTGGCCAGCGAGCACAACTCCCTGCAACCCTTGCTGAGTCCTGTCAACACTGCATCTCATCTGGGCTAATGCAAACCAGAAACTCACCCTCCCCGGGAAGGGTCAGATAGAGTTGTAAAGCGTGAGAGTGCTGACAGGGTCTCCAGCAACATGCTCCTGTTGTATCATTAGGTCCATATTCCCTGCATCTCACTGCTCCTGTGTGATGCCTTGGTTCATTCTGATGTCAGAGACATTCTGCAGGCAGACTCAGGCTTCCTTCCAGTTCACCCAATCCTAGTCTGCCCAACTCCTCCTGAACTTCACATTTACACCTATGCAAAGAGTGCAAAACTCTACCCAGTCAAAACAGTGGAGCATTTGTCCTTCAATTGCCAGATGTTAAGAGGGCACAAAGCAAGAGAGGATTTGGCTTACAAGCCCCTTTTGGTTTGCCAGCTCCTCCAGCTGGTGGGGCAGATATAACATGACAGAATAATTTTCTAGGCTAAGCAGAAACCTCCTGTCCCAAAGTCTACAGAAGTCAGCAGAAAAGGAGTGATGGTTTCAGTGGACACGACCAGTCACAGGCTTCCTAAAAACAGCTGAGCAACAGCTTCACCCACAGAAATATTCAAAATTAGCAGACCAAATATGACAGTAGTATTTGCATAAGGGTAGGCAGCACCCTAAGGAGCAACACTCTGTGCTGGTATGGGACCAAGAGGGTCTCCATGACTTAGGGGGTCCTTGTGAAACACACTGATCTCCTGCAGCCTCTTCCTCACAAGGGTAATTCACCAACTGTTCCATCACAGGCAGCAGGGAAGCAAACAGCTGGACAAGGGATTTTTGCCTTTTTGTTACAAATGTCCTGTGGCCTGGCACAATATAAAGGACACACTGATCACTGTCTTCAAGGCCTCTGAAAGAACTTAATGCTAACTGAAGTTAATTCTGGACTCCTTGTTTAGACACAGAGGATGAAGGAAGAGACAGAGTGAGAGCGCCAGGGGAGCAACTGATTTCCCGTCATTTCATTTCATTATTACCAGAATCAAATAAGCAAAAAACTCACGCATCAGGCTTTTATAATCATGAGAGCTGAAAATGAATGAATACATTGGATTACTTTGTACTGACCTGACTTCAGAGCCTTTACAGTCAGAGAATTTCAGACTTTTTGGAGACTACTGATGTCAGAACTTGCCTTTGACTCATGCAAGTAAGGAAAATAACCTCACCTAATCATAGGACTCTACATCTGGGTCTTTAAGCAAAATCCAATTTTAGTTCAATGCTACTCTCATCACTGTCTCCTGAGGTTAGAAAATTAATTACCATTAAGTTGGAGGTCAGAATTAGACACAGAAGAGCCAAGGTAAGATCCAGATGCAGACAGTGGTAGTTTTGGTGCTGGGATTTAAAATGGACTGCCCAGCACATGTCACCATAGTTCTGTGCTTTAATTTCCCCCTGTTTCTGCATTCAAACAGACTCAAATTATTATATGAAGTCTGCTGAATGGAAATAGATGGTACCTTTGCTAATCTTGCTTGATCACAAGAGGCTGTAGCCTACAGATGTGATTAACTCAAGAGTGTGGCTGTGAAGGTCCCAGATCAAAGCCTTGTTGCTGAAGCAGGTGATGAGCCAGCTAAAATTCACAATACATTCATGGTTTTGACTATGTAGCAGCAGAATGGTCTCCTCTAATTTTCTATGTGGAAGCTCCACCAGCCTCTTACCAGTGTGATATAATCCAGCAGCATCTAATCAGCTGCTGCCACCCTCGGCCTTCCCCCACCCTCAGCACTGGCGGATATGTCAAAGCAAAAACATCTCAGCATTTCTGATCTCCCTGGGGTCACATCTGGTTTGAGTAAGGCTCCTCATTTGGTTCCAATCCACTGATTTCCTGCTACTGTCCATGAAAAAGAGAGTGCGACTCTGTGGCTTCCCCTGGGTGTAATGGTCTAATCTGTACCTTGTTGTGCACTGTAGAGGGGAGGGGGAATCAGTGCTACTTGGGAGCAGATTCCTCTTCCCCTATGATTGCATCCTGCTCTTATGCAAAGCACCTTTATTCTTGCCAGCAGTGGCAGTCCCAGATGTCCTGGTGCCCTCCCTGTAGTATCAGCCATGTTCCTCTGGCCTCCTAATTGAATCCTTTCCTGGCCAGGACAGGCTTTCCTCATTATGATGAACTGGATCCAATTCTGCTCCCGCCCCTCCATCTCCCAGTCTCTCCTTGTGAACACAGGGCAGGCCCCACAGAGCTTCTGTGGGTGGATGACTGCCCCAGTGAACTGTTCCTGCAGCTACTGGAACATTGCTCATGATGTTAACAGAGCAGGAAAGCTCCAGACAGGTACAAGGTGGTAAAGGCATCTTCTCTGCCAAGATTCTGGCAGCATCAAGATGCAGTTTAGTTCTGAGAAATAATATCTAGTTCTTTTAATCTATGGCTTTCAGAGCCATTTATCTAAAACATCAGTGTTTTGCAGCTGGTTAAACAGCCTAAGAGTTCTCACAAGAGCAGTGGCAAAGCCCAGGAGCTGATTGGGTCTCTTGCATCCTCACAGGATCCTCACTGTAGGAGAGCAGTATCCATGAGTAATGTTTCACTTATGCTCTGAACAAGGCAGGGCAATATAAACAGAACAAATGATCTTTTTTCACTCACTCATCCACTGAAAATCTCATACAGGGGTGAAAAAGTTCAGTGCCATCACCTTATTTATCCTTCTTCCCCTTAATCCAAGCTAGACTATTTTATGCTGCACCACATGAAATAGAGACATGGTTTTCTTTGCATGCCCTCATGGTGGGAGCAGGAGCAATGCCCCAGTGTTACCACACTGAAGGTGACTCTGTCGTGTATTAGCTCAGGCACAGCATCACTCTATACATGGGTTTGGTACTTAAACTGGTTCATTCAGAGCTGGGTAATTTATTATACAGATGGCATCAGGGTGTGCAGGAACAGCCAGGCTCGTGTCGAGGCAAATAAACTCAGGAAACTGAGGCACAAACCCATTTGGTGCATTGACTTCCAGGCAAGCGTTGGGAGGAGACACAGCACTGCAAATTCCCCCAAATTCCCCAAGTGCCATCACTTTAACTACTAACCCACACTCTTCTACTGCACTAAGTACATCTGGATTTCATCAGAGCCTTGATATTATTTTTAAAAATAACCAAATCTTTGGAAAACAAAAGCCCTCAAAACACCAGAACAAAACCCATGATCTAGAGTCTTTTCAGCATCTTGGGGAACGAGAGATGCTATTATTGTTACTAGAAAGGCTCTAAAGGCAACATTACAAGCAATGATCTATAGGGCACAAGTATGTTTGTTATGAAATAATTTGGATCCACAGAGGAATTCCATATGTGGCTTCCCCTCTGGTGACTAGAGGTTCCCACCTTGGCAGAGATCCTGGAGTCCCATGCCTACAGGCTCAGCAGCATGGAAGGGGAGGGTGGACGCTGGAGGAGTAATGGGATCATCAGGCGCTGAGGCTGCTGCTTGGCACGCCGACAATGTTTGTTTGCACCTCTTTGAAGATGAGAGATGAAAGTGGCGCCCACATGGGCTGCCTTTGATTAGCTTCTTATTTTTAACATTGCAGCTGCGATTATTTTTCTTTTTCTTGAAGCATTTCTTCCCCAGCACCAGAAACTCTGAGGTTCCCTTCTCTAGGGAGGTTCAACTTCAAGGAAACATAACAAAGAGAAGTGTGAATGTAAAGGAGACTGGACAACTCAGGGCCAGTAGGGAATTATGTCATTTTATTTTTAATTTTACTTCCATTTTTTTCCCCAATCCCCCATCCTCAGTGGGTCTCAGAAAGAAAATACTTGTTTACTTCTTTTTTAATAGGGAAAATAAATGAGTCCTGGGATTGTACAGAGCTGTCATGAAGAGGGAAATGTCTAATGGTTCAATTCCCAGCTCTGTCACTGAACCACTCTGGGACTTGGGGAAAAGTCAGTTCGCCCATCTGTAAAATGGGATTTATAATGCGTTGCTTCTCAGGGGTATTGAAGGAGTACGAGTAGCATTGATGGAATGCTTCGTGCACCTTGGATAGAAAGGGGCAAGAGCCCTGTGAAGTGCTGTCCTTAATAGATACTTAGAGGAGTTTCCTTCACTGTGGTACTTATCTGACCACAGCAGCCAAGTGCCTCACAGCTGCTGATGGATTTTTTTCCTATTACCTCCCTGCACTGTAGGATTGCTGCAGAGGAAAGCAAGGCAAATGGCAAATTGAATGGAATGGACCCAGTCACATGGAGAGTATGTGGTGAAGTCAGGACTAATCTTTTATTTCCTAAATTTCTGCCACATCCATTAGACTTTCCTCCTAGTTGTACGAATTTTGTGATCTGAAGGCACAAGGGAAAGCTGCCTTCCCTTCCCTCTACACTGGGAAGTCACACTGTTAGGGTCTTCCTGCTGGATGAAGGACAAGTGGTCTGGAAAGGGGGGCCACTGTTTGTTGTCATTAGTCCATTTCCTATCATAACATTTTGGGGCTTGTTTCTGTCTCCTGCTAGAGTTGTTTTCAGACAAGAATTTGGCCAGGTGTTAATCCAGTTACCCATAGTGAACATCCTAGCTTTAACAGGATGATGTCAGAAAAAAGCTTAGCCTGCTGTTCCTTGTTTTCAGGACCAATTTATGTGTGTTCCACATGCTTAGCTCATTTATACAGGTGGTAAAGAGCCAGATATACAAGTGATATCAGAGGAAACTGCTGGTAATTGGTACTTCCAAAAAAGAGCATCACAAAGCTCTGCTGCTCATATCAGCTCAAATTTAACTTCTGTCAGAGTGCCTTAAAAAATGCTAGGCAGAGCCTGATAGCAACAATGTCAATTAACAAGATGTAAAAATCTGGAGTGGAGATAAGAGGAACACCCAAGGACAAATAACAATCAAGCCCTCGATACTCACACACTTCAAAAGAAAAAACCCAACTACGTATGTTTATGTTGATTTCTTTGGGCTATCCATCAAGACATTTACCAGCCAAAGAGAAATGAGGGCACATGAGCTGAGTAAAAACTTGTAGCATGCTTACACACATCCAGCCAACTCTGAGAGCAAGATCTGGTTCCACCAAATAAAATACCTGCTAAATCCTCTAAAAGACACCTCAGCCTTAGCACAGTCAGACCAAAAAGCTGGGATTAATCCAGTTAAAGCACATAATTTACCAGACTTTCCTTGTTTTTATGGCTTTTCTGCTGCTCCCAGGCGAAGAGGCAGAGTTGCTCCAGCCAAGTACACTATCCAGATTATCCCAATGCCCAAACATGGTCCTGCTCAACCCAGCTCCGCATGAACGAATAAGCCAGTCTTATAGGCTCTTCTCAGAGATATTATGAAGTGATATATTCTACAGCATAGCTTATAAAGTATACTTACTTCAGATTCACTTCATTCCAACTCCATCCAGTCACACAGATTCCAGGACACTAAATTAACTCCCTGCCAAATTTACTGCAAGCCATCTGACCATACCATTTAGCCACAGTAAAGACAAAATCTATACCAAGCTACAGTCAGGAAAGCAGGCAACTCTGTGGAAAACCTATTTATATCCCTCAAGGAGATCAATGGAGAGCCCAGGCCTGGAGGCCAGTGACCTTGGATTGACACAAAACTTAAAGGGAAAAAATTAATGGTGTCAACTCAAGAGACCATAGCTGTTATTCCAGAGGATTCGAAAGCCAGCCCTGCAGCTTACTGACCAAGAAAAGGTGCTTAAATGGTGATGCATTTTTTGGAAATAGAGCCAATACTCACCCATTGCTGGTGCAGGAGCAGAGACACAGAGCTGCTTTCCCAGGACTCCCGGAATGGCTGCCAGTGCCACACAGTCCTTGGAGGTAGCCAAATCTCTCCCAGATGTCACCAGGTGCAGTGTGACACCAGCAGTGGTGTCTCTGGAAGAAGTTTCTCCTCAGGTTGTCCCAAAGTGATGCTGTGGTGAGCTTCCCATGGGCTGCCTCCTCAAGGTGCTCCCTCAGGGGTCTCCCGCCCAGGGAATGGCGGATACCTGTGAGGCAGTGGCAGGGGGTGAGGCACCTGCTGTCTCAGGGGGCTGGAGGACACACACACTGATAAGATGAATTTTCAGGCCTTGGATTCCTCAGTTCTGCTTCAGCTCTTCCTTTGCTGCCTAAGCCTTCTGTCAGGTGCCTCCACTCCTCCTCAGCCACCCCAGCTCTTCCTCAGCCGCCTCAGGTCACCTTCAACAGCCTCAGGTCATCTTCAACTGCCCCAGGTCACCTTCAGCTCAACTCAACTGCCTCAACTCTTCCTCAGCCACCTCAGGCCATCTTCAACTGCCCCAGGTCATCATCAGCTCTTCCTCAACCGCCTCAGCTCGTCCTCAACTGCCCCAGCCCAGAGCAGCAATGACCTGAGGGGCCTCTCGGGGGGCTCCAACAGTCACAAAATGGTGGCCAGGGTACCCAGTACCCAATACCGAAGTACCAGCACAGCTCCATGTAGATGACACAGCCAGATGCTGCTGCAAAGAGCAAGAGGAAAGGCAGCCATGGCAGGAGACCGACACCTGCTCCTGCTGAGGCACCGGCAGCTGCTTGGACTAGCAAAAATGGCGGGAAACAGTGTCTGCCTCAGGGGCCCCTCAACCGGCCTCAGCCTCCCCCAGACACAGGCCCTGAGGCGGCCCTGAAGTAGCACTGACTGCCGAAAACCTCCTCTCCAGTGCAAACTCCATCTGTACCCCCAAAACACTACCAGGAAGGGCTTGTAGAGGCAGAAAAAAAGTCCCCGCCCTGTGACAGCTGACCCCAATTTAGAGCGTCCAGCTGAAAACGGGACCTGCCTCACCTGGCATGGCTGTGAGGTAAATCCTGGAGAAATCTAAGAGATTTCTGATTCTGTTTCATTGTCCATTTGTTTTTAAATTAAAATGGCAACAGTTAGACCCTTGAAAGAGCAGGTTACAGGGACAGGGATGTTCCATGGAAGTTGTGCAGAGTCAGGTTTTATTTTTGGAGTCACTGCTGGCTGCTGGTGCAGTGCTGGACACATTAATGTGCATCTGCTACCTTTAATACCTCTTGCTTTGTTTTAATTCGACAATTTTTAGGCAAGAATAAATTTTTGGGTGTGCACAGGAGAGCTGTGCTCTGTAATGTGGCCATCTGGGTTACTGGGGCACAAGTCATAGCAATGCTGGCCATGCTCTGATCTTCAACTTTCTTGGGGACTTTTTGTAAAATTAGTATTATTTTTATAACTTTTTGCACTGGGTGACAGAGCCGGGAGGCTGATCCCCCAGCCGGGGACCAGTAGCTCCCATTTGATGTCCAACACCGACCCCGCCAGCTCTCACAGAGGAGCTGGCTGCCACATTGTGGCCTGTTCCCCCAAACGTCACATCTGGCTGATGTAAAACACACATGTTTTGACTGAAGCTTTTTCTTTAAAATGCCAACATTAAAGGAAGGTTTGCTTTGTAAAACTGAAACTGTAAAACTCTTCTGAAACCCAATCTGGGGGATTAAAAGAACCACATGAAAAGGGATAAATATGACCTGGACATTTACTTCCTGTGCAGAAGTTCGCTGAACATGTGCCTCCCAGCCTGTCAGTGCGAAACAAGACCTTCTGCTCTGATTTCCAGAAGGGAAAAAAAAAAAAGGAGAAGAAGAGAGGAAGACAGGAAATTTTGTAAACTGACAACTCTTTTCTACTTCACGGCTCATGCCAGAGACATTAGTTTCTTTACAGTGGCATCTCATACACCTTAAAACCAGAAAGATGCACAACTAGTAATTAGAAATTTAGTATTAACAAACTATTCTTACTCACACTATGTGGCAAAATTGGTCTTGAACCATTTTTAACTGGGAGTCAGTGACAGAACTCCTTTGGGTTTCAGTGGGAATAAGATCAGACCTACAGATACGATGGACTGAGTCCAAGGATTCTCTGATGATGTACAGAAGAAACACATGGACAGACAAACAGATCTTCAGTTAGTCAGAAAATGGCTCACTTTCAAACAAACTAATGCAAGATGTTTATATCGGTATTGTCCATTTCAAGTATTAAAAGTTGGTTTCCAAAAACAACTTTACTTAAGTATTATCAGACTTGAAAGGAAAAAAAAAATCAGTTATAGATTCTCTGTATTTCTTTCCTAAGTTTTGAGTCTTCAAGAAGATATCACATTTTTTCTGTTTTTCTTTACTAATACTGAACTGGCAGAAGCTTGATTTTTTTTTTTTTTAAACCAAAACTGACACTGTGATTTATTATAGTATGATTTCAGAAGACAAGACTTGGGGAAAAAAAACATATAAAAGGAGGCAGTACATTAAAGTCATTACTGTTCTCAAAATAACCTTCTGATCTCAGGTCTCAGTGCATGAATCGCAGAGGACAAAATGCAACAGAATGTAAAATTTGGCACAGCCATTTGGTTTGGGAAAAAAAAAAGTCCTTTTATCCCAGTCAAGTTCCCTAGAAGCCAGTTACCCACTAATTTGCGATTATATTTCCTACCCATGGATCATGATGTTAAATTACACTGAAAGTGGCGTTAGTCGCCCAACAGATAATTTGGAGAAACACGACTAAAATACATAGAGAAGACAAATATATAGAGAAGACAGGACTTTATCTAAAGACAGACTTCCAATAGAAAATGTTGAACTTTGCACATGGAACATCGTGGGGCACCTTCCTGCACCACTGGGTTGTAACTGCTGGAACAGGTCACCCTATGGATGCACATGCAGGATCCTGGCTGGATTTGAGTTGGAAATATTCTGTAGTTCTGGGTGCTTGAAACTGAAGCTTGTCAGTTCATCCCCACTATTATCTGATTTCTTTGGTGGTTTATTTTATTTGTTTGGGTTATTTTAACTTTAGTGATTGAGTCTGGACTGGTGTTCTTGGATAATACTCTCTGTCCCCTGTGTGAGACACAGGCACTCCATAACCACACAGCAAAGTATGTTTTCTCCCAAATATTCTCTCATCTTAACTGAGTTTGATCTTTGAGATGGAAAATTTCTCTATTCTACTTATAGCCTTGGTCTTCTAATTCCATTGAAGCTTTTCACATTATCTGCTACCATATAGAGCTGGTAAAACAATCTTCCTTCTTTCTGTCTAACCCTGACCCAATTTAAAAAAAAAAAAAATCAGAAAAACCAACAACTTTTACAGTTTCAGGCCAGAACCAAGCAAAACAAAGATGTGTTTCAAAGTTATTGTTCAATGGAGAAAAAACAGTTCCCAAGTCCTTTCCTAATCCAAAGTGGACAGTTCCTCAGTCACTTCCAAGCCGGAAAGAGGCCATTTTATGAGCCAGAAAGCATCCATTTTCTGCATCAGTCCTGAGCCAGAGAGGCTACTGCCTGAGTCAGTTCCAGGGGGGGAATGCCTGGCACTTTTCCAAGCTTGGGGGTGTTGCTATCACAGCAATTGTTTGGTGATGCCATCCCAATAAAGCTTCATTATGGTGTTCCTCTTTCTATAAACTTCAGTGCCCTCCAGTGTCCCCAGCAATCACTTATCTAATATTAGGATATTAAAAAATATGGAAAGATTTTAAAGAGACTTATTAAAATGCAATTAGCAGCGTGTACGACTTAAGCAGTGAGATTATTTAAAAAAACGACTTGATTGTGTGGAATGCCACGCACCTTACAGAGATAATAAAGCTGCCAATCAAGTCCATTTTCAAATTAGGAAATTTTCATTCTTTTTTTACAGCCCCCTAAGTGAATATTAAAACTGATTATTAACCTCGGAGTGTAGCAGCAGCCCCCGAGCTCTGAATGGGAGGTTTCATAACCGTGGGTAGCCTGTGCTCCAGTCCTCGCTCGGGCTGAGATCTCTGCGCTTATTTAAAGGGACAGCGCTCGCCCTTTGAATGAGGAAACCTGGATGGGTCCCTTGTTTGGAAAGGGGTAAAGCTCCAGAGTTTGGCAGGGGAAGTTGGGAGGCCAAAGCGAGCTGCCTGCAGTGCCCTGCCGCGGTGTTTTAGAGCCGTGCTAATCCGCAGGTAAGGCTGCCCCCGCATGTCCGATCCCAGCATCTCCACCAATCCTCAGCTCCCGGTGCTCAATATGCCTTTTGTCCAAGGAAAAATGTGCACATTAAATAAATGTTTCCGTGGGAACACACACCTTTGTCATACCCGGCTTGCTGTGCATAGATTCTCAGTGGATGTTATTATTCTATGTTATTACTTCCCTTGCTAAATGTAAAACCCTGTCATTTACCTTGCCTTCTTTTTATTTAATTTCTGTCCTACTGAGAGACAATCAAGTGTGACACTTCCTGCTATTTGACTTTGCTGGCATTTTTATTTCATTTATAAAAATGGATCTTTCTCTGAGAAATTAAGTCACATTACCTTGACAGGTTACTCCTTTTGCAGCTCTTTACTCCACTGTCAAAGTAGATTTATTGATGCTTCCTGGATTTCTCTCTTCAGGCTTGCAAACTGGAAATGATGAATTCTCTGGAAGGCAGCAAGCTAATTCTTGACTTGAACGCTTTATTCTGGGATAAATGCAAAGATTCAAAGCAACTTACTCAGGAGGGGCTAGCCAGAGATTCCAACTCCAAAGCAGGAGTATATTTTAGTATGTGCTTAACTTTAGAATATGCCTAATTTTAGCTTTGGTGATCTCTTTGGGAACACACACAGCCCTGAAGGTATGGACTTGGGCACTTCACCATACTGGTGCCAGGCTGGCTTTGCAGGAATAAGAGTCCAGACAAAATCTAAATCAGGGAGAATGTCTCTGAGTTTGGAAGCATCTAGAAGTTATTTTACCAGCACATGTCTCTCATGACTGTAACTCCCTCTGGAATCTCGCTGTGGCACCTGGATCTACTTAGGATTTGCATGGAAGCTATCTGCACCTCTTTTCAAAGTAAATAATCTGCCTGGGTTGGATAATGGGGGTTAGGAGGATGACAAATTGGGTTAATAAAATGTCAGCAAGAGCCAGGTTTTTAAGTCTGGAATGAGTCACAAGTGAAACAAGTTTAGTGGCCAGGGTTCACCCTTGATCTTGAATTGTTATTTTCTACATCACTGAATAAGCAGGGATCCAGTGTAATTCAGCACAACTGACAACCCAGCATGGGCAATATTCTTGGGGTGTAGGGGGAGAAAGGTGTTAGTGCCTCATTAGTCATGGCATGGTTAATGAGAACTGAAGAAACAGTAGCCATGGAGGTGGAATTAGACTTCCAGGTGTCTGGGCTGAAGAGCAGCACCCCCAGCACATCCCAAGCCTTGTGCTGCTCCTGAAGCTTTCAAGGTGCCTCTTTTCTGCTCCCCAGTGTATTCATGGCTCACCTTTTAACTGGTCTGGGTGGGGAATGGATGGAGTGGTTTATGTACTCATCAGGATGAACTGAATATCCACGGTCCTTTGGGAGTCTGAAGGTGAGAAGGGAAAGTGATGCAGTCAGTACTGAGGTACACCAGTGAAGATGTGAGGGCTTGGGGAGCTGCACTGCAGGTGGGTTAGTAAAACAGCAGAAAACAGTTCTGAAAGTAACAGTTGCATGTGGTTTTTTGTTGGTTTATTTTTCCCATTCCCACAAACAACTACTCACTGCTAAGCAAATTTTATGATGATTGGAACCACACTGGCAATGACAAAGAGAATTAAAGAGATGTAATGGACATATAATCTTTGGGTCTGTGAGATACTAAATGTATGGTAATGTCAGCACAGTAAATAACTCAGTTATTAACATATGCTAAAATTAGATCAAGCAAAACAAGCATTCACTAATACTGAGACAATTCCTGGCAGAGAAGAGAGATTACTGAAAAGGTTTGAGCAAGTGCTGTGAATGGGTGATTGCCAGGCTGGAAAGCAAACTTCCAAAAGCATGAAGACTTTGTCCCAGAAGCTGCCTTGCATTCCTTGATTAGGATCAGCTTCAAGAAAAGCCTCACCGTGGGTGCTGGCAGAACCAGACATGAAAAGAACAAGCTCTACCTAATGCCAAATCTTCCAGCTGCAGCTTTGACAGCAGGAATTGCCCTGCAAGTCTGTGCTCCAGAAACTCAACACAGAGTTACACAAATGGTAAAGCAGCAGGAAGTCTGATACCCAGCAATTCAAATATATTAGAGCAACCAGTTGAAAATATAACTGTGTATTATTTGTAGCAGCTTATTCAGCAAGGTAAGTTTTGATTCAGACATTCCTGAGCATGGAAGTGAATAATTAGGTGACACAGTCACAGCTTCTATGTTTCTTCTCTTAAAAATAGAAGTGGAAAATCTGAAATAGAAGTCTGAATTTTTCTTTATTGCAAAAGGGGAGAGGGAGGATATTGAAAGCAACCCTTCACTAGAAAAGAGCAGTTGCAAATCCAGGATCTTGCCACCCCCCTGAGCTTTCCTCACCCAGCTGTGTGCGCTGCAGGATGTCTGGCTGCTCCAGGCTCCCCGGCTGCCTCTCACAGTCCCTCCAGGTGTCAGCCTTGCACTTTGCATGAGGGTTTCTTCCCTCAGCCACATCTGGAATGAAGTGCTGGGTTCACTGGAGATTCCTGACAAGAAAGCATCAGAGACCTTAAAATATTAAAATGCACTCCCTAATTTCATTTCAGGAAAAAATGCTGAATTATCACAGCCAGGCCTCCCTCAAAACAGTCAAGCTGACGCCCTGGTGCGCGCGAGGTGATCTAAGTGGGCCCATTAACTCCCTGCAGGATCTGCCAAGAGGACTGGGAGTACTTGCCAGCCCCAAAACAGTTCAGGAGCCAGGATTTTCACTTGAGTCTTCTTTTTGTGGGATGTAATTGACATGACTGTCCTTTCCTTGGCCTTAATCCCTAACTACTTCCCAAGATACTAAAAGCTTTCGCTCTCCTCTGCACTCTGGCACATAAATCAGAACCATGCTGAGATTTTCTCACTGGGTCTCATCGTGGCAGAGCCCCTGGAAGCTTGAATGAAGGCAAGGACATGCAGGCCCACCACATCATCTGCCCCTGCTCTGACTCCAGGGTTACATTGCTGGCACTGCTGGTGTTTGGTTTAGCACGAGCACTGTGGGAAAGGCAGCAAAGAGATAGAAATGGGCCTTGTCAGACACACTTGTAGCTACAGGATCCCACAGATAGCCTGGATGTCAGCAGGAAGGTTCCCCTCAGGATGTTGCTGTAATTTATGATATCACCCAGAATTGCTACAATGCTTCAGGCAGGTCAAATACGGGATGTATTCTTAAAAACTACATGAACAAGGAATAATGCATGAAACTGTGAAAACAGAGCAGGAAAAGGGTTGTGTGAAGGCTGAGATCTGTGGTGTGGTAGGTTTGCAAAAATGCCATGTTTGGTTCAGGCTGAACTGTCTCTCAGTTCCATGAGTAGAAATCAGAAGCTTGGCAGAGCCCTGATCTTGCAGGGTTTGAGATGACATCAGTGAATGAGGAACTGGGCTGAGGTCAGGGGTTTAATTCTTGTAGTGTAGCCACAGAAGAGCTGTTCAGTGGCAACAATTTTCAGTAACTACTGGGCTGGGAAGGCTTCAAATAAATAGCTGTGATGGGTCCAAAGGTCTGTATCCATTAACTGTCACAGGACAACTGGCAAACACAATAACGGAGGCAGTTTCCACAAGGTCTTCCAAAAAATCTGGGTGTTTCAAGATTTTTATGGCTGTTAGGAGCAAGTCTGTCATGAAAACACAGTTCTGGGTGTCAGGTGTCACCAGTTCTTCATGGTGGACTTTCAGAATGACCTTGGGGAGCCTGGCTTACCCCAATACCTCAGTTTTCCAAGTGGTTGCCTGAACATTAACTGGCCAGAGTTGGATTAATTAATTGCATTATAAATGTAAGGGCACTAAAAAGACATGAAAAAATTCAGAAAGAGAAAGATTAAAGTCGATCACCTCTGGCAGTTTCAACTGCACAAAAAGTCCATTTGGTCACATTTGGGTGATCAGTAGCTCTCACCACTCTCATCAAGGATGACTTTCAGTTCTACAAGCATTAGTTCTCCCCTCTCCACAGCTGTCAACTATTCCTCATGTAAAGGTCTTGCTCCTCTTTCAAAATTACCTGTATTAAGGCAAATTATGTGTTCCCTTCCTTTCCCTGTTGAAAGTCATTTACATGAAGAATCACAGAACAGAGATTACAGATACTGGGGGTGGGAATGCAGCTAAGACTGGAAATTTGGGTGGGCCTCAATTTATGGTGGACAGCCAAAGAACAAAGGTCTGATGTCATAGTAAATCATTTATATTGCAAACGATTTAAAATAATGAAAACCCATATGCATTAAATTTTGCCCTGTACATCCATTTGACATATTTTAAGTAGACAAAAGATAGATTTTACATAAATCTTCAGTAAATGTACTTGGAAAAAATATCACCAGGCAGTAAAGCCTAACTGTTTTAAAAACAGTCTTTGTCCTATACTTGAGCTGCTGCTTCAGTGGGCATCATTCAAAACCAGCAAAAAACTACTCAGACTGTCTCCCCTGTCCTTGAGAGAAAACAAAAAAACAGAGAAGGAAAACTGAACTAAACAGCTTTTGAGCAGATCCTGCCAAAGTTGTCCCTCACACTATTCCAGGCATTACAGGAATAGTTCCTATACCTTACCCAAGCCACCTGTGGCTTTGCCTCTGAAGGAGTCTATTTTCAGCCCCTCCTATAAATTCCACAGTTTGTATTCAATATTTAGGGTCTGTCTCATGCCAACACTTGCCATTTCATAGACCAGTTCCCAGTCTGTGGATTTTATCCTTTGGCTTATGCCAGCCTGTGCTGATGGAAATTCATGCTCTTCCACACTGGGAATTACCACACCATCTAGAAAAAAAAAAAAAAAGGGAAAATCTCTGAATCCCAATACCCTGGAAGAGGCATCAAATTCCTTTGGAAGATGCCAGGCACATCCTCACCAGGAACTGAGCTCTGGGAATGGACTAGATACCTCTGAGAATCACAGGCAGAAATCCTTCCCAGGCTCTGCTGTTGGATGCTCCAGAAAGGCAAGGCAGGTGACTTGCAGATGGGTTGATCTGACTCTGCCAAACAAAACAGAGAGAAGGGAATTTTGCATTCCCTGCGTACAAGATGCAAACGTTTGGCAGTTCCCACAGGTAGCACTCAAACCAGAGGGTGGAGCTGGCAGATAATCCCCACTGCTGGGCTTTGAACCCTCTCACAGCTCGAAACAAAGGGAGGAACAAGCACCTCAGTGCCAGCAGGGGCCTGGGAGCTCAGGGGGGCTGCGTGTCTCCAGTCACTGCTGAACATTTTCAGTTCCTCCCAGAGCTCTCTCTCAGGCTGATCCTTTGTGTGCTGGAAGCAGCCAGGGCACCTCCACCCCTGGATGGCTGATCCTGAGTGTTCCAGAGCCATGCACTTCAGTCAGCCTCACCTAACACCACCAGGGCCAACAGGACTCAGACTCATGGCCACAGAGTCCTTCCAGGTCTTTACAAGAGCCAAACTTGTAAAAATCTGATTTTCATTGTGTCTGCTGAGAGATTAAAACACACATCACCTGTTCTAATCAGTTTTAGAAGAGCCGAGTAAATAAGGATACGAAGCAGAAGGAATGTGGAAACTCTGCTCCTTTAACACTCAGGGCTAAACTATCTCAAGTGGGTTGAAAATGAGATAACTCGAATCATGGCTTTATAGGATCACGGGAAAACTGCCCCTAAAATATTTTAGGTGCTATAATGAAGTCTTAGGTGCTGTTTTAACTAAGGAGATTAGGAGGAGTGTGAGAACCAAGTGATCTTTCCAGGTACTTTTGTGTGGGTGGAAGCTTTTTATTTTGTTTAAGGGAAGCTTTTCTCTGGTGGTTGTTTATAGACTGCTTGGTATTGGTAAATTTTTATGTTGATAACTTGCTGGTGAATGGAAAGCTCTATTTATGGCAGGTATTTCTGGAGAAATTGTTCATCTTCCTTATATTCCTGCTTTATTCTGAGAAACCTGATGTTGGGGGGCAAAAATACTTCCACTGAGTAAGGGAGAAAGGAAGGATTTATAAACTATTGACAAAATCAGGCTGGATTCTGACTACACTGATAGGCCATTATTCATTAAATTCTCCTGCTTTTTACTTGATTAGGAACAGGCTTAGGCACTTCATGTTTTTCCAGTACCCACAGTTGTGTGGTGCTTTTTTTTTTTATCAGGAGCTTATATTTAGTTGCCCACTGATGCTGTTTTTCATCCCAAGTGCTTTTGGGAGGGTGAACAGCTGATCATTACACTGAGTTTGCCTGCACCCCTGAGCACAGTTAACCTAGAGCAGCAAATAGTTATTGTATTGCACTTTGGTTTGTGCCTGTGGGCACACTTAAGTCAATATACATGATGGCTGGTACCACATATTGCATCTGTCTGCACCCATGGGCCCTGGAATTGCCAGGGAGAGGGAGCTGGTGAATTAACTAGCACTGTGCCCACTGGTGTAGTTACTTCAAGAGCAATACCACTGTTAATTGCCTAACTTAAACCTAATCATAATGCAAAAGAACAGAAGGAAAGCGCTGCGAGAATCCCAGTTCTTGCAGAAAATGGAGAGTAACATTTGTTTAATTCTAAGCTTGTTTGTTGCCAAAAGTGAGGAAGAAGCTCTTGGGGCAGGAGTCTCTGTTGTGGATAATTGCCCTTCTCCCCCTGCCTGTTTCACAGCCAGCACAGAGCTCCTGCTCTCACCAAGCACTTACCTGCATGAGATCTCGTTCAGGGCTGGTGCTTACTCTGCTCATTAGTGCAATTACCACCAGATGCTGCGGGAGATGAAGGTCACTCTGGCTCAGTGCCACGACTGCCTCTTCAATAGGGTGATTGCTAAACTAACTCTGAGTGGAAATGGTGCAGCAGGTAATGTTGACATGCTGCAATTACCACTCCGTCCTCACAGCGTGTTCAAACACCACTCGCTGCCTCTGTGCTGACTTGGCAGCACCTGGGCTGGCTTTGGGATGTGCATTGTGGATCACTAGAAAATGTAGGAATTTCAGGAGAACGCCCACCTGGAGCATTAGCTTATCTCCTTAGCCTGTGTCTAGTCAAGTCCTCTCAGAACTCTGTTGAAAAACGGTAATTAAATGATAAGGCTGAGTCTAAAGTCGCACAGGGATAGATGGGCAGGGGTTCAGTGCTGCTGGGAGCCAGTTTTCACACCTGAAGAAATCTGAAGGGGGAGTCTTGAATACTCAGCAGAAGACATTAATGCAAGGGACTGGATTAGCCTCCCCTAGCAGTAGGGTTGTCTTTCCTTACTAATAAGGCTTATTTTTACTTCTTTTTAGGAGACCAGTGCAAAGAAAGTCAAGCTAGATGAGCACTGGGAACACAGACCGGATGAGCACCACAAAGGGGCAGATGAGGGCAGGGAGGAAAGGTGGTAGAATTATTTTCCTTATAATAGTGTGGTACAGACCACAGATTAGGTTTCTGAGTTGGTTAAAGCTCTGCAGTGTGCTTTTTGTCTATAATGACGATGGCAGGGGCTTCACAGCTCTGCTAATGCCAACCCTGTGTGGCTTCCTGTTCTTATGGATCTTGTAATAAACACTGATTGTGTTACAGATGTCTCTGGTGTGACTGGAGACTAATGTGACTGTGACTGATGGACCAGATAAGCTCATTAGTAAAGTATCAGAATAAAATAACTTGGAGATGTGGAATGGCAATTATCCAGATGGAAAATGTCAGATTAAAACTGTAGAACAGTTAATAATGTATCGGTTTATAGTATTATCACTGCAAAGTAAAAAAAAAAGAGAGTAGGGTGTTTATCTAGAGGGTGATGCTGCAGAAAGCTGATGATTAACCTTGTAAAAGGGTCTAAACTAAAGGTGGAAAATACCATGTTCCTATGACCGATGTTTTACTCCTCCATGTGGTTCTCTTTCACACAGGCTTGTCCTTCTTGTGACTGCAGCTCAGGGAAACCTGTGTAGATGGGCTCCTCTGCACTTTCTAAGTGTCAGCAGGAACAAGAGTCCCTAAGCCATAATGCCTCTGGAGTTCAGAAGTTTATAAGAGTGTACAGTGAGCTATAACCATTAAGTCTTTCAATCAAGTAAGTGGAGATCAGGTTTAGAGAGGATTAAGCTGCATTATAGCAAACATTTTACTGGGTATTAAAGGACAGGGCTAGAGTTACTAGCTTTTTTTAACTTCTAGCAATCCTACAGATTGTTTTATGCAAGCTCAGTGAGCAGGGCAGTAAGAGGGGGAAAGGCACTAAAAAAACCTCCAAATATCTGGAGGAATTAATGAAGACATTGGTTCTGAGCGATGAACCAGTTGCTGGGGATGGCGTCAGACACCAAATATGAGATACAGACCTGAGCTACCATGAAACTCTGCATTAGTCAGCCTGGTTAATCGAGTTCTTTCCCAGATCCTCAGGGAATGTCTGCAGCAGGTGTGCAGACGGAGGTAGGTTGGATCAGAATGGTTCTGTTCAAGTGCCAACACGCCTCAGCCGTGCTCAGCATCTCCAACACTCCTGTCCTGTTCTGTGAAAAACGGATCTTGAGGTGCACGTGGAGTCTCCTTCTGCCTGATTGAAAGAGCCCTGGGTTTAACTCAGATGAATTCTCCCTAGGGATGGAGGCTTCTCATCTTCCCTGGAAGCACTGCTTAGGCCTTAGAAGCGTCTGGGGGCTTCATGCTTGGTTTGTTTTTATCCTTATGTCTCTTTTTCTTTTTTTTGCTGCAAATCATAGAATATCCTGAGTTGGGAGGGACCGAGAAGGATCCTCGAGTCTAACTCTTGTTCTTGCACAGACACCCACCCTGTCCCTCAGAGGGTTTTCCAAACACTCTTGGAGCTCCGGCAGCCTTGGGGCCGTGACGCTTCCCCGAGGAGCCTGTTCAGTGCCAACCACCTTCTGCGGGAAGAACCTTTTGCTGAGATCCAACCTGAACCTGCCCTAACACAGCTCCAGCCGTTCCCTGGGTCCTGTCACTGGTCACACAGAGCAGAGGATGATGAAGACCCCAATGAAGTCTCCCCTCAGTCTCCTCCAGGCTGAACAGACCAAGTGACCGAGTTGGGGTTGGTTTTTTTCAGTCAGGAGCTCTGGTTCTCTCCGCCCGCCGCCGCTCCCGTCCCGCCATCCCCTCACGGCCCCGCACGCCGCCGGCTCCCGGCAGCTCCCGCGCTCGCGCAGGCGCGGGCAGGGCCGCACCATCAGTCCCTCGCTGGGGGGAGCGCGGCTTCGGGCGTTCCCTCGGCCGCCGTCGCCGGTACCGGGCGCACCGGCCGAGCTCCGCCTGAAAGTGACCGGGACGCGCTGGGGCACGGTCAGGGCTCCACGCGGCCCCGTGGCCACAGGGCCCCGTCGCCCTCCCCCCCCCCGGCCACCGAGAATGGTTCGGCCCGGGCCCGGCTCGGCCGCTGAGGGGCTGCGGCCGCCATTTTGTGCGGCGCCGGCGGAGCGGGGCGGGTGGAGTGGGGACTGAGGGGGCACTGAGGGGGCACTGAGCGGCTCTGGGGACGCCGTTCCCTTCCCTGGCCGGTGAGTGGAGCGCGGGGCCGGCGAGGCCGGGCTGTCCGCGGGGCTGGGGCGGGCGGAGGCGCGCACGGAGGGGATAGGCTTGGGCGGGCCTGGCAGGCGACGGGGCCTGTGGCGAGCGGGCCCCGCGACGGGAGCCCATGACACCTCCCTGCCGTGCTCGGGAACCCGTCGCTTCGGTCCCTTCGTAGCTCCGGGACGGGCCGAGGTGTCGGTCCGTGTGTCGGTACGGCACGGCCGGAGGCGTCAGTGTCAGCGAACGGCGCGTTTTCATGTCCCCCGCTGTGTAATAAACATAGAGTTGCCTCGGGGCGAGGGAGATGAAAGCCGAGCCGGGGGGCACAGGGCAGTCACTGACGCTGCTTTCCCCCTGTGCAGTTCAGTAGCGTCCAGCGAAGATGTCGGAGTATATCCGGGTGACGGAGGACGAGAACGATGAGCCCATCGAGATCCCGTCGGAGGACGACGGCACGGTGCTGCTGTCCACGGTGACGGCGCAGTTCCCCGGGGCGTGCGGGCTGCGCTACAGGAACCCGGTGTCGCAGTGCATGCGGGGGGTCCGGCTGGTCGAGGGCATCCTGCACGCCCCCGAGGCCGGCTGGGGGAACCTCGTCTACGTCGTCAACTATCCCAAAGGTCTGTGCTCCTTCCATCGGTTCTTCATGCGAGGTTGTGTTTTCTGCATGAGTCACTGCTGAGCTAACGTGGCAACACTGTTTAGTGGTGAACCCTCTGATTCACAGGGATCAGCGATTTACTGACCTCTCTGTCCTGCCGAATAGATTTGACCCCACTATGTTTTTAAGACTTTCCCCAAACAAACACTTTAATGATACAGTCCTGTGTTATCCCTGTGGAGGGTCCACAACCTCATCTAGACCTTCAGAGGCTGTGGTCTAATGGGACTTCTGTACTCACAGGCACTTCTCAAGCCTGGTTTGGTCAGAGGTACCACTTAAAAGTACTCAGGAAAGGAGAAGTCAGACCACCCTGCCCCACCTGCTTGGAAAAAAGGGGGAGTAAATAATTCACTAATGAAATATTCTTGTTAAAACTTCCTGTGTTCTCCGCCTTGTTATAGGTTTGTGAATGTTGCTGGATGATACTTAAGTAAACTAATGGAGAGCTAACTGGGTCAAATTGCATTTTAAAGGGGGACTTCAGTGTGGACTGGCTTTGGTTCAGGGCAGTCAGATATGTTATAATCAGCTCCCAACAGCTGGCATGTGTCACTTGTAGTCTGTACTGTTTCTCACCAGAGTTTATGATTTCATACCTTGCACTTCATAATCCGTGGATCAATTTCCAGATTTGAGAATGATGTCTAATGTACTTTTTTTATATTCAGATAATAAGAGAAAAATGGATGAAACTGATGCATCATCAGCCGTGAAAGTGAAACGAGCAGTACAGAAGACTTCAGATTTAATAGTCTTGGGTCTGCCCTGGAAAACCACTGAACAAGACTTAAAGGAATATTTCAGTACCTTTGGAGAAGTTCTGATGGTGCAGGTAAAATCCTTTTGCAGCTCGAGGATGGAGGGACATTGGGTAGAAATCAGGCTCCTGGGAAAGCGAGTAGGAACAACAGAGCTGTGTAAACTTGCAGCAGATGTGTTTCTTCCTAAGGGTGTATTTTGTTCCATGAGCCTGTTGTTAATTTTTGGGGGAGATGTTAAGGAATTGGACATTGCTGTGATAACAGTATTTATAAGACTTTCAAAGAGATCTTCGCTACATTCTTTCAGTAACAATGCACTTCATCCTCGTGGTGACTTCTGGTTTTGTTTTTTGCCCTTAGGTTAAGAAGGACATTAAAACAGGCCACTCCAAAGGGTTTGGGTTTGTTCGGTTCACAGATTATGAAACCCAAGTGAAGGTGATGTCACAGCGGCACATGATCGATGGAAGGTGGTGTGACTGTAAACTCCCCAACTCTAAGGTACTTTGGGTTTTACTGCTGCTTTCATTGGTGCTGAAAGAAAAGAGGGAGGAGGTGGGCGAGTTGGGAAAATAGCTGGTTATGTGAGGGAATGGTGAAAATCTGGAAATAGCGTGTTTAAGGTCCAGCAATACCTGCCTAACTTGTCTGCTGCATGAATAAATGCAGAATAAACCAGCTGGAATAACTAATCTAGGGAAGACCAGAATGAGTCTTTGAGTTCAAAACTGAACCTGTACCTCGTCTCTATAAGCAGTTATTACAAAAAAAGTGTCCTTCTGCAGTGCCTTGTCACCATCCCTGTGTGTTGTTCCCACCCTCATTTTCTCGTGACTGCAGGCGTGTTCCTGGAGTAGAATTCCATTTATTTTTTAAAGCACTTTTACAATCTTTACAAACTTTCTTGATCTTCAGCCCTCAGAACAGACCAGATTGAGGAGGGCCTTTATTATGCTGTAACTCAGCTCTGCAGGGTGGTTGTGATGTTTCTGTCCTTCCCATCTCTGCAGCAGAGTCCTGACGAGCCCTTGCGCAGCAGGAAGGTGTTTGTGGGGCGCTGCACCGAGGACATGACGGCAGATGAACTCCGGCAGTTCTTTGCCCAGTATGGGGAAGTGGTAGATGTCTTCATTCCTAAGCCTTTCCGGGCTTTTGCTTTTGTTACGTTTGCAGATGATCAGGTAAGTCGTAGTTTGACTTCATATTTAGCCTGCATTTCAGTAGCTTGATAAAGTACCATTTCTGGAACTACAAGTGAAACACTTACTTGTCCACTGTCTTGAGGATTCCAGTGGTGTTAGCTTGATCTGATTTATTGAATGGACTGAGGTTGCACTTGCAGACAGGTTTTTATACTGCAGTTAGTTTAGTGGTGAATGCAAAGATAAAACACTTCAGATTGGATTAAGTACGTGCCTGTGCTTCCTTTGCAGGTTAAATATCTGCTCAGAATCATGGGGGATGTTTTGTCTTGTACTACTAACTAAAAAAAGACCTCTAACATACGTTTAATCAATCCCTTATTTCTTATAGGTTGCCCAGTCTCTTTGTGGAGAGGACTTGATCATTAAAGGAATCAGCGTACATATATCCAATGCTGAACCTAAGCACAATAGCAATAGACAGTTAGAGAGAGGTGGAAGATTTGGTGGTAACCCGGGAGGCTTTGGGAACCAGGGGGGGTTTGGCAACAGCAGAGGAGGCGGGGGAGGACTGGGCAACAACCAGGGCAGCAACATGGGTGGGGGGATGAACTTCGGGGCCTTTAGCATCAACCCTGCCATGATGGCAGCGGCGCAGGCGGCCCTGCAGAGCAGCTGGGGGATGATGGGCATGTTGGCCAGCCAGCAGAACCAGTCGGGGCCCTCGGGGAACAACCAGCCCCAAGGCAACATGCAGCGGGAGCAGAACCAGGGCTTTAGCTCAGGCAACAACTCGTACGGAGGGTCCAACTCGGGGGCAGCCATAGGCTGGGGCTCGGCCTCCAACGCGGGCTCCAGCAGCGGGTTTAACGGAGGCTTTGGCTCCAGCATGGATTCCAAGTCCTCAGGCTGGGGGATGTAGACGCAGTGGGCTCTGATACTGACTCTATGGTGGGAAATCAAATTTTTCTAACTCATGGTAAGTATACTGTAAATTACGTATATACTAAAGTTTTCCAAATCAATTTGTTCAGTGTGCAGTATATTCAGCAGTATTTTTGACATTTTTCTTTTTTAAAAAAAGAAAAAAGAAAAAAAAAAGGAAAAAGAAAAGAAAGGTAAAAGGAATTTTCTAAGTTTTGTTACATATCTAGTTGGAATTCTGAATGTTTGGAAGTGGACTGCTGTTTGCCCGACAGGTGAACTAACACTACAGTCAATAGGAAAGGTTTCTCCTGTAATACTTTATCCCTTGTTTCCTGGCTACCTGAATTCTTTGCATGTTCAAAATGGAACCATTGGTCAGAAACAGCATTCTCTCCCTCTTGTTTTTAATTTGATCCCACCATAAGACTCTCCAAGTGCCCCGTTGAACAACACAGTGTCGTTTTTGTTTTGTGTTTTTGTTTAACACTGTCTCCCCTCCATACTAAAGTACGATATGAAGGCTTCATTTAATCTCCGCAGTTCATCTCATTTCAAATGTGTATGGAAGAAGCACTTCATTGAAAGCAGTGCTGTAAATATTCTGCCTTAGGAATACTTCTGTCTACATGCTTTCTCATCCAAGAATACTTCATCACACCGCACATGCTGCGTCTTAGACGGTGGGTGTTCCATTTTTATCCGCTACTCTTTATTTCATGGAGTCGTATCAACGCTGTGAACGCAAGGCTGTGAGATGGAACCAGAAGGCTGTTTGAACTTTTGAAACCTTGTGTGGGATTGGTGGTGGTGCCGAGGCATGAGAGGGCTGGTATGTGCGAGATAAAGGAGCGAGCGCATGCAGAGACCTGGTGGTGCAGTAATGGGATTTTATTTGACTTGGCGAGATGTCTCTCAATCCTGTGGCTTTGGTGAGAGAGTGTGCGGAGAGCAATGATAGCAAATAAAGTACGAGTGTTTATTGCATTCAAAGGACATCCACATGTGGAAGACTTTAAGTGGGTTCTCTACCTAGTTAATCAATTAGTTGAATGTGTTATGTGAAATGGAATATTTGTATTTCTTTTCCCTTATGTCAACTGCTGTGAATGCTGTATGGTGTGTGTTTTTTTTCTGTTAATGATCTGTAAGTGTGGTAATGTGACTTGAAGACGATGGGGTTTGTGATGAGAACATTGAGCTTGTGGTGTGCTTTGCAGTAGCTCTTGTAGCAGAGATCACTAGAGCTCAGTGTGCCTCTCCAGGGTGGAAGTTCCACTGTCTGTAAGATATCCATAAGAATGCTGTTTGCTGCAGTTTCGTGTTTGGATGCTTTTTATAAGATTTGTCACTGTAGGAAATTCTTAAATAAAACTGATTTAAGTAATATGTGTCTTTGTTTTGCAGCCCTGAATGCAAAGAATTCATAGCAGTTAATTAATTTTACCCTTTTGAGATGAACTTCTGTAAAGCTTTTTGCAGTCACTCGGTTTGTTTCAGATAAGCAGGTTCTAAAGGAGCCACCGACACCTCTAAGCCACTGTAGCCTTGCACTGTGCAGTGACATAGATCTAAAATCCAGGTCCCACACCTTGGGGTGCCCGCACCTAGACTGGTAAGCAGCTCCCTCCAGCTTCCATCTGTGCCAAGGAACGGGGCTTGTTTGGTTAGGAGTCAGAGTTCCTCAGCAGCAGGGGGTTGGGGGAGACAGACACTTGCTGTCCACAGCACCTCCTTTGGGGATGGATGTTTTTAACGTGTTTTTAGACCAGCCCACTCAAGGGAAACAGGGCTCATGCCACTCTTCCAGCCCAGAAGAACACTATTAACTCCTGGTAAAAACTAATCACAGGAAAGACTTTCCAGCTGAATAAAGCACCAGTAAATATAAACAGGCTGATAAATTGAGTTGAAAAACCTAAGTTTGTGACAGGTGCAGAGGTGTCACATAAGGGGCAGCTTCTTAAGGAGGGGCAGGCAGGATGTCTGAGCAGAAACTGGTGGGAGGGAAGTTCCACCGGTGCTTGGAGCTTAAGGAATTGTTTCACCTACTTGGGCTTAGAACCCCCTGATACCTGATCCGTACTGTTCTGTGCACCATTATACTGTGCTGGAGCTGAGAACAGTCTGACCAGGGATATTTACAGGGTTTAACCTATGTAACTTTGCAAGTGAGATCCTCATTACTGTGTATCCTGCTGAGGCTTGTGAAGGGCCGAGCATCTAAACAGAAGTGCAGGGCTGAGGTTTCCACCTGCACTGTTTAAAAAATCAGCTGTATCTCGATGTACCTGGTTTAAGGAGGGTTTCTAAACACTCAGGCTGAGAAGTAATCCCACACCTTTGTTCATATTCCACTGCAAAAAGTTGCTTACATTTTTTTTCCTGCACCTAAATCAGAATAATCTCCAAATTCTGTCCCATTGTGAATTTTGCATTTTAGCACTTGCACTATTACCAGCTACTTCTGCTGAGTAACACTTAAAAATGGTATTCTTGGACCTCCAAAGACTAACTGTGACCCCCTGCAAGGAACTTCGTGGTAAGTTTTTGTAATTAGCATGGTTTTAATTCTTTAAGGTTTAAATTGTTCAGGCTTAGGTTTTAAGTGGCTGGTTGGCAGCATTGAGTAATCTTTGCTAATAATTTTAGCCTTCCTTCACTCTCAAGCAAAATCCCCAAAAGTTTTAGAGTAATTTTCAAGTTTCAGTAGTATTTTTTAACTGCTTTGCATACTCTAGTGTTTATAAGTGAGTAAATAAACTATTATTGAAATACATTGAAGTGTTTCGAGTCTTGATTGTTTTTTTAAAGATACTTGATTTTCAATTCTAAAAAGTGAAATATTAATGAAAGAATGTGAGATACAAGAAAGAGGAAGTTTATATTGTAAGGGGGTCTTTATTTAAACATTTTTTAACATTGTATAAACACTGTTTTTCTAACATTGCTTTTAATTAGTTCTGAGGGTCTGTTGTCAGCTGAGCATGGGCTGGAGTTATGGCTCTGTGGGTGAAGGCACCATTTTTGCAGGGGAGAGCAGCAGTTCCTAAGGCAGGGCTGTGCAGCAGGGGTACAGGGCAGGGGAGGGGTGCTGAGGGACCTGGTGCTCTGCAGGCTCTGGCTGCCCCTGTGCTCAGAATCCACAGCACTGCTTAAAAGACAACAAAATACCCTTTGTGAAGGAAAGAGCAAAGCCTGCTGTGGGCAGGTGCCAGCTTTGTACAGCTGGAGGGTTTCCAACAGCTGTGGGGCTGTTCTGGCTCCCCCTCACCTGCTGTCACCCGGGATCCATCTGGTGAACAAGCAGGGGTTGGAGTGGTACTAACTGGGACTTCCTGCTCCACTCTAACCAACACCATTATCAAAGTGGGCGAGATAATTTTTATAACCTTCAGGAATTATTTTTGTCTGGCCTTCCTCATAGTGTTTGCTCGAAATCTCCGGTGAACTGCTCAAAGCTGAGGGGTGTCTTTGATCAGATACACCATGAGCAGCTGTTGGAGCCTCCTTGTCACACACAGCTGAGCCACCTCCTAATCCTCCTTTTCCTATATGTAACCACCTTCCAGGGAAACTCTCCAGGCTCCGCTTGCTCCACAAAGTGCAAGACAACAAAGGCAGCAAGAGCTGTTCAGCAGTTTGAGATCTGAACACTGAATTATTGTGCTTATATGGATTAAGTTAATTATTCTAAATGTAATTCCTAGATTGTTTTGGAATGGTAAAATTGCCTGCAAATGAATATTTGATTTAGAATACAATTTTCATTAGTAGTGCATCCCTTGGAAAAGTTCTGTAATCAAGAGAGACAGCACTGCTGAGGAATTTGGGCATGGAGAAGGAAATGCATTTGTTCTGAATGTAAATTAAGGTAATTGGAATATATGGATATTCTAATCTAAAAGATAAGAGCAACAATTATGCTATTACATTGAAAAATGTTTCCTCCAAAACTCAGTCTTGGATCTTGACTAATTTTACAGTGTAATTAATTTAGCAGGTCAGGCATTAAAAAACAAATTTCCCAACCCTGTACTGTGCAGCGAGGGAATGCAGTGGCTTTTCCTCTCACAAGCACTGCTTGTGGTTCAATCTTCCTGTCAGAAACAATGCCAAGCAGTTTAAAAGCAACAATTTAGTTAATTATGAAACTGCATTCTCCAGAAGAGCTGGAGTAACAAAAGGTCCAGCTTTTTACTTTCTTCAAGGAGAACTGAACTGAGTTGTGGGCATTAATCTGCAGTACTGGTGTGATAGCAAGACTCAAGAAAGACCAAGGCACGTGAAATAGTAAATGGTTTAACAAATCTAAGGTCAGTATTAGTTACAGTCACACCATGGGGTTATCACAACATTTTCAGTTTTCTTGGTGTTCCTCCGTGTTAAACAGCACCTGTAGCACTTGCCAGTCTGAAAATCAGCGTAACAAAGGTGGTAATTGATTGCTAAAATGAACATTCTGCAGTGAAATGGTTCTGCCTCACCAGCTTAGAGGTACTAAGAGAAACCCAAGGAAGGCCAGGGCTGTACCTGCTCCTTTGCAAAAGCAGGGGAATGGCTGAGTGGGTGACTGCCCAGCCCAGCGGGCAGGGCTCTGCAGGCTGCTGCTGAGCCACACCTGCAGTTTGTCCAGTGTCCCTCACCACGTGCACCTGGAGCTGCATCCCAGAGACAGCAGAAACGAGAACCAGTGAACAGAACAGCTGGGCACTGCTGAACTCCACAAGTGGCACTCTACAGGCACCCTCAGACAACATATTTTAGGTGGCTTTTGAGTCCCTGCAGGCTCCTGAGAAGGTGACTGTGTCACTTCCCTGCCTCGGGCTGTTCCCAGGATATAATTATTAAATCCACTGATGGATTGGGGAAGGTAAGAGGAAGGCCAGCTGTGACTGAATGAAGCCTACCTGGCTGCCTTTCAGCACTGCTTACACAGTCTGAAAAATGCAAATCCTTCCCACAAGCAAAGTTCCAGGTGTGTCCAGATAAGGCAGGGACATTCCCTGTGCACACCCCAGAGCCAAGGACCACGTTTAATTCCATGGTTAGGCCCTACAAATTCAACTGGCCTTCCCAGGGCCGAACAGGGCTTCACACTGGCACTCAATTCTGTCACTGCATTTTCACACACCCCCAGCTCTCCCACTCTGTGTGTGGAATCCATAACTCCCACATCAGTTCAGTTATTCTGGGTTTCTACATAAACAGTGCAACTGTCAAATCAGGCTGAGTTAAGCCTGTGCCTCCCCAAAGCACCATCACCTACCTGTGACTTTAAAATTCCACAGGCATACACAGACTTGAAGTACCTTTCAAAACTGCCTGCTGGGAAGCTCAGTTCAGTTACTAAGTGTGAAATGCAGCTTTCAGCAGAAATGACCATGTATTCCTGTTTTAACTTCCCTGGAGAGATGAATAACAAGTGGAAGAACATTAAAAACTCTCGCTACACTGATCAGGTGAAATCTTTTGTAAAATCATCCTTTTCTTCCAGAGTAATTAGAAGCAAATCTCTGAGCAGCAGCAGCAAGGGTGGACGTACACACAGACATGCACAGGAACAATTCCTCAGGGAGGGTGTTAAAGGACAGTTGCTGACAAACCCAGTGTGCTGAACACACCTCTAATTACAGTATGAGTGCAACAGAAATTGCCGATGAGAAAGGGCACCTACACGTTTAATCCCCGGAAATGAAGTCCAGCGGGGCTGACAAGGTTCACCCGTGTGGAGCAGCGATCTCTCATGTCACGAGAGAGCTCGGGCGCCCCCAGGACACGCCGGGCTTGCACTGGTGCGCTGTGACCATGGGGTGGTGCTTCAGCACTGCGGCACAGGGACCTGCAGGGGGCACGGAGCACAGCGCTCCCCTTGGAGCCAATTCCTTACTGCTAAAGGCTCTTCGAGGAGAGCACACCCCTTCTGTGCCTTTTCTCTACACTTTCGCACTCGTGGATACAGATTTACAATTACTGAGAATTAAAGTTAAAACTGCTGCTAACTCCCACCAAAGGGGAGCAGTGACCTGCACCAACAGGACCAGCCCAGGGTGGCTGTTGCCACATACCTTCTAACTCTTCACAAGCTGGGAAAATTGGTCTCTAAAATGAAGTCATATGCCTAGATGCAAGTTGAGCTGTAAGATCATCTGGAATTCTGAGCTTCTCTCTGAACTTTACTTAAGAATTAAATTTCCTGGCAGCCACTTGGTTGGTAGGCACACTACTGAAAACAAGCCATGAAACCACTGTTTCAAAGCACCAGTGTTTGGTCACTGTTCAGGCCTTTCCAGTATGAGGTTCTGGGAACAGGGCAGAGGTTGGGATGAAATCTGATTTAATGGTTTTGGTGAATTTTCCAAAAGAGGTGTTGAGAGGAAAAAAAACCCAAAATGACAAAACTGAAGCAAGAAGAAGAAAGGAACACATGGTAAAGCATGGGCTGAAGAAGATGCAGTAAAAAAGCTGGGCCTGCCTCATAAAAACTGTGATGAAATGCATTAAACCTCACCTTAAGGACATCACAGGGGCACAGCACTCCTGGGTGTGTCTCCACATTAAAGGTCTCCACGAATTCCAGCAGGATCAGGAAGCCTCTTCTATCCGGATCCTGTAGCTGCAGGAGCTGAGATCGGGTGTTGGATAGTCAGGGACAGTGATTTCTCCAATTCTCTCAAGTAAAAATGAGACTCTGAGACTGGGCTGGGAAAAAACAAACAACAGAAAATGATCATAGTTGTATTAACTCAATTCAGCCACGCCGGGTAAAGGAGGAGGATAATTTTCTAGTCTTTGCCTTCATGAAAGTTCTGGAGCCACAAATCTGTTGTGGTGGGACCAGGGCACCACCACTATCCAGCAGTCCTGCCTCGGGAGAGGGCCAGGGAAGGACACGGGGAAAGCACCACTTGAACAGCCTGCAGGGCTGCGGGTCAGAAATCAGGGTGATAACTGGAAGCTCCTCAGAAACATTCCAAGGTGTTAAATTTGCAGCTTGTCTGCTGCTCCAGAGTGTGTGGAGTGGTAAGATAGCTATCAGTTCCAGAAGCCTCTGAGTACAGCCCTTTCTTTTTAATGCCTTTGTTACCAGAGGTTTAGAATGTAATTGTATTCTCTGAGCAGAACCAGCTATGCCTCTTGCCGGCACAATTGGAGCCACAAATGCTCCCTGCTGAAGAGAAGCAAGAAGGAACAGCCACAAGTGCCCCGAGGATCTCTGCTTGTTGACAGCATCTGATCACTGTGAAGTGGTGCTTTGATCAGCTGGGAACAAAGGCTTTATGATGTGCTGCAAAAGCTGTATGAGCAATCCTGTAATTGAGGAGGAATGCTGGACTGGCTGATAACACCGGCAGATTTTTGCACCACTCTGACACTGAAATAATTGGAAGAGGGAAATTGTTTGACTTTGAATTGTGTCCTCAAACACACTGTGCTAACTTCCACCAACAAAAGTGCCATTGTCCAGGCATTAATTACAGATTATTACCTAAAAAGAGACCATACAGTTTAAGGTTATTTTAATGGAAGGGGGCCAAGTTGTGAATGAGAAAACAAACATTACTGTCCCTTAATAATGGATTTCGTTAGTCAAGGTTCTAAGCTTCTTTTACTTCAGAGAAAGAAGCTCGCTTCCACCCTCTACCTCTGTGTCAGCCCCACTTGTTGCCACAGGAAATATTTGGATTACAAGCATTTACTGGGAAAGGAAAGCAAGAACAGGTAAAAGAATCCTCTTTTTGGTTTATGTTTGTGTGGCTCTCAGCTCAACTAAAATACCCCAACACAAGTCACGATGGGCACCAAGTGTTTCTTTCAGCACGAGCTGTGATTTCAGAACAATCTCCCTCTGTCCATCTTCCCAGAGAGTTACGAGCAGCTGCCTTTGTTTGACCCGAACCTTTTCATCCCCTCAGTGACTCTCAGTGTTCCAGTTCATTCTCACTTTTCAAACACAGCTGACAGATACACAAACAGTTAATGAACACCTAGAAATGCCTATTCCGTTAAAACTGAGCGCTCTCCTAACTTATAAATCCTGTTTGAAATGCCTCTCTTGGTCCAAAGAAGTGGAGACAGCTTGACTAATTCACCTGGAGGTGCTGGCTCTGAATCCAGCCCTACAGCACCCTGCTTTGCACCAGTAGAGATCAGCTGAGCTACCAGGGGATTTCAGTCTTTTCCTTTCATGCTACACTTGTAGAGTATTATTAGTGTTTTTTTTTCCTTAATTGTTACTGTCTCATTCTTCCCAGCTAAATGCACATTTCTGTAATGTCACTGATTGTGTCTCAAACTACAGAAGCATTTGACTGTGTAAGAATAAAGCACGTTTTCCAGCACACTCTCCTGAGCTGCTTAAAATATTCCAGAGACACAGAGTTCCCTGCATCTCCCAGGCTTAAAGGTCCCACTCTAATGCCTCCTTCCACCTCCTGTCATACAGGCTAAGAAACACCTTGAAATCTATTTGATATGCAGATCTAGCAGGATACAGCTCACCCCCATGGAAGTGCAAAAAAAAAATCTGCTTCTCTTAGAACTGAAATCTCCTCATACTGCCAGTATCTGTGCCAACCCCCAGCCCCCTCAGGAGTAGTCTGGAGGTAATTATAGGAAAAGATAGGGATGAAAACATGAAATCCTTGGGTGTGAGAAAAGACAGTGGGAATTCCTACCCTAAGCATACAAGACACAATATAATGAGGACTATCTTTATGCCCCTATCTCCCTGCTGAAATCATTAGGAAGCTGGAATCTCAAATTCTTTGCCAGTTCTGCAACAGAATCCTTTTCATATAACCTACAAGCCCTTTGTCCCTGGGCATGGTACCTGCCATGCAAAGGAGGGATTACTCAGGTTAAAGTTAAATTCTTTCTTACAAGAACCTCAGAATTAGAAGGCAGCAACACCTTGGCTTCTATTTGCCAAGTTGATCATGTTATCTCCTTTGCTGAAAGTATGTTTAAAGGAATGTTATTAGACTGAAGCTCAGCATAAATACACGTCATAGAGAGAAAGGACTGAGAAAAGCCACAGAGGCAGAGCAACCACGTGTGTAACCACCCACTGCAGCTCCTGAAAGCTGGTTACCTTCCCAGGAATGAGAGGGCAAAGGGACACATGATGAATTTAAAGGGTGAAAACCACATATCTGATACAAAGCCAGGATTATGCTCCCACATGAAGTGTATTTTGAAAAACACTTACTGAGCTGCATTGCCTGCAGAAGTGTGAGGTGCTGGCCAGTCTCACAGGACTCCAGGGATCCTCAGCCTGGGTCCATCCTGGACCACATCCCAGAACTGCCCTGAGCTGCCCAGGTGCTGGCTCAGAGGTTCCTCAGGGCAGAGGCTGCTCTGTGTTCACACAGCAAAGATCAGCACTATGCCTGTGCACAGAGCTGGGCTCCCCACACGCTGCTGCAGCACAAACAAAACCAGTGCCCTGTCAGAAACCCAGTAATTCAGAAAACTGGCCTTGCTTTGAAGGGCTGAAAAAGGAGAAAGATGGAGACTAACGTTTTTTCATACTTCATTACATTTGTCTCCTTTAAGCTCAGTTTCCTAATGCTGAAGTGAGGTTTTCACGATACAGTTTGGGGAAAATGTTAATTATCACCAATAAACTCTCTTGACCCTTCTTGCATGAACAGCCAGAACTAGCTGACCAAACAGAAGACACTCTGCTAGTCCAAGGGAATCTGCAGCTTCAAGATGAAAAGGCTCAGACTGGACCTTCCCTTTCTCCTAATACCTTCTGGATGTGGCCACTGGGAGTTCCCTTTGTCAGGGCAGTATTTTTTTCCATAATTCTGTGAGCAAGAAAGTCATAAACAGCCAGGATAAAAAGGATCAAATGATTTTTTAACATCTGCCAGCAGAAATGCTCTCCCTTGACTGCTCAGTCCGAGCTTTAGGGCTGTCCTGAGAGTGCTCAATTATGCTTAGGCCATATTTTTATTAAGATCACAGTGAGCTGTTTGCCAGAGGCTTGAACTCTGAAAAATGACCCCCTCAAAACTTGCAGGTCCATTGCCATTGGCTCTTTAGACCCCCAACAAAAGGTGGGTCATAAATTGTGTCACTGAGCCATGACAAAATTTCAGGCTGCTTTGATCACAATTCACTGTGACCATGAAACAGCCTCTGAACAGGATTAAACATGGCACAAGTAAGCTTTGGTAGTGCTTGCACAGCCACCCTGCCCCCAGATCTGCAGCATCCCCCTCCTAGACATTTACTAAGCACGTTCCCAGTAATTCAGGGCAGGGATGTTTCCTCTCATTTTGCTGATGGATGTTCAAAGCTGGTACCAAGTGACTTGCTCAAGGGAACGTTGAAGCCTGCAAATGCAGTGGCCTGAAATGAGCCAAGTGTCCCACCTAAAAGACTTCATCTTTCCTCCCATCCTCACCTGGAAAAGGGTTTCCTCCCTGTTTATTCCACAGCTGGAGTCACCGAGCCTCATAATAACAATTAAAAGCAACTCCTCCTAAATAGCAGAAATAAGGCAATACTGATTGGCTAATGCTCCTTAATCCCTCAAGCTTTTAAACAAAGCCTTGTCTTACCTTCAGCAGTTCACCTAGAGCTGCTGAGCTCTGAGGGGTTCCTCTCTTGCAATAATCACCCTGTTTCCCCCACAGAGCCGGGGGGCTCTAGTCCCTGACAAATATAGGGCACAGCATTTCTCCAACATGTTTTAGGATGGCTGCCCAAAGGGGGTACAGCCTAAATGGACATCAAATGGGTATCACTGTGGAGCAGGGAGAGGCACTGCCAGGGGCTGAAACACCATCAATCAGCACCACAAGCCATTGAGCTGAAGAACAACATGCCTGGTGTTGCATCTACCTGAGGAGGGCACTATGTGAAGAAAAGACACCTCAGCTGCCCTGTGACATTCATGTGGCTTTACAAACTCCTGGAACTCCAAAGTTTTTCTTACCAGAACACACTTCAGCCATGAGACCAGGCTCCCAGTGGAGAAATGGCCAGAGTCACAAAATGGGGATAAAGAGAAATTCAGACCTTTCCAAGGAGGGAATGGGCTTCGAATAGAAAGTTTCAATCTACAAGTCTGTGTGCAGACAGGAGTGTATCTAAAAGGAGCATTAGGGAACAAAGGTGTGGTCATGGTTTTATAGCAGTTTAAGAACTATGGAAGGTCAAGCAACAACAGCTGGACAAGAAATTCAAGAGTCTTCATGTGTAGCTGTGATGTTCAGGGGCCTTTCACAATGGCTCCCCTCTTATCAGCTCCTGCCTTATCTACCTTCTTTTTTCCCAAGTGACACATGGAAATGTGAGAAAATGAATGCCCCAGAGGCTGCCATCAGCTTTCAACGAGGAACAGCCTCTTTATTGTCTGCAGGAGGCAGGTGTGAAAGGCAAGGAACCACAACAGACAAGTCATGGAGCAAGAGAAGCCTGCAGCCCTTGGGCAGACTGCAACAGGCAGGCCAGGAGGGAGGGAAACCAGCTCTTCCCAGCACATCTGTCTCCATCTCTGCCTAAGCCAGGAGAAGTTTAATTATCTGATGCTGGAAAATAAAGGAGAAAAAGAGCCTGTCAATAGCAGCCTGCCCAGGCAGCAGCCCAAAAGTCACAGGGGCAGCTTCTGCCCCCATCTCATGAAGGAGGTCTGCAGAGACCTTTGCCTTGCAGCCCAGCAGCTGGAGCAGCTGCAGCCCTGAATCTGAGGACTAAATGTGAACAGTTTCCAGCACATCAGCTGCACCACAGCAATTCCCAGTTCTCCATTCCCAGCTCCTCCACCCAGGTAGCCCAGCCCTCCACTATTGCTATGCTCGGGCTCTGCTCAAGGAGGGGACAGAACTGTGCACACACGAATGGTCAGTGCAGAGCTGACAGTTCACAGCTTTCCAGTTTGCACCTTCACATTAAGGGCAGGCACAGGTTTATAGTGCCAGTAAATCCCATATACTTGTGCTAAAAGCCATCAGTTTAGGACAGTCTGTTCCAATACACTGGAGACATGAGGAGCTTGAATCTTGAATCAGACTCAGGCAGCCACAGCTGGAGAGAGTTAGTTTGTAATAGGTTAGAGTTGGGCAGACAAATGTCAAGGCAACCTTAAGCATTGGAAGCTGGATCCAATTCTGTATTTCAGCACAGGGGAGCTCAAGGAAACCATTGTCCACCTCTGACAGTATTTATGAGCAGTGTGTGTGCTGGTTCTGTCCAGACAGGTTTCAGCTCCAGGTGGCAGAGCTGCACCCCCAAAGGATGAACCTCTCACCCCATGTAGGCCCCTGTTTCACTGCACAGGAATCCTGAGGTACTGATCTTTTTCCCTGGCTGTGACCTGAGGAGCAGAGCTGGGCAGCAGTCAGTGAACAAGAGGTCTGTGCCTGGCCAGCCTCCCATTTAGTGAGTGGATCGTGGTAGCTGGTGTCAGTGACATGTGGACTGTGCTGCTTCTTGGCCTGTGTCCTTCCAGGGAAGAAAATGAACTATTTCTCCATTAGAATTCACAACTCAATTGTCAGTTTTTCCAACACATCTACTAATTTGGGTCCAGACTACTCAGTATCTCAGTACACAGGGAACAAGATGTCCTCAGTTTTGCAAGACTGGCTGCACTGGCAGCAGTCAGTACTGGAAGTGTCTGTGGTGGGAAGTGTAAGGCAAGTTTCTTGCCTCTTGCATTCAACCCACCTAAAGGTGAACAGAGGTGGAAAGGAGTAACCACAACCAAGTGCTAGAGCACCATTTTACTGCCACACAAAATTGCTGTCCCTAATGATAACCATTACCCACTCTGCAAAGGAAGGCCTCTGCTGCCAGCCCTGACCAACTCCCTGAACCTCCTTCCAGCTGCACCAGGTGAATAGGGAACAGTGAAAACAACAGCAAAACCCCACAGCTTTCACCTTCTGCTAGAGTCAGGACTGGGTTTAAGTGGATGTTGTAGGCAGGGAAGTATCTATCAAGAGCTCACCTGTGCATGTCCTCTTGTTTTCATGCAGTGTGTAGCCAACCCTGCAGCTGCAATAGTAGCCCCCCACGTAGTTGTGACAGTGGTGATTGCAGGGGGGGTCACCATCCAACAGCTGCTTGCACTCATCAATATCTAATGGGCAAAGCACAGAATCAGGCAAACAGTGCCCTTCAACAACATGTTCCCTCATTCTGAGCCACTCTGTGTTTTGAGAGCTTGGGCTGTTTGCCTTTGCTTGCTGAGCCCTTCTGCAGCTGCCTCTGTACAAGGAGACATCTTCTGCCAGTGTAAGGCCACAGCACAGAGCAGCACAGAGCACAGCAAAGCACCAACCCCACCATGGCTGAGGCTCTTCTGTCTGCAAGATCTCTCACCTTCAGCAGCATAAAAGGCCTCAAAGCCTGTGAATGGTTTCTCATTGGAGTAATCAGACCGGAACACCACCATGAGGTGGTTGTCTGTGGAGATGTACATCTTGTTGCCCGGAGCCTCCTCAGTGTCTGTGCTGTCCTTTCCACACAGTGTAGCCAAGGTCTTTCCACCAGAGCTCAGCTGGAAAACAGACAGACAAAGCCACCAGATGAGCACAGAGCATTGATCTTCCCAACCTGCTGCCATGGCTTGGAAAGCTTGTGTTTAATGGTGGGAGGAAGGAGGTTTGGATGCTAGCAAAATGTGCTTCTGGAGATCAGCCTACATCCAAGGACAAAGATTTCCCCTGTTCTCCGTGATTTAAGCCCATAATTCTGTCTCCCTTTCTCCTTTCTTGTTAACTTGGTACTCAGTGGCAATCAGATCTTGGTAAAGCCTGAGGCAACTGGGGTGAAAAGAAAAAGTTTCACACTGACAAATTCAAATGTATAGTAAAAGTTGTCTTTAAATGAGTGACTCACTTGCTCTATGATTCACCTATTACAGTTTCAGGCCTTAATTTGTCTTTAATACAAGAGAAATGTTCTGACACATGGGGTTTATGCTGGAGATCAGCGAGAGGGAGCTGTGTTCTACACACCTACCAGAAAGGAGTACTCCATCCTGCCCAAAGGAAAGTACATGAACAGCAACGTGGTTTTGGGGAATGGGAGCAACTTGCCATCTAAAACCATGGAAATGAGATCTTTCTAAGTGGGAAGAGCCTGGTTTGCTTCTATCAGGTGGAAACTGGGTACGCAGCTCCCTCTTGGATGTGCATCAGGCCCACAAACAAGTTCTTCCTGAGGTTGTTTCTCCCGTTAGCCAGCAGACACCACAGCCAGTGCCTGTTCAGACAAGCTGACAGCACCTTGTTTGGACCATCACTCACATTTTATGGTCTCCCATTATAACGCCTGTAAGCACTACTTGTTAACTTAGAAGCACACACTGTAACTTCAGCAACATAAAGCTCAAATGTTGTTTTGGACAAAACTTTAAACCTTTTGCTTCACAAAAAGGAAGCATTAGAATTTTCTGAGCACAAACAGCTCAAGTCTTGGATGTTCCAACACAACCAGTTCTACTTCCTGGTGCAGTGGGCCTCAATAAACCTGTCATTTAGAAATCAGCTGAGGTTGAACTTTACAAGCAGACTAGAATCAAGTGCTTACAAGAGTTATACCGGTCCTACATGTGCCCAGGATCACATAAACACAGTTTTTAACAGCTTAGCCCGCTACGTGTCACCCCATCCTACACATACCTTCACATAATCATATTCACACAGGTAGGACAGCTCCAGGTTGAAATGGGTGAAGTAGATACGGACAGAATACCCCTTGGGGACAGTAATATTCCAGATTCTCTCCTTGTGGTTTGGGTAGACATTTGGGAAATTTGGGGACGTGATCCTCCCATACATTTTCTGTGGCACAATACTGCTCTTCACTCCACTGTAGAGCACAGCCAGCAGGACAAACAGCCTGAGTCAAGGAACAGAGATTAACAGAGGAAGAGTGAGCATTAACTCAGATCATACCCCAAAACCACACATCTAAGCTGCCAGGCTCAATACCAAATCAGAAATCTGCATGCCCAACACCCTTCTCATTTGACAGTGGAAGAAATCAGGAGGAATCAGTGCAGTCATACTCAAGTAGCAGCTAAGCAAGATAAGACACATGCTCCTGCCTTCCAGAGCCTGCACAAAGCCAAGTGGCCAGAGGAGCTGGGGAGGGCTCTGCACTGCACTCACCTCATGGTGCTGCTCTCCTGTCCAAGCCTGCTCAGCTCTGAGCCCCGGGCAAGGAACCTCTGCTGATGTATTTGCATTTTGGGGGTGGATGTATTTACTGTGTGTGCTCTGCTGTGTTTGTCTGGATGTTGAACTCTGATGTTTATCTCCCTTCCACCCCCTTCAGCCTGCTGAGTTCTGGGAACAGCAATCCCCAAAAACCAGGCTCGTGTTCAGGCTTCAGTCCGTGGCAGGGAGCAGATGGATCAGGAATGCTGCAGGCTCTCGCAGGGAGCTGTAGTACCGCTGCTCTGCGGGAAGGCGGCAGTGGGAGGAGGTGGCTCAGTGTCTGCACGGGGAGCAAGAGGAGATGGACAATGTTCTTTGCCCTCTAACCAACTGATCCACAATCCTACTAATGCAACCAGCACGGTACCGGGAATAGTTCCTTCTGTTAGAGCAGGAAGGAGGAAGGAACAAAATAATGGGGCACATTGCAGGATTTTAGAACATGAGGAGTCTCGTTAGATGGTTCTGTGTAACAGCACAGAAATACTCAGTGACACCACACCTCAGCACATGAGTTTCAGAGATGCCAAAGTCTTCCAGTTCTCAGCTGTACATTTTAGTCCAGTGCGAGCTTTTGGTGACTGGAACCTGCTCCAAGCCTTGTTGTATGCATGGATTGCTTTTTATCCTGCCCATCCTGGAACACCCATAAGGTAGAACGGGTATGCTAAAAAAATAACTCCTATTTCTTCTAAACATTTGTTTATCCACACAGGGATTTCACACTGCCCAGGGAATTCAACTGGGACAGTCACTGCCTATGGGACATAAAGTTGTGTTAATTCCACTGCTTGCAGGTTGCTTCCTTCCAAGTCAGCACTTAATATTCCCTCAAAACTACTATTCCAGTGCACATGGAGATAGGCCTAAATTTATAGAGGGTAAGAAGCCAGATGCATTAATGCTGAGCATAGGTCCACCTAGGTCCACCTCTTCCCTGACAAAACTGGACAGAGAGTGGGAAAACTGGTCTTCTGCAGCATGGAACAGACCACTGCACTGCACAGGCAGGAAATTTATCCAGACATATCCTGTAATTAAATTGACACATTTTGAACAGCCAAAAAATCATTACCCCAGGCAGTGAAACTGCAGGAAAGCAGGAGTTATTACATGGACAAAAACTAAGGCAAACAAACCATTCAGCAGACTGCAAACAGAAAACACCACTTAATAAAAGTGAAGGAGAAAGTAGTAGCAGTAATAATTAATTGTATAGTAGCAGTACCTACAAACATGGCTAGTGGCCAAGAACCCAGAGGGGACTGGCTTTTCCCATGGCCCACTAGCTGGTAAAATGATCCTATCAACAAGATAGATGTGGACTTTAAACCGGCTGGAAACAAGGGAAGAATAGGAAAATTTTGCAAAAAATCAATCCGTGCATAACTGAGCTGTTGCCTGATTCCCTCAGGCATAAATACTTCCAGAAGCATCCCCCATCAGGCTTCCTGCTTGCTTCAGTCACAGAGGCATGGAGAGTCAACTCTGATTTTAGGTCTGAAAGGTTTCTCACAGCCCTGAATTTGGTGAGGTCCCTGCAGCTGAGGGTTGCTGAAACAAGACAGCTGCCTTAGTAAAAGGTAACCCTGGAGCCTGAGAAGCTGAATGCTTGGTGCACACTCTGGCTTTCCCCTGGCAGGGTCTGGGGAGAAGCACTCAATGTGAACCACACCAAAAACACTGTCCCTATTTCTCCGCCCAGATTCCTTCCAGCTCCAAAGGCCACCGGGCTCAGATCACCAGTGCAGCAGTATTTTGGGAGCACTGTGACAGCAAACCTCAGGCCACACATATGCTCCTCTTGTCCCCAGTCTCCCCTTGGCACAGGACTAAGCCAGCCCTAAGGCTGGGTGCACTTCATCCATGTCACTGCAGCTTCCAGTGCCCTGGGATTTACTGAGTTACTGATCCACTTTAGGAAATGTGGGAGTTACCTGGAATGAAGCCTCCTGAGAAGTCTGCCCAGCTTGTGCCCCTGTCTCCTTCCATGCTAAGGGCTGACTGAGGGAGCACAAAGGTAAGCTGCATTCCCAACAGAAACACCAGGCTCTTTCAGAGAAAGGGCTTCCCTTGGAAAAAAAAAAAATCTCCTGTGGAATGACACAGAGATGCTGGAGATTCCTTGTCTGAGCCCATGTTTTCCCTCAGATCCTGTACAGTCTTCCAGAATACGCTTTCACTGCTTGACACTGAGGTCTGTCAAGGAAAGGTTTCAAATCCCTCCTGTGGCAATAGGGAGTGCAAATAGGAAAGTCAGACACATGAATAAATCAGCAAGAGCAGAGCTGCTCAGCCAGCACAGTGCCTCAGGCTGGTACCACTAAGATCCAGAGACTGGACCTCCACTTTCCCTGCAAAACCAGACAGCAGCAGGAACCAACCGACAAGATGAGAAGGCTGGAAAGCAGCTTTGCAGGCTAAAGTCATGGGGTAGCTCTTCAGTTCAGATTTCCCTCTGAACTCAAGTTTTAAAACTGTAAAAATATTACCTGAGGTAGGTTTTGCCTAAGCTGTGTTCCTGCAGAAAGAGTTTCACTTGTAACAAACTCTGAGCTCCTGTAAAAATGAAATCAATACAACTCCACCACCTACTTAATCAAAAATGTCCCAGACAGCTCTGTTCTCAAATGGACCATGCAAAACCACACAGTGCCTGCAAAAATCAGCTTGTGCTGGGGGACAAAACCACCTCCAGGTCTTTGAAAGGTAGCTCCTGCACTCTGGCAGCAATCCCATGGAAAGCTCTGCAGTGACTGGTGTTTCAGGTGTAAGAAGCAGGACAGAGAGCACCTGAACGTGACTGAAACCCGGGTCTGAAACCCGGGTACAGTGCCAAAGCAAGGGGCTGGTCTGTGAACGGAGGCAGAACACAGTGCACTCATCTCACAGAGCAGGGCTGTCCCCACGTCACCAACCAGGGCAGCAAATGAGCAAAATAGCTGCTTGCTGTGTTCCCTGAAGACACTGCTCCCCACTGCCCCTTCTCTCCCAAACGCCAGCTGCCTCTGCAGAGCCCTGAGAGATTGCTGGGATTCCTGTTGTTCCGTGGCTAAATCCCATCCTCCTGCACTGAGGGGTTCAGAGGACTGGGGGAAGCAAATGCAGCAGAGGAGAAGACGTTCTGTTTCCTCATTACAGATCAAATAGCGTGACTGACATCAAAGGACAGAACAAGCAGAGCATGGAGTGGGGCAGGGGGAAGAGCCTGGTTGCTGTGAAACAGAGAAAAAAATAATTCTGCCAGGGGAAAAATAGGAGGCAAAGAAAGCTCCTGCAATGGGGCAACACATTTTCATCCGTTAGGGCAGGCTTTCCTCCTTCCCACGCTGTCTACTGCCACCTCATTGCTCTATATTCTGTTTGCAAAGACAGACTCCAGCTGCTACACTGCTATGGAACATTTCTCCAGCAGGGAAAAAAACACTGGCCTTGGCCTCATCTGAAAGCTCTCGTATCTGAGCTCAGATTGTCCACAAAGATCAACAGCAACTCTGCAGTAGAGATGCTGGTGACAGTTTTGCTCCTCTGGCATGATCAGAGCTCTCAGAAGCAAGGGTGACCATCACCTGTGTGGGGCTGGCCTCAGGCTGGGAAACATGACCTCTCCAGGAGCACCACAGAGCTCAGAGTGCAAAGCACACACAGTTTATACATTGTGTGTGTGTACATACTGGAAATGAAGGATAGGTTCTGTTCAACTGCACAGCTACAGGATCCATCAGCACATCATTTTCACCTCTGCCAGCCCATCTCAACCACTACATGGAAGGATGTGTGTGTATTTATCCACGTGACTACACAAATTCCAGGGCAAATCCCTGCACTGCACACACTCGTTCCCTTGGGAAGAGGGCATGACACAAGTGATGCTGAACACACTATCCTGCCTCCTCCTGGAAAAAACTCCCACTCTGCTGTGGGGAAGGCAGCACAAGAACTGCCCAGGTCAGACTCTCCTCTGTCCCCCCAGTCCCACTGGCTGTGCTCTCAGAAAAGGAAGGAGCTCACACAGCTCCTGTCTCGCTCCAACCCACACCCTGGGGAGCTGCAGTACGTCTGCTGGGCTGTCTCCAAGTCTGTGACTTCACTGGAGCAGCTGCTTGTGCTGGGAAGAGGATTTAGTTACAATTCGGATGCAGCTACAGCCAGAGCTATGAAATAGTGCTGTCTTCTCTCCAAGCAAAGATGCTCTGCAGGCTCCAGGCACAGCCAACACATTTTCCCTGGGTAAACCTGCCTCCAAACAGCCAAGAGGGACAAAGGGGGTGGGTGAATCACATGTCCAGCATTCATCCCTTGTCCAACATGAGGTCTCAAAGCAGAGAAGGAAACTGAGAAGCAGAAAAATATGACAAATCTCTGTACCAGAGGACACAAAGGCCAACCAAGGATAAGCCCATCAGGAACTCCCTACTGTGAATAGAATGAGGGTAATGGAAAGCCTCCCTCGAACCTGTTGCAGCCTCATTCAGCAAGCAGCTTGGCCCTGCAAAGCAATCAGGAGACTTTTCAGCTCCCAGAACATCCACCCAGGAATCACAGTCTCATTTAGAGAGTGGTTTGGGGTGCCAGGATGACTGGAAGGCCTGGAAAGTCACTTGCCAGCTTGGAAAAGGCTCTCTACAGCCAGATTCCCTCCAGCACAGTCTGCAGCAAGAGGACCCACTTGAGCAGTAGCTTCTCTCCAAACCCATTCTCTGTCACAGGAGAACTGCAAAGCCAGTTTGGCAGAACCACATCCATCTCCTGCCGGAGTTCCCATGTAACATCCTCCACTCTTCTATCCTCCATTAAACAAGGCTTAAACCTTTCCCTGTCTGCAGAACCAGACCCTGCAGAGTGCAGCCTGGGATGAAGCCCTGTTTTTTCAAAAACAAGGAACCCAGACCTCACCTTCCACACCAAACCACAAGGTGCTCTCAGCTGAGAGCACAAGGTCTGCCTTTGGAAGTCAGAGCTTGGCTGCTTGTCGCTGTTTCCATCTCCCTTCCATTTGTTCCTTCTTTCATGACTGCTCTTCCTCTACATGCATGTGCACTAATTAACACCATGAAGAACTGTCCTCCCAAATGGACAACTTGCTGGGGCTGGAGGAGACAGTAAATTCCTGAGGCTCCCTCCCTGCTGAGGAAGAGGGAGAAGCTGAGAAATGTGCTGAAGAATTGGCTTCAACGGCATCAGGGCTGGCAAATTCATTAAACCCACTTGCAACAGGCTCCTCTGAAAGTGTCCATAACCTCAATTCTTTTGTAACAAATAGGCTATTACCTCTCTAATCTAGACAAGCAGTAAAGCCAGCCCAAAGCATTCCCAAAATAAGAGCTACTGCCCAGACATTAAAGAGTTGGTGTGATACACTGGAATGGACAAATCTTCCCTCCAGCTAAATCCCTCACTGAATACACACGACCTCATTCCTGCCTTGGAGAAAATAGATTGAAGGCGTGTTAGAGCCAACAGTGCCATCAATCAGAACCTGGATATTACAATGCCTGTAGCACTCCAGGAAAAAAACACAAGCCTACAAGCAACCAGCTGTGCTAAACTTCTGCTGACCACTTCAAAGAAAAAAAAAAATGCTTTTCTCAAGTATTCCAAAATGCTCCCCCTTCAAAGAAGTCTGGAATCTCTGGCTGTTCTCTTGGAGGAGAAATCAGGGATACCCTCTAGGTTCTAGGTACCTTCTAGAGATTTTCTAGAAGTTACAAAGACTGGCTTTATTAATCTTATTTTTAAGGCAGAAATGTCAAATCTATTCCTGCACAAAAGAACTCGAAGTGTTCAAACCAAAACACTGTCTTTCAGTTTAGATGTAAGCTCATTTTTCACAAAATTCCATCCTGAAGTCTTGTTTCTCGCCCTAGAGGGGGAAAAAACCCCAAGCCTATCAAAATGCAGGGCAACAGTTGTATCCTGAATGAACATTTTGTTCCTCAGCTTCCCTGGTTGACTTTCCTTCATCACAGAAATCTTCACAAAGCCATAACCTCCAAAATACCTTTTGATCCTGTGTCCTTTTGTTTGGGGCCATGTCAAACACTTGGATTTGAGGTGAGAGTGCTATTGTTTCACAGAGAAATTTAATTCTGTCTTTTAAATGAGTGAGACACTTACCTGGCTTCCTTCTCCTTACTTTTCAGCATTATGAAATCCACAGTGCCAAAGTTTCACCAGAAGTCATGACTAAAGCTTGAACAATAGAGAGAATCTGCAAAAAGAAAACAAGAGCTTTCAAATAGAGTTTTCAACAAAACCCAATTAAGCAGAAGCCTCACAAAGGAGGGGTGAGCTCATGCCAACACAGCCCTGTATTCTGACTCAGAAAAATCTGCAATTCAGAGACAGGCAGAGCTATAACCTGGCTGCACAAAAACAAATGCTCAGGTGTTGGCACTCAAATACTCCCTGGATTAAGGAGTTACCTGGCTGCTGCACACAGGTGATTACAAATGGGACTCTCTCACACCTGTTGGACACACCTGTTTGTATTTACCATGAGCAGGTCCACCACTTGTTGAGTCCCAAAGTTGTGTGCAGAAAAAGCCTACTGGAAACTGCTGACGTGCCCTGGAGGCACTGGGCCTGCTGGCAAGCAAAGGGAGACTTGGCAGATGCTTATAGCCCTCTAATTTAAAATTAGGCACAGAGTCTATGAAAGCACATCCTAAATTGCCCCAGTAACAGTAAATGTCAGTGACTTCCACCAGCCACCAGCTTCAGGATCTTACTTTGCCCCAGCAATGCTCAGCTCCGCTGGAAAGGCAAACAAAATGATTTAGCTACATACAGAGTTAACTTTGTACAAGGATATTGGATCTAACCTGATTCCAACCTGCATGGCAAGGCTCTCAGCTAAGATCTGAGCCCCCTTAGCTAACAACTAAAACTAAAAGAAGAAATTCTGGGGGAGTCAAAGTGAAGATATTTCAGGTACACCTGTGTTGGGCAGGCAAAAGGGAAACAGCCTTGCTATGGCATGTGTTTATCTGATGTAGTAAGAGCAATACAGAGCCAGCAAATTAAAAGATCATCACATGTAATTTAAATGTTTGGCTGGAATCCCCCGAGGCCCAGTGGGAAGAATCTCCATGGAAAGGAAGATGCTTTGTTTGATGTATGTCAGCAAGGAGGGAACTGAGCCAGAGTGCTCACACAGCTGGAGGAATTGCTCTTGCTGAAGTCAGATTACTCCAACTTGTCTGTTGGCCTGTGTTTAGCAGCCCTGTAATGACCCAGAATTGCCGCTGACAGATTGGTGCTGAGAGTTTCTCTCACGGAGGCTCCTGCGTGTGGATGGGCCATTACTCTTTCAATTTTGGGCTCTGATGCCTGTTAACATACATTAGGCTTTTCCATATGGTGTGTCTTAGCCTGGTGTCCAGGGGAGCTGCCTGGGCCTCTGTCCCCACCCCCAAGCTCAGGCCCTGGCTAATGAAAATGGATGATGGCCCCAGCTTGGTAATGGGACACAGATGGACCAAATGGTTTTTTGCTTTGAAACATATTTTCATTTAAGCAAGTCTCTGAAGACCGTGAGCTTTTTATTCTTGTATCGCTGTAATATTCCCCCCTAATACACGGCAATTGTCAGACAGGTGAGGAATTCAAAGATGCCAACTTCCAGTTCAGCTGGATCTGCAAGTCTACACACCAATGTCCTGTTCTGCTGATGGCCTTGACATGTTCTCACTTTCCTCCTCTCCCATCTCACCTCTTCTGCTCATACTGAAAGATCTGCAGCACGAGAAGCTGCATTTTTTGGGGCAGATCTGTTAGAAAGGAGGCCTGACAGGCTGCTGAATCAGCCTCAGCTGAAGGACTGCACTGTCTCCCACAACACAGATAGTAATGATAAATTAAACAACTGCTTTATTATTATGAAAGCCTTGTGCAGACACAGCAGAAGCCTCCACAGCCACACGTGAGAACACATGACCGAGGGCACTGTGCAATGGGCATGGAAACCAGGAGTCACTTTCCAGTGGGATTCTCCATTCTTCATCTCTGCACTGGGAAGTTCAAGGGATCATGAAGCCGCCTCCAACTTTCCAAAGTGCTCCTTGTTATTTATGGTTTCTGTCCTCGTGCTAAGCCTCTTCAAATAATTTGGAAATAATCCCACAATGCAAGGGCAGTGTTTGCCCATGACATCTCATTTACCAGGCAGTCCATCTTCCCAGAGAGGTGAAGCCTAGTGAAGTGTTTCTGAGGGACAGGGCAAGTGTCTGTATGTGTATGTGTGAAAATGGGATGGGACTGGGGAAAACAATTCTCCTTGAATCTTTCAGCCCTCATTACAATTCCTCTTTTCAGTGCCAGCTCTGATTTATGGGCTGCCATTCAGAGGCTGTGAAGCCCTGCAGCCAGAACTGACCAGCTGTCACAGCAGGGCTTACAGAACAGGAAACACATTAACCTGTCTCAGTGCCTGTCCAGATCCCACAGCTGATACTGGAGCTGACAACGAGGGGCTGTGCCTGGCACATCACCCTGAGCATTGCTTGGGACTGCAACTGCTCAGAGGGGCACACACCCAGAACCAGCTGCAGATTCCCCAGGTGCAGAATGGGGACATCCTGTGCTGCAAGAGAGAGACTTCTTGGACTCCCGACCCTCCTTCTTGCTTCCCATTTTTATTCTGGAATGGAGCAAAATGCCACCAGTGGCATTTCTTCTCAGTCACTCTGCTTCTAGCCCTCTCTGTCCCATGGAATGACCAGCTGCCTTCCAGCACTTGCCAGGGTTCAGTTATCCTTTAGGAAGAGCAATCAGAAGGCACTTTCCAGCCCGCTGGCTCCCAGCAGTGGGTAAATTCATCATTTCAGGGATGAAGATGAGCACTCTTTGCAAGCCAGCATTTCAGAGTACAAGGACTGCTGTTTGCTCCCCACAGCTCTGGGCTCCTAAAGTGTAAATCCAGCTTTTTAGGCAGCTGCAGCTCCCTGTGTGTACACCTGCACCTAAGCTCCTGGCAGGGCACCTCTCACCATGGGACTGATTGGACTCTGACTGGATTGGCAGCACATGGCCAAGGACATGATTTTCTTTGCCTCAGGAGCAAAACCACTTCAAAGATGGAGACATATCCTGACCTCTGGGTTTCACTCTGAGCAAGGGGCTCCCTGCACAGAGCCTTGTCCTGATTGGAAGAATTAAAAGCTCTGTGTAAAATGTTATGTCTCCCTTTCTCTATTATATAGAAATACTCTCCCTTTCTCTATTAATTAAGCTGCTGCCTGTGCCTGGTTCATTGACTAATGCAGACCAATATACCCAGTGCTAGCTGGACAATCTGCTCTTATTCAAATACATAAAGTCACACTGAAAACAACCAGATCTGAAGACTCTTCCCTCTATACAACAGTGACCACATGTGTCTAAAGTGATGGACTCTAAAACCATCTGAGGGACCAAACATCTCCTGGACAATTTCTGGAATGTACAAGCCGGGAGTGGGCAGCTTTCCACAGCCATAAATCATTGGCTTCTTCATTGGCTGTCAAGAAGAGATTAAAACACACCAGCCAAGCACAGCCTAGTAAAACTGAAGACATATTTAACAACAGACTTTCCTAACCAGCAGCCTTACAATAGGAAATAGGCCTGACCTCAAGCCAAATTCGACAAGGTCCCAGCTGTAAAGATTGCTTGTAATTTATTTTTTGTTTTACACTAAATGTTAATTGGTTTAAAACAAGAGTCCTCCAGGTCCCAAAGGTACTGCTAGAACAGAAATTCCTCATTCCCAGCTGAATGCCCTGAGCCCAGGGAAACAGTATGCTGTCTCCTCTGGCACAGCTTATTCCCCTGTGCACTCTGTCCTTCTAGACAACAAGCCTCATCCAGCCCAGCCAACCACTCAGGGCTGAGACACTCTCTGGGGAGGTGGAAGACATGGATTTGAATCACTCACTTTTCCTTCACCTCCCAGACGCTTGCTCTGAGACTTTCTATGAGCCCTACACAATTTTAACAAGTGGGAAGCAGACATGCTGGAAGGTTTGAATCTAGATTCGAACAGCTCTCTCCAAAGCTCCTGTATTAAGGGACTGAAATGCTGGGGTTTTTTTCATCTGGCACCTCCCTCCCCTGTCTGCAAAATGAAACACAAATCTGAAAGTGAGAGCTCAGTCAGCTCCAGAGGTGCTGGACTTAGCAAAGGGGATCAGACAAGCCTGTCACAAGAAGGCTCCTGGGCTCAGCACAGGTAGCTCCGGCTCTCCCTTTGCACGGGGTGCAGCTGTTCCTCAGGCTGGCAGCAACAGGCTGGCAGCTCCTACAACCTCTGCTTGTATTCCCAGGCTTCTGCAAGGGCTTACTCACAGCAGCTGATCAACAGCAGTGAGCTGTTCTCCATTAGCTCCTGTCTCACTTCATGACACAGGCCCCCTGACTCCCAAATATTCCCTGCTCTAAAGGCTGAGAGATTATTATGAAATAAAAAGCAACTTCACCCACAATAGATACTCTGCATTAATGCTCTGCTAGAATCTTCACTCTGAAGGTTCTCCCTATGCTGACAGGTCCCAATTTGCTGCGTGTCTCTGGATAACTGATTTTTACCTCCCTGCACTTCATCTACTGCCTTAGTGGTAACTCTGACTGTAATTCCCTGAGGAAAGGCTACATCTCTTAAATCCCTGTTGATGCAGTAGAGAGCACCTTCTGATTTCCTATCTTCAGGCTTTTACAGCACACAGACTTTTACACTACAGTGTCACGGAAAAGCACAACACATTAACACCCTGCCTGTCCTTCTGACCTGGTCTACAAAAACTGCAGTTCTCCAGCAACTCCTCCTCACTCCCTGGAATCCTCCTCTCAAATCCCTGCAAGTTCCTTCAGGGTTCAGCAAAGACAGGAAAAATGCACTGTGCCAGACATCCTCCCAGTTCACCAAGTCATTTCTACTCAGGATTTCCTGTGTTGCACATTCTTACATGAAGCTACTGCCTGTTCTGAATGGTCAAGGTAACAGATCTTTTCGCCAAGCAGTTTTCATGGAATATAAAAGGCATTTACAGCCTGCTGCTGCTGAGGGCTTTGTGAAAGCAGGAGCTTAGAGAAGTCACTGAAGTTAAATTTTCAAAGCCTACTTCATGGGTAAGAGAGGGTTTCAGACCTCAGAGAACAAGGTCACTGAACAAACTACTTACAGAGAGTAACAAGGAGGGAACAAATGCCTTATTTGACCACCTGTGTTATTTTTCCACTCAACAAAACCCCATGTGGAAGGAAGGTCAGCAGAGCCATGCAGGGGTACATGTGGTGTTATAGTTGAAACAAGATACAAAGCAATGTCTCTTAGGTCAATGAGATCAAGGCATAAGGCAAATCTCCCAGACCAAATCACCAGGAAAGATAAATAAAAGTAGCACTTCTGTGTCACAGGGATGTTGTCAGGTTTGTTGTTATCTAAACCACCAGCTTCTCAGATGGATGTTGTCAAAAACAAGCATCCCATAGGAACACATGCTGTGAGCTACTACATTAATCTATGATCAGGAGCAAGAGCAGAATTCACTCAACACTGGAGAAAAAAATTCCCCTTTAGTGCAATCCCAGTTACGCTTTCCCAGATTGGTTCTTACTGCTCATATGCCACCGACCTCAGAAACAGATTTTCTTTTAAATAAATGGGCTCACTGCTTTTCAAACACACGTTCAGTGTTTCTGAGCAGAGCCAAATATAATAACAACATAAGACAAAAGACACCCTGTGCAACCTTATGCTTCATTCTCCCTGCAGCACCAGGTTTAACTTCAATTTTCTGTAGCTGTAATCAATGCCAAAGGTGCCTCACAGGCCACGCATTGCTTGAGACTGACAGGCACAGGACCACCAGACAGGCAGCCCTGTTGTGCTCCCACTAAATGTAACTCCATTTGTGGCTACCTGCAGACTGACAGGGTCTTTGTAAGTCTGGTCAGATTGCAACTCTCTCCTTTGTCTGAAGCTGAAAACGCACACGGTATGTTAAAACAAGATCTTCACTACGAAAGCACGTACAAACAAGTCACCATGGAGGGTGCTACATTTCAAACAAATACCTTCCTAGTTCCTCTATCATCCACATATCTGTCCACATATGCTTTGATCTTGGAGCAAATGAGATTTACTCTCTTCTCATCAAGGTGTAAGCTACCTTGGGCTACTTCACATATAGCAAGGAATAGGATATGCAGCCACAGAGTTACCCCTGGGTATTGATTATGCTGTAGGTTCACAGCTGAACTTGTGCCCATGATAATCTATTCCCTTGTGTGCAGTTGATGCATAAGCATCCTTGAGGTTAAAAACATAAAAAAAATATAAAATATAGTGCATATCACTGGCCTAGTTGGATTAGGTGAGGTCAGCACTGTGTGTGCTAGCTACCTCTAAAAGTTTGCCTTCTGACATCGTTTTTACTTTTTAATGTGTTTTTTTCATATTTTAAAAAATCCCATAGGTATTTCGCACTTGCTCATCCAGACACACATTATTCTGAGCTGTGACAAGACTTTAAAGTACATCAGCTATGGCATCTAAAAGACAAATAGCATGCTCTCACTCCCACCTACTTGACATAGGCTATTATACGGCTCACAATTCTTTGTGAAAATGCAAACAGAAAATGGTCAGGTGGACACATATTTATTAAGCTCCTCCCGGTGAATCTGATTTCTCCTGCCACACTGCCTAACACAAGTCACCAGGCAGGAGCTCACATTGCTTCAGCCTCAGCTCATTGACTTACCAAAGAAACTGCACCGTCCAATCCAAGCCAAACACTGATTTGAGCTGATGAAAGGAAGGAGCTGTGCTGGCCCCTGTCCACAGCACGTGCGCTGGCGACTCACACTTCCCCTTGGCGCTCAGCCAGCGCCTCAGCCTGCGTTAGCAGGAACCATCTGTGGGGATGAAAGAGCACCTCAACTTCCAAATTTACTTCCAGCCTTGAGAGCAGCCAGACTCCTCTCTCCTCTAGGAGCCACTAAATAATATAGCACACGGCTTCCTGAACGGGCAGGCTCTGTCAGGGGCAATCCCTGTGTCCGTGTGCTCTGGGGTTTCTTGTTTTCACTACACGTTGTCCTGAGCATTCTGATCACAGACCACATTTAATGGTGGATAATAAGGCAATTCCTATGAGAACACTTTTCAGGTGTTTGCATCCTGGTTGGTCACATACTGCTACACAGCTCTTAGTGATAGTAATGGCCATAATTAGCTTTTATACAGAACTTGCCCCTTTTTATAATTTTTCCTAAGATACGTAGGTGTAAAGAGCTTTCACCTCATTTTAAGGACAGGGAAACTGAGGTATTGAAAGGGAGGTAATAATGAAATGCAAATGCCAGCAGCAGCATGAGGCACAAAACCAGGTCTCCTCCATCCTAGCTGGGTGCTTGAGGCAACACAGCTGGGAAGCTCCATATCCCATTACCCAGACACCGAGTCACCGACTTCCCCCAGCAAGGATCTTATTTTTCATTATGGAGTGAAAAATAAAACAAGCCACAGGGCTCTAACTCCTCCTGCAAGCCAGAGACACATGGCCAGACATTTCTGCAGCAAACAACACAGTGCAAATGCGGTGTGAGCAAAGTGGCAGCAGCCAGCCCATGGAGGTGCTGGAGCTGTGGTATCACTCATTACTGGGAGAGAGGGGCAGTGTTACCTCAGCTGTCAGAAATCAGGCTGGCTGCTGATTAATCCAAAATGCTGCTGTTGAGATGAGCGACCTCGTGGTCACCTGCGTCCTCAAACAAAATGTAAAGGCTTAAAAGGAAGGCATTACAAATATCTGCCTTTAGTTCTCATCAGGTCTTGGGGACGGGCTCAGGAACAGTTGAAGTCTGTTATTTTGTGTGGCCATTGCCAGCAATGTAATAGATCTCCAAAATTCAGCTTCGTAATACCAAGGATTAAAGCAGATAGGGCAATTGAATTTCATACCTTTTTTTTTCTTTTTGCCAGCATGTGAGATCAAGGACTCTACAGAGGGAAATCCCTGTGAACTCAAATGTGCCTACTGTCGTACATCGTTCTTCACTACCTGTCAGTTCTAAAAATAAGGTTCAAGAAGCTACTCAGCAAGCCCAAAGGAATAAAACTACAGGCTAAACTAAACAGCTCCCAAAAAGGTAAATAAGGGAACCCAGGTGTTTTTTGATTGTTTTTAAGCAAGATAGGAAGACACCAAGAAACCTTAAGAGAACCAGAGAGCAGAGTCAGAGCTATTGAATCTGGGATGACAGCCCCTTGATTTCATTATTTCAGCCTGAAAACACCCCAGGAACTGCTCTGGCAAACCAGAACCTGGCCAGGCTCTGGGCATGTCTCCCCCTCCCCAGCACCCCCAGATGCTGCCCCTGCACCCCACACCTGCACAGCACTGCTTGGGTGCTTCATCCAGCCATCCCGAGTCACAGCCAGCATGGAAAGGAGCACAGGGAGCTGCACTGGGACCAAACGAGCCTCTCTCCATCATGGCACGGCACCTTATCTTGACCAGGGTTGGCACTGAGGACCCTCTCCACAGGGCACAGCCCCAGCTGCACAGCACCTCACGACGCACTTACTTGATCCCTCCGAGGCTGAGGGGGCAGCTGCTGCAGCTTTAGGGATGGCTGTGCCCCTGCTCCCACTGAGGGGCTTCTCTGTCCTCACAGCCCCCACAGCTGTGACACCCCTTCCCAAAATGGCTGCCCCCTAACCTCCCACATGGTTGCCCCACAAAATGGCCGCTGCCCCCCACAGCCGCCCCACAAAATGGCCGCTGCCCCCCACAGCTGCCCACAAAATGGCCGCTGCCCCCATGGCCGCCCCACACAGAGGCACAGACAGTCCCCGAGGCGCCATGCTTTATTCTGGGGGGTGGAGGGCACAGCAAGGGAGCTGGCGGGGACAAGGGAGACAAGGAGTGGGGAGGGTGTTTGCAGACTGGCAGGGCCAGGCTGGGCAGCACTAGCAGGAGGTGAAGGTTTTCCAGAAGAAGTTCTTGCAGGGTGCCTTGCGCTCCCGCTGTGAGAGCTGGGCAAGCCGGCCCAGCACCGCCCGCTCGTCCTCCAGCTTGCCCTCCTCGTCCAAGTCCGGGGCGGCCGCCTCACGCCCCATGTCCACGCTGTCCAGCAGGCCTGCCAGCATCTTCAGGATGGCGTCCTTCCGCACTGTGCTCTGTTCCTGTGGGCAGAGAGCAGGGAAAGTGATGCATGGAGGGTTTGCGCCCCATGAGCATAGAAGTCCAGGGGGTCCCTTCCTGTCCCCCTGCCATTCCTGGTGTCCTGCTCTGGGAGCCAATGGTTTTCCCATTGGCAGAGCTGTGCCAGAGCTGAGGGATCTGTGGATGCTGAGGCCACTGCTCCCGTCTCCCCTCCCTGCCCAGCTCAGCCAGCTGGACCCCCACATGTGCCATGTTATAGCTGGAAAAGAGCTGCTAACAAATAGGCTGGAATTGGCCGTGAAGTCTCTCGCTGCCGGCACTAATTAAATTTCAGTGAATGGCAAGCTGCCTCCTCTCCTGGTTAGCCTGTGCTCCCTTCACTGCTCTGGCTGCCCAGCATCTGCCTTGGGAAGGTCAGGGAAGAGGCACACATTTCTGGGAAGAGGCACAGAATCCTGAGCAATATTAAATTAAGCTCACAGGGGGCTGTATCCCACTGTAAAATGAAATGCAACAAGTAGGGGGATGCCCCAAAATCTGGAGCAAAATATTGCATCAGCAATAGAGAGGCAGCTCTATTTCTAGAACAAGAACCTGTGTTTCCACAGCCTGACCTTAGGGGAAGTTGGGATGAAATGAGAGCTGCTGAGCTCCATCCCTTTGCTGTAGCAGAGCCTGTGTTTTGCGGCTTGAGGGATTTCCGTCCGTACAAGCTGTGAGTGATCGTGTTTCTCTTAACTTTACATCCAGCAAATCTGAAGAATTACCTCGTGCCTGAGCATTCCTGGTCTCTGTGGCTCATTAGAAGAGATAGCTGGAACTGGCCAAGCTGGGATCAATGGTTTGACAGGAACACATCCTGTTTCCCATGTGGATGGGAATCTTGGAAGCACATTTCCATGTTAGTCCTCACAAATGCCATACTTACTGCTGGGACTGCTGTCTCTGACAGCACCAGCATTCACTAAGGACCACTTGGTGAGCAACTCAAAAGATAGATAAATACAGGCAGCAGCAGTTATCCTGGGTTTACAATACAGAAGGTTTACGGGCATTTTTAAATCAGTTTCTTAGCTCTAGTAACAACCCTTGCTTCCACAAAAGGAGAACCAAGGCACAGAAAAGCTCGATGCTGTATTTGTGGCAGAAGAGGTAAAGGTAAAAGCCAGTTTGTGCTCATTCTGATTCCTCCCCCTGTGCTGCAAATACAGAAGTGCCTTGAGCCACTGGGAGACAGACTGGGACAGGGGAACCCCCTAAGTGTCTCTTGGGTCATGTCTTCCTCGGAAGCTTCTTTCCTAGCTGTAAGTGCTGTGTTTGGAAACAACCTGCTCCAGGCAGAGCCAGCAGCCTCAGACTGAGGGGTAGGGAAGGCAAAGCTCAGCCCGTGTTAGGGGATATTCCTTCTGCCTGATCGGCTGTGGTTGTTGGTGAAACCCGGCAGCTCTTCCCTGCGTTAATCCACTGCTCACATCCTCCACGCCTGCAGCTGTTCTCAAAGACCCACACTCTCAGGGAGCAGTTTGACATCTCAGTGTGGTGGGTTGGGACAAACCTTTGGGGAGCTGCTTCCTTCCCTGTGCTCCATCCATCACTGCATCAGAGGGAACACATCTTCCTTTTGCATTGTAATGCATTTTATAGTGGTTTATGTGAAAAGACCCGTATTTTTTGTACTTCAAATATCTGAGTTACAGCAGTGGTGACTGCAGGGATTGGTTCACCAGTACCTAACAGTTCTTAAGTTTGTAGAATGCTCTATAATAGATATAATGATTCTCTTTAATTATATCATTATTTTGTAAGCAAAAGTGTGCAGAAGACGAAGAGTCATTACACTTGAATTAATTTTTACCAAAGCCTTATTTATCAATTTATTCCCTACAACTTGTTTCTTTTTTCCCCAGCAGCTGGGATTTGCACCAGAATTTACTTCTTAAGAAAAGAGTTTACTTTTTAAGTGCTGGGTTTGTTACCATAAAAACACAGAGCTGAAAGTTTCCAGTTATCCCCAGAAGGGTTAATCCCAGGCAGCTGCAGGAGCCCTGATCTAACACAACTCCAGCCCCAGCACCTCACACTGTGCACGGTTCTTTCTTGCAGCCAGTTTTGTTGTTAATGGGATGTGAGCCCACTCTTGGAGCAGTGAGACACTGATGGATGAGCTGGAGCCAACACTCAGACAGAAAAAACGATGTGGACATGCACAAAGGAGAAGTTGGTGCCTGTGAAACCAGCACTGGGATGCTTCCCTTTGGAATAACAGCAGCCTTGTGGATACAGCCTGAACTGGACTGGTGGCTAACAAGAGCTCAGAGGAACATCAGGGATGGCAGGTGAGAGAACTGCGGGGCGAGGGCAAGAAAACTGGGCTTGTAATCATATTATGTTATTGCTTCCTACCCCTTTGGCCTCTTAGGGAAACAGCATAGCAAAATAAAGTTATTATAGTGCTCCAGCCATTATAATATTAGGGTTTTGCCAGTTGGTAGGGTAATTATACTGCTATAATAAGTTCTGCCACTGCATAGAGCTGTGCTGGTTCAGAGTGTAATTATTCTAGCAGAACTATGTCAGTATAACTCCCCTTGTGAATAGTACTCTGGAAAAAGCAATTTTATTCTGATATAATTACTTCATTTATGATTCCTCTGTTACTTTCCTACTGAACCCATCTTTTAAACATTTGTCCTTCCCATGAGTCCTATTTAAAATATCATCTCCCTTGATCATTTTACCAATTATGTATCTTTTCTCTCCCTCCCTAGTACTATGCTTTATTCTCTCATGCTGTACCATTTCAGTAATATTTTCTCCTTTTCCCTCTGCTCTCTGCTGTTCATTTTGCCAGTTTTTGCTTAGCTCAGACTTCACTTTTGCAGCCCCTGGCATCTGGTACCTTTCTTAAATCAGCTGTAGGTAGAGCTGTAGTAACAGCCCCAGGGTCAGCAACATGTGAAGCTGTGGTGCCTTGGAATATAGAGGGGTGCAAGAGTTGTTTGCATCAGGTAAAGCCTAACTGCCCTTATCCCCTCTCCCCTGGCTCCATCCTCACCCAGCTCGTGCCCAGGGTGGATTTTACTCACCCTGGTGCTCTGGATGGCCAGTCTCTCCTCTCCAGGCAGTGCCGTGGCTCTCACGCTCCACACCAGCAGCAGCACGGACACCAGGCTGGTCACCAGCTGCATGATGCACAGGCTGGGACTAGTGCTGAACGAGGAAGACTGGGAGAGGGAGCTGCTCCTGGGCTCTCTTCTGCCTCAGACAATGGCTGCAGCCCCTTTTATAGCCCTCCCCCAGCCCAGTGGGTGACGCAAACAATTAAGTCTATATCAAAGGCAAATTAGACTTTGGAGAGGTTGTTAACACTTGGCTGCTTGAGTGGGATACTTCAGTGCCTCTGGGCTCTCCATGTGCCAGACCTGCAGAGATTGAGGAAGCAAAGGGTTGGGACACTCCAGTAACATGCTGTTTCTTCACTCCAAGAAATTGTAGGCACTATCTGTGCCTCTCCTAGATAGCTGGATTCTGTTGGGGAAATAATGGTGGGTAGAAGAGGCCACCAGCTTGCACAAACCTGGATGATTCAGAGGGAAGAGGTAAAACTTCTGGCCACCAGTACTTAATTATGGGCTTAGACCCTCAGCTGGTGTGTCCAAACAGCTCCAGACTTTCAGGGTGTTTGGACCTGGGTCTCTGCATCCAGCAGTGCATCTCACTGTGGAATGCCAACACTCCTGGCTTTCCCTGTAGGGTAACACAGGGACAGAGCTGCAGCTGTGCAGTTGTGTCCTCTGTCTGCAGAATGCACATCAGACCACCTGGAAACCAGCTGGGTGTTATGGGGTCTTGTTCCTAGTGTTGCTTCAATCCCTCTTCAACCTATCCCAGGAGCGTAGGTCAACACAGTGGAGATGCTGGGTTTATTTGTGTTAAGAAGTACTGAAAGGCTGGTCAGAGCTGGAGCTGCTCTGCCCTGAGAGGCTTGGAGAGGTTCATGCTCTGCTGGCACTGACCACAGGCTGCTTGGAGTGTGCTCCTACCACTCCTGGCCAGCAGTTAATAATGCTGCTTCCTTGCCCCAAAAGCTGTCCCACCAGTGGGACTGGTCCCTGGAACAGCAGAAGGTGCAGTTAAGCACTGCCATCTGCATTGTCCCCATCACTGTCACATGCCTGTGAGAGGCAGAGCTGAGATCCCAGCTCACCACCAGCCCTTTCTCCAGGAGCACTCACCTGAGGGCAAGTCTTGCCCACCCTAACACAAGGGACAGTCAAAAGGTAAATTGTTATCCTAATTTAGCACGTTAAAAAACCCCACAGGGAGGTGACTTGGCCAGTGGATGCTGTGGCAGAACTAAGAACAGAAGGCAGGAAAACCTGTTCCCGGTTTCTCCCTCTTACCATCATTACAGATCCTGGAAACAGCATGATGGAACTTTGCCTGCAAATAACTCAGCTCCTAATGACAGTTACACCAGCTCTTGAGGGAAAAGATGCCACCACTTCCATGGACACTGCAAAAGAAATGCTGCATTCCCTCACTGAAAGACAGAAAAACCCTTTTCTGAGTCACAGAGCCTTGCGGGGGAAAAGTAACAATCTAGCAATTTCTGGAAATGAATTTTCTTTGAAAAACTTTGTAACCTCCTTGTTTCTCACCCTCCCCAAGTGAGAGGTGGCTTCCACGCACCACCACTCCAGATGAAACATTATCTGTTTCCTTTGAACCTAATCTGGCTGGTTTATCAGAATTGCCGTGTAATGGATTCTGTCAAACACTTCCCAGCCAGCCCGGGGCTGAGGCAGAGCAGGGAAGCTCCAGGCTCCAGCAGGCAGAGAAACCACAGGGACCTGCCAAATGACCCGCAGCCGATCTGCTCCGGGAGGGGTAAACTGGGAGAAGAGCAAATGGAGAAAACACACTTGGCTGCTCAAGGGGAAGGAAGGGCAGGTCCTGCGAGTGTGAGATGTGCTGGGGCTGACAGGTGAGTCCTGCACTGGGGCTGTGAGGCAGAACAGGGTCCACTGGCTCAAAAGCCATGCAGGCAACAAGGGGCAGTGCGGGCGGGTCTCCATGCTGGGGCCATCTGCTCTGCCCACACTGCTCCTTCCAACAAACACAGTTTTGTCTGCAGCTTCCCTTTGGAAGGGGCTGTTGTCTATAATGCTCCACTGAGAGACTGGGGTCACAAGTGTGACAATGCTCCTACCAGAAAAGGATGTGGGGAGTGAGAGATAAGCTGCTGGGGAGGCCCACAGGGATGTAAATGGTGACCAGGCTGCCCTGAATCTGACCTGGGATTAAAGGGCGGTAATAAAATAACTGTCACCTCGTGAGCAGGGGTGACTTCGGAGAGAGCTCCTGCCCAGATATGCCAGCACCAAACCTGTGGCCCCGCTGACAAGCACAGCCCAGCCAAAACCTGTGTCTAGCCTGGGCAAGGCTGGGTGTCTGTTCCCAGCTGGGAGGGAGGGAGCAGGGACACATCAAAGCACTTACACTCCAGTGCCCACAGTAGGACTGCATCTCTAAATCCAAACTAGTCTCCTCTGGGCTCTGCTACAGCATCTCTCAGTGTCAGACACCTCTTTTCCAGGTTCCTCCATCTTCACTTGTGACCTTCCCTTTTCCCCACATTCCCTCTGCTGCTTCCCCTAGTTAGTCTGCCCTCTGGCCCCTTTCCAGACCCTGCTCTCCTAGCACCATCCAAAGGAAGTAAAATAACTCTGTGGTGGTAAAATTTGTTCTTTTTAGTAATTGGATAGAGTTCAACACACAGCACCAGGACTGTTGTTGCTTCCTACTGTTCCTATCCCATGTGCATTCACTGTCTGACCTTTAAGAAGGCCCCAATTTTTTTTTTTTTTTTTTTGCTAACCCTTAAATGCTTATCACTCTGTACAGGAAAGGGTAAAGGTCTTCCCTTGGAACAATAAACATTTCTGATAATTTTTTCCTCTCACCACTTTCTCCCTGTTTATCTGACTCACCCCTTTGGAAGTTCCTTGATGCTCTCCTGCCCCCAGCTGCACATGGCCTGGGTGGGTCTCTGCCACTTCACAGCTGAGGGTAGATCTGAGATCAGAATGCCTTTGAATACATCCCTGGGAGTCTGGCAGGGTGGGGATGCTCCAGAAGGAATTCCTGCATACAGTAACTTGAAAAGGCCTGGCTCTCCCAGGATTTTGTCCCACAGTTCCTGTGGCTCCGGCAGAGATGCACAGTGGGTTCAGAACCACAGCAGAATATGTTTCCACAAGCACACAGGACAACCTCCATCTTTTTGTGATTAAGGCTGCACAAACAACATCCACTGGGAGAGGTTTTATCATTCAAGAAAGAGGTCCCTGACCTCCCCTCAGTGAGTCTGTGCAGCAGCAAAGACTGGGCACTGCTGGAGCACAGAAACTATGACTGTGTCTGGCACCAAATGCCACACTAAGGAGTGAGATTATTTCTCAGTTGCTCTCCTAGATGACCTGGATATTTGCTGCCTCCTGCCCTTTTGATGCCTGCTCTGGGCTCAGGTCACCATGTCTTGAAGCACGTAGCAGAACCACATCAGGCTTCCTGAACAGTGTCTGGTTCCCAAAGGTGAGGCACTCAGCTGCAGCTGAAGGAAGGGTTCCAATACCTTCCTGTCATTGGAATCCTTGCTCTCTGCCCTCGAGAGTCCCTCGTTGCAAAGGCCAATGCAATAAATAAAGCAATAGTCAGCTGACACTTGTGAGCCTTCCTGGAAGGGGAAACCAATTTGTTCATGGGCCTGAAATCACAGCTCATTTCTCAGGCAGCATTCCCTGGCACTGTGCTCCCCAGGGCCCCGGAGGAGCACGCAGGTGGCTGTTCCAGCCTTGGCTTTCCACTGGCACTAATCTAACAAACCCAGGGAAGAGGCTGGGGGAGCGTGGGCTGGAGCCTTTTCGCTGCTCAGAGCTCAGAGCAGGTGCAGGAGGAGGAGGGGAGGGCCCCAGGGATGCTGCTCTCACAGCACACATGACTGCAAGGCTGTTCCAGCTCTCTGGGGAGGGGGAGCTGGGGGAGCTCTGCTGCCTTCTCTGGCTCAGGAGGGTGAGGGGAGGGAGAGCAAAATGCCTCAGTGGTGCTCAAAGCCTTTTGTAGAAACTGAAAGAGGGAAATTTAGGTTAGATATTTATTAGGAAGAAATTTTTTACTGTGAGGGTGGTGAGACACTGTAACAGGCTGCCCAGGGTTGCCACAACCCTGGCAATGTTCAAAGCCATATTGGATAAGGCCTTGAGCAATCTGGTCTAGTGGGAGGTGCCCCTGCCCATGGTAGGGGGGATTGGGACTGGTTGCTCCTTAAAGTCCATTCCAGCCTGTTAACATCCTATGATTCTATGATTTAACAGCACGTGAAGTTAAACATTCCAGTTATTCCACCAAAATCTTCCTTAGAAAATAACTAATCACTATGAAACACTATTTCAAAGTACCTGTTTTCCAGTGAAAACATGTTACCTGGCTCCCTGGAGTCACTTCAGGCTGAGAAATCTGGGGTTACAGCTACTGCCACAGGCTGACCTCTGTTACACCAGAGTTGTCCCTCTGGTGGCAGGATTGGCCAGACAAGACTTGGATAGAAACGTTTCTTTACCATTCGGATCACCTGAGGGATTGCTTATGCACTGCACCTTGTGGGAATTCCAGGAGCTCACCAGGGATGCTGGCACATGGACCTGTGAGACTGTCAGCACCACAGAAGGGACCACTGGGCTGGGAGAGCCTTCAACAGGAACTGCAGACAGGTTGGGGTTCTGGTTCCTCTCTCCCACAGCTGAAGGGGGTGAAACACACACAGGGTCATCACAAACATCATCTTGCCCTTAACACTGGCACAAAGAAGTAGCTTTGTTAAGTAAATCCTTGCTGGACATGCCCAGACCTTCAGTACCAAGGAGAGGGCAGCATCCCCTGCAGGGTACCTGTGGGGTCCCTAATCCAGCACTTCAAGCCCCATTAGCCAGGACCTGTTGTCCTTGAAAGGCCTGCACTGAGATGCCCAACATTTGCAATAATCCACCCATCTTTATGTGCCTCACACCCCACTGTGCTGTAACTGCGACTCCCTGGCTACAGGTCCCCAGCTTTTGCATATTTGAAAGGCACTTAACTCCATCCTATACATGACCAGGAAACAGCATTCCCCACACTTGTCAGTAGTTAACTTGGTTAAATTTCTCATCTTACTTTTTAACAGCATTTTGTCTGACTCTTTTGCTAGATCTGAGCTGCTGTTCTGTGTTGTCCATGCTTTTCCCTCTTCTTCCTCCACCATGTTATCAAGGGAACTTTCCTCCTCCTGAACTTGGTGGCACTTGTTAATACTTTTTTGACCACCTGCTCACTGAGGCTGCTGTTTTGACGAAAGATGAATGTCATTCTTCCTTCAGCAGTCTCTTGCTCCAGCTCTCAGCCCCATCAATAATTCAGCCAGGCCTCAATAACATGAGCTCTGGGTGAATACCACACTCATGCCAATTAACCAACTGAAAGGGCTTGGGAGGTACAGGCAGGTTTCTCTTAATTTTATGAAGCTCTTTTCTGAACCTCTAAAAATTGAGTTAGTTCAATGAGTAAAATCAGAGCAGAGAGTCAGTCTGACACAGTTCAAGAGGTGCCAAGAGACTCCAACAATGGATGTGCTCCTCTCCCTCACTTGTCTCCACCTGCTCTCACTGATACAACACTGCATGTTCCTTGGACAGAGCCTATCCCTGTCCATGTGCTCCTGGCTTAATGAGATGCTGGAACATGACTGCAGCATGTCTAGACAAACATCATCCCTGTGGCTCTTTGCCTATGAACAGCCTTGCCTGTGGAGAACAGTGACTTGGAATGGCTTGGAAACTATATATAGGACCCTGTGGACAGAGTGTGTGTGACTTGGACAGCAAACAGCCTTGTCTTCCTGCTCTCATCACTGGCTACTTGCTGAACTTACACATTTGGAGAGAGCTCAAAGAACCAGAAGGAATAATTAGATGTGTGGAGGCCAGGTTTGAGGACGCTCTTTCCCTCCTGGGCATTGTACTCACCAGGGGTGGGTGAAAGGCTTGAACTTGTTACTACTTGGCTGCTGCTCTAAGGTCTTCCTGGACTACAGTATTGGTCTTGATTTCCATTCCAAGGGAAAGTGCCAGAGCTAGTTTTCCATCAGGGATGAAGGGCTGAATGGGGTTTGGGTCCCACAGGGATTTAAACAGGAGTAGCCAGAACTATTACTGATCTGTCAGAGCAGAAAATATTAGAGTTGAGCAATGAAAATGCCTCGTTAGTCCAAACAACCCAGTAGCTGTGAGAGAAAGGAGACAGTTACCCAGACAAGTGAAGACACAAAAACAGGTGTAAAATTCCCAACAGAAGAACACAGAGGAGATCCAGACTCAGCTCTGCAGCTCAGCAATGCTTTGCAGACCCTTAGACCTCCAAGTTGTACTGATACTGGTGCTAGAATGGGGCACTGGGGAATAATTGATGAATCTCATCAGAAAGGGGAGACAGCAGGAGGGTTGGTACTGACCNAATGGGGCACTGGGGAATAATTGAAAGGGGAGACAGCAGGAGGGCTGGCACTGACGCCACAAGTCCCTTGCTGTGGGCACACAGTGGCTGCAACACCAAGGCTGTTTGTAGGGTCACAATTATGGTAAAGCTCAACCCCAACCTTTGCTGGAGCCTGCTCCTTCCTCTTCTCTCTCAACAAGCCCAAAAGGCCTCTCTCAGAAGCAGCATTTTGCCTTCTCCTGATGCCACCTAGTGCCTGTCCCCAGCCTGCTCAGCCAGAGCTCAGTGTTGGTTCAGCCCTCGGAGCCACAGCAGTTCCTGCAGAGGAAAGGAGGGAGTGGGGCCAGGCTGACAGGAACTGCCTGATGGCAGCAAGGAGAGGGGCAGCTGGAAAACAGCTTGGAAAACTGTAGCACAGGCAGCATTTGGACTGGAGCATAGCGTGGGTAACAGGTACTGACACTGTAGCTGGAGCTATTGGGCTACAGTACAAAACAAGCAGTGGGATCACTCTTCAGAGCTTACTTTGGATGGTAACTTGTCATCCCTAGAGATGAGGGAGAGAGGATGTCAGAGTGACTACAGAGAGACCCTGGAATCACAGCAAACCCTCAGGATCTCCGTTTCCCCTCCCACTCTCCCCAAAGAACCCACACTGATGTCACCTTAACCAGAGCTGAGTTTAATGGAGTGCAAGGAGTGATAGGGGCACAGTGGGTGTGCTGGCAGGGGGATCCCACTGCACCGGGCACGGAGTCTTCAGAGCCGAAGTAAAGGAGTGGAGGCAGATCCATCTCACAGAGCACAATGGAAAACAACTTATGCATCTGGGGGCAGCATTAGAAATAATGATGCCTCCTAAGGACTTGCAAATACCCAGGCCTGAGGCACCTCAGCATGACTGAGATGAGAGATTTGTCAGTACAACTGATTCCCCAAGATCAGTACTGAACAGCAGGCAATGGAGCTAAGGTTTGTTTTTTATATATATATATTTATATTTATATATATAAAGCGCCTATCACCATATTGATAAACATTCTTTGGAACCACTCTGAGGGCAGAGGTAAGAACAGGAGTTAGCCTGTGGGTACCTCAGCCCTTCTGTTTCCAACCAATTTAAAAAATAAAAATTTAAAAAAAAAAAAAAAGGAAAAAAAAAAAGCCACAAGACTTTGCTGCCAGCCTGCCTGGCTGGTGTTTAATACTGCTACTCCATCAGGGTTGGAGGGAGACCTATTGTGAATGGCAACAGTTTGCACTGTGACTTCTCCAGCCGTGCTGCAGAGCAGTGCAGGTGTCACAGGAGGGCAGTGGGACACGGAGGCTCAGACCCGTCACCAGTCAAATGTCTCAGCAGCAGGAGCTCCCACGAGGAGAGAGCGAGCTCACTGCACAGAGCTCTCACTCTCTGTGCTTAAGGCCGAGTCAGGGACCCTCTGGACTCTTCCCAGATCACCAGACAGAAATGTGTGTCAGTTATAAATACATCATGTCAGTTGGGGGTGGAGGTGGGACAGGGGCACAGGGACAGGGGATTTAGGGTGGGTGCAGGGAGGAGAGAAAGGAAAAAGACACCTTACATTTCCAGCACTGGAAAGAACAGTTTTGACCTCACGCAATAAGTCACTGGACCTTTTCAATAGTCATCAATCTGGCTGATGCCCCATCATCTGTTACACATCAAAGGGAATGTTGGCTGGCAAAGGGTTAAAAGATCCCACACAGTGGAGAGCAAATCTGCTGGGAAGGTCCCAACCACATCACTGATGATCTCAGGGTCCACCTTGAAGGAAGGAAGCAGCTTCTCAGTCTCACACATCGCTCAGCGCCTGCAGACAGAGAGAGGGTCAGGAGGGCCCTGCCACAGCTCTACCAGTCCTCAGAAGAAATATGAATCACCACCTCTCAAACACAACCATGGCGTTTGCCTTCATCCCTAGGACACACTTAGGAGGTTTTTTTCTGGAACCTGCAGTTGCAACCCAGTTAGGAGATGACGGAATAATGCAGAAATCCTTCAAGAAGGCAGACTGAACTATGCTGGAGCATCCTTTCATTACCCTCTGGTTTCTGCCAGAAACCATAACCACATTCTATCTAAGACTTTTGGAGCTTTTCAGTGGGAAACACCAGTTCTGCAGGCTCTGGGACTCGGTTTTGGCAGGTGAAATAGGAGTGATCTGCCATCAAGGCATGGTCCACGAAGCCAAGGAAGTTTCAACCTGAACTCCAGCCTTCCCTGACTGACTCACACTCTGCTCTGTCACACAAAACGCTGTCCTGCTCTGACTTGCCCAGAGAAGCCTTTGAGGCTGCAGGAGATCCTCAGTCCTGCCCACTCCCACTCCCACCTCGTCCTGGATGGAGCAGAGCAGTGGAGTCTGGCTCACCTTCCGTGCAAACTCCGGCAGGATGAAGGCTGCCCGGTGGATGTCAGAGTTGTAGTATTTCAGACTCCTCTCCTCCACTTGTTGCTGCGAGAGCTGCTGCACAGGCTCCCGGAAATTCGTGTTCTGCAAGAACAAAGCCAGGTAGCTCTGAGTGCTTGGGTGAGGAGCCAGGGGCTGTGTGACAGGCACCCTGATGTGTGGCAGAGAACCAAGAGGACTCGCAGGAAAACAGATCACTTTCTGTTCTAGCAGGAGGTCAAAGGTTCTGCACAGCTCCAGCCCCAAGGGTTGGGGTTCATCCTCTGTAATTCATGTGACCAGCCCTGATGCACAGATGTCAGTGCATGAGGTCAGACTGGGCAAGCCCTGTGCCAGATGAAGCTGTCAGAGTGCCTGAGTACCCAAGAAAGCAAGGCTTTGCTGTTCAGAGCAGAATCCATGCCTGTGTTAAGTTGGACACAGTGCATGCTGCCAGCACCCCAGATAAATCATGTACAGTAGCAGCACTGCTGGCCCCAAAACCCACCCTGCATTGCAGCAGACTGAGAAGAGGGGAAACCCAACACTGACTCTCCCTTGGAGGCCTCTGTACAAGCAGATTACCAGCCACAGGCTGATTCTTATCAAGCAGGTGCCCACCTTGTAACAGCCAACATCAACAAGACAAAGCCTTAACAGGCTCTGGGAATTGGTAGCAGCTTTCTCCCTTCCAAGTTTGTTGTACTAGCCAGAAACCCATGGGCTTTTCTAAGGCAGCTGGTCAGTTCTGCAGTTCATCCAGCACTGAGCAGGCTGCACTGCAGCTCTGCGACCCTGGGCTGGCACAGCCAGCACCCAGTATGGGTCTGGAGGCCCCACAGCTGGGAGAGCTCAGTGCCACAGCTCCAGCTCTGCAGGCACAGCCTGAGGCAGACCCTGCAGGCGCTTCCAAGCAGCGGCAAAGGGCACTCGAGGTGCCTGAGACTCACCGGGTTCTTGCTGCAGAGCATGAAGCCGATCTGCCCGCTGGGATATGTGGGGATGGTGCAATAGGCGTATTCCACCACCGGGAACAGAGACTTGCAGAACTGACGCATCTCCTTAATGAGATCCAGGTGCAGCCACTGGCACTCACCTGCAGGGAGAAAAGAAGGCAGGATGCAAGGTGAGAGCTGCCCCTCTTCTCTGTGCCAGGTTAACAGTGGTTCCAAGTCCCAACCTGCTCTGCTCTGCACGGCTCATGTGGTTTCAAAGGCAAGACCAGACCCTTAGGCCAGTTTTGCTAAGCTCAGTCCAGCAGTTAACGGGCAGATGAAGACAGACCAAAATCACTGCTGTACCTGGGAGCTGAAGTGTTTTCACTCCCTGCATCTTGTCTCCCCTAGAAGAGTCCTCCCTGTGCCTCACCCTTGGTGTGCAATGGTCTGGCATCACCCTCTGCCCAGGGAGAGCACCCTCACCTTGGCAGCAGAGAATGCCATCTTCTCGCAGGGCTGTCTTCATCAGCTGGTAGTAGGATTCTTTGAATAAGCTTTCTGCAGGACCTGGGAGAAAAGCGAGTGAAGAAAAGTTTTGACCTGGGGTGAACCTCAGCACAGCAAACCCATCAGGATTTCAGCTTTACTCAACAGCAAGCCCAGGACCTTTACCAAAGGAAGTCATAGCAGCTGCCTTTTGCTCCAGGGAGCATTTTTTAAACAGAACTCCTGCTCCAAACTGTATTTTAGAGATGCCTCTCCTGTGTTGACTACAGCAAGAGTGAAGGTGGCTCAAGCAGTCGTTGTCAGGTCTCTAAAATGAGGTGCCATATCTACATTTGGTCCCTCCCTGCCTCAGTTTCCCCCTTCAGAAATACAGCAGCCTCACCACAGCCATCTTTAGGGTGGGTGCTACACCTACAGGGTGTGAGCCACTGCTTCATTGGCAGGCACATGTGCAAAGCTGTCCCTGCCAGCATGGTGCTGTATCCCCCATGGGATTGCTGGACTCAGGGATCAACTCTGCCAGAAGCAATAGCTGCTGGAGTTGAATTTTGAGGAGAGAAACACATCAGCTTGCCTGAAGCCTTGCTAATACAATTTTCTGGTTCTCATCCTTCCCTTTCTCCACCAAAAGAAGCAAGTCAGCAACAGTCTTTCACTTGAAAGGAGCCTGGGCAGGCTGGCATAACTTCCAAGAGGTAAGCAGAAAAGGAGGGGGAGTGTGGAAAGCAGAGCCCTTTTATGGCAGAATTCTTACCCATGGGGTCAGACGAGTCCGTGATAATCACATCAAAGGCTTCTTGATTTTGTTTCATGAACTCAAAACCATCTCCCACATGCAGGGTCAGCTTAGCGCTGGAATATCCCACTGCCATCCCTGGGAGGTATTTTTTGGATACCTGGATCACATCCTGCAGCAACACAGAGAGCACAAGTGGGTCAGTGGGGGCTACAAGGAGCTGCTTCTCAGGCTACCGTGCAGTTGCAGCTGAAAGAACAGCACAATGAGTCATTTCCTTCCATGCCTTCAGCACAAATCCGACTCAGCCAGCGAGATCCTCAAGAGCTGTCAGCATCTTCAGCCAACAAGCTACACTCAGCCCTTTCCTATGGCCTCAGGGTTCAGTGACACTGTTGGTCTGTTCTTGCCAAACTCAACAAGAAGCTGGAGCTTCAAAAGCTCCCTGAGGAACTGAGCGAACACGACCACAGATCAGACTGCTTCTGTGCCCTTTTCTCTCTGGACACCACTTGCAGAGGTCATCTCCCTTTCTTCCCTCCTGAATGAAACCATGTCAGTGGGTTTCTAGGTGCAAGACGAGAAAGATTCCCATCCCTGTTCCACAGCCATTATATCAGTCCCCTGACAAGATACAGTTTTCTCTCTAAAATAGTTGGACGGGCACTGCCCTGGGCCCAGCAACTGTACTGAACACAACCAGCTTCTCACAGCTGGCAGAGACAAAAAAATATGCTGGTGTCAGGCAGTGCTTGTTCAAAACCAGGCACGTTTGCCTACTTAGCTTGGCAGACAGTCCACACATCTCACACAGCAGTGTTTCCCATTCCTAATACAGCCCTGCTCTGAGCAAAACTTCCTAAGAAAGTAAAATAGCAGAACAAACTGGCTGAGAGGAAGGAGGACTAGCCCATTTATCATGGAAACAAATCCCCCCTTCTTATTTCCTGCTTTCAGTTGGAGGGGACTGCTCAACACAGTGACCATCCTCCTCGGGCAGGAGCAGCAATCAGTTCAGCAGCGAGGCAGAGGGAAAAGCAGCACCTCCACAAAGCCAGGGCTCTCCTCCAGATCCCGTGCTTGGCCCACGCCGGCCTGGAAGGGCCTCAACCGCATGTGTGTGAAAGAAATCACATGGAAGAGGCAGCCAGCTGCCACGTAGATGACTTGTAAGGCAAAGAGGTGGCGCTGTCAGTGTCACGCCAGCAGAACCGGCAGCAACGGCGCCCGGTGCTGACAAGGGGCAGCAGGTGAAGCCGCAGCTCCCGTGGATGCTGAGACCGGGCTGTTGTGCCGGGCAGCACGCCCGCCCGCAGCCCCGGGGCTCCCGCCCGCAGCCGGCAGCCCAACGCACCTCATCGATCTCGCACTGCACCACGGACTCCACGGTGGGGTGTTTGACCACCTCTCGCAGCACTCCCCCGTCGCCGCCGCCGATGATCAGCACCTGGCAGGGGAGGGCAGAACACCGGCCGTCAGCGGGGGCGGCTGGGGGGGCTTGGGCTGCACGGCCTAGCGGGAACAGCGCGAATCCCCGCGGGCCCGTCCTGCCCGGCATGAGCTGCGGGGCCCACGCGGCTGCGGTCACGCTCGCCCGGGGGGCCCGGGCAGCCCCCGGGAGTCCCGCAGGGCCCGGGGCGGGTCTGAGAGCCCCGGCGGGGGGGACCCCAAGGAGGGTCCGGGGACGACTCACCTTGCGGGGGTCGGGGTGGCTGCAGAGGGGCAGGTTGGCGATCATTTCCTGGTAAGAGAACTCGTCGCGCTCCGTGCACTGGATCACCCCGTCCAGGACCAGGACGTTACCGTAGGTGGTGCTGGGCAGAGCGGGGGAAGCGGGGTTGGAGCCGGGCCCGGGGCCGCGCTCCTCCGCACCCTCCCCGCGCCAAACAGGCCCCACCGCGTGGCGCCGGCCGCCCCCATTGCCGCCCGCCCCCCCTCACCTGCGGAACACGAGGATCTCCTGGTAGCGGGAGCGCTGGTGGTGCAGCAGCTCCTCCACCTGCAGCGACATGGCCTGGCCGGGCCAGAGCCGGCAGGTCTCTCGGAACCAGCCCTCGCGGATCAGCGCGGCCGCGCCGCGCTCCATCGCGGCCGGGGCGCGGGGCGGAGCCGCTGCGGGGGCAC
>VYXB01001748.1:504052-777439 GCA_013397135.1 Pachyramphus minor | reverse complement strand
GGGGCTGGAGCGCCTCTCAAGAGGAAAGGCTGAGGGAGATGGGCCTGTTCAGCATCCAGAGGAGATGCTGAGAGGGGACCTCCCGTGTCTGTCAGTGGCTGCAGGGTGCAGGCAGAGCATGGACCAGGCTCTGCTCGGTGGGAGTGGGTGGGTGGGCCGCAATGACACAAGAGGATGGGGCAGAAACTGATGCTTAGGAACACGAGGAAGAACTTCTTCCCTGTGCAGTGATCCAGCACTGAACAGGCTGCCCAGGGAGGGTGTGGATTCCACCGGGGATATTCCACACCCATTTGGACGCAGTCCTGTGCCATGTGCTCTGGGATGACCCTGCTGGAGCAGGGAGGTGGGACTAGATGACCCGCTGTAGTCCCTTCCAACCTGACCCATCCTGGGATTGTGTGGATGTCACAAAAGCAGAGGGCTCTGGTGGGCCCTGCCCTGTGCTCAGCTTGTGCTCTGAGGAGCTGCCCTTGGGAGAAACCCAAGATTCTACCAAGAGTAGTTCTTCAACCAGGTTACACACAGACCTCCAACAACTGCTGCACAACAGCAAAACAGTCCCAGAGTAGTGGATCCCAGTGCTATAACTTCACTGGCGCAGCCAGATGAATGAAGCACACACGGATTTGCTACTCACTTCCATCAGAGACATTTTTAAAAACTATGGCAACTCATAAAAAAGAAAAGACCTGAAATTAGGATCACCCTTGAAATGTCACCTCGCATGGAACTTTAAGTAGAGGACTTAAACTAGAGATTTTAATATCCCTGGGGGCAATGGGCTTTTTAGTAAGACTTTCTTGTTCTTCAAGTTACAGAAATAATCAGAACTGGTAAAGCTAGGAAGGGAATTGGCAGCCCCTGCAAATGCACTTAAAGAGACAATTGCTATTTAACTGCCTCTTTACAAAAACATTCTCCAATATTCAGCCACGCAAGCAGACTTTTATGAGCAGAAAGAGACTCTGTTCCACCATTACAATGCTGCTCAGTTGGCACTGTTCACACTAAGATACCTAAGAAGAAAAACCCCTCCTCTGTTCCTTCCACTCCCTACTCCCCAAAAACAGCGGAAGACATTGAAAGCAAACTCAACCCCAAACCTCCTCACAGTCTTTCTTAAAATATCATGTTCCTTACCTCTGCACAGCAACATTACCAGCCAGCAGTGGTCAGCATTAGAATAAGCTCTGTCATCCATCCACCAAACACTGATACTGTCTCTGATACTCTCTACAACGACTTCAGGGTAACTCACTGTGGGTATTTAAAACTTGGAGATGTTAGTTCTGCTGTAGAGATTCAGCTGCAGCATAGAACCCGCTGCCTTTCCCCAACCCAACATGGCACTCTGTTTTTACCTTCTACTTAATGCTGTTACTTTCATTCTATAACTTTATGGTGACACCACCAACCTCTGATCCCAAAAGTATCCTCTTTTTTGCCCCTTAGAATAAAGTCTTTGTTTAAAAATACACAAACACTGCCAGGTAAACACACTCATTTTTCATATTACCTTGTCCTGGAAGAGTTGAGCTGTGCAGTTCAATTTGTAAGCAAGGTCTGACACAAAAGACAGTCTGGCCTCATTTCCTCCTCTGCACTGCTGGGGTGTGAGTTGTATCTACTCAATCTATTATTTTTGTGCTGCCTTTAGAGATGCCAAGAGGTTCCTCTCATACTCCATTGATATTCTGGTTCTGGACTTCAGGCAACCCCAACAAGTGACTAGTTCAGCCTAACTGTGTTTGAGGACACAGGATAAACTTTCAAAATTATAAACAAAGCAACATTATGAGTATAGTTAGAAAAAAAACAATGTGAATATAATAAAAGTGGCATCAGTTAAGATGTTTTTCCTTTTGGAAAAAAAGGATTTTAATGGTTTTAAAAACATTTTCTGTACAAAAATTTCTCAATGACCGGTGGTGACAACACTTTAACTATTGTTTCCTTTAGCAGCAACTCCCACAGGTCCTGTAACAAGGATTATCTCTTTGGCCAGTGGTGTGTCGAACCCCTGCAAAAGAGGTACACAAACACTTTAACTCTTGCTCTAAATTCACTCAAGATTGAAAACTGACGATGTTACAATGATTCTATCAAGTGCCCTGATGCAGAACCCTCACCCCCTCCAGGGCTGCCCTTACCTAGTGTTGCTCTTTCATGACTAAGTAACACACAAGAATCATGTCTTGTAAGCTAAACATTAAGTATCCATTCAGAACAAGAATGTTCATGCTTGGCGGTACTGCTGTCTTCCTCCCAAGCCAAGCAGATGTTCTCCTCACTGCCACCTACCTTTGTGGTCAAACAAAGCAACTCCCACATCCATTAACACAAACTTTTACCTCAGCGTTTCAGACCTTCCACCCAGACTTGTCTTTGATTGCCTTAATCATGACTAAGTTTCTTTTTTTTCCTTTAAACTGACGTCAAGCTGTGATGCAACCTCTTCCCATTAAACATGTGCTTAAGCTCCCACAGCAGCAGAGCACAATAGCTGTGCTCTGCCCAGGGCTCCAGGGCACGGGTGTGCAAACACTCCAGCTGGATCAGAGCAGGCTGACAACAAACCTTTCAGCTTTCCCCGCCAGGTAGGACATGCTCCGGTTTCCAGACTGTTGAAGTTTGTTAGCTCCAGCAAATTTCTGCACAGAGAAGAAACAAAACACCACCACAGTGAGGCTCCTGCCAAATCCAGTGCATCCTGTGAGGTTCATGTGCTGCCAGGTCCCTGCAACCTCACACAACTCCGTCCACACCATGGGCTTTATGTTTTAGGGCTGCACTGAGTGCACCCCAGGAAGTGCTGTTCTACTGCTCAGATCTGGACATGTGAGGCACAATACCTCACTGACAACAAATCTTACCCATCTAGGCAGAAAGGCCTATCTATACAGGTTGTCCCAAATTCACCATATGGTTTCATTTTTTTCTCCTGAAACAAGTTTCAACCGACAGGGCAAAGGGATTGCAGAGGAAACTGTTTCCTACTCTATCAGGCATAAACTGGTTCAGCTCCTAAAATACAATTTTTTTGAATGTCCAAGATGCTCCCTGGTAACATTTTCCCTCCAGTTAGATATGCAGGATGGCAGCGTGCATAGAGGAGGCTGAAATGCAAGAAATGAGCTTCAGAACTTAAATTTACTGCTCCAGCACCCAGTGAGTTCACACATGGGCTTCCTGTTACTTCATGCCTGAAAGCCCATGGACATGACACATCAGCACCCAAACTCCATGTGTGAGCACTATGCAGGTATTGATGGGGGGGTTTAGGTACCCAAATCTGCAGGGGTGACAACACAGGAACTGCTCTAAGTTTGTGTTTGATTGTTCATGTTTTCTTTCTTCTCTTCAATCTCAATTAGCAGTAAGTGAAAAATCTCAAGCTCAGACTGTTTTCCTAAAAACAGTACTTGGGGAGAACACAAGCAACCTGGAACCACTGGAACGACTGAGATCTTTCAGAGTGCCTTGAATTTGGTACTGGGAATTGGTAGTGGTGTGCTGTGGTCCAAATGTCGTGCCTGTGATGTGTGGAGCTGTAGGTGTGAACAGCGTATGAAGAGGTGGGAAACAACAAAGAGTCTGAGGGGCCCCAAGGAAGCTCCTGCTACAGGGGAAGCATGACTGTGGTTGGAAGCTGCACCTCAGTACCAAGTGCTGTTAGGGAACATTCTGCACATCCAGAAAAAGTCATCTGGCCTCCCCAGCTGGGTACATGCTGTCACCCACATTTCTGTTCCTCTTTTCATGACAAGCCCATACCTTGCCTGTGTAAGCTTGCTTGGCAGGATCAAATTGTGGCGACTGCTTCGACTTGCTGCTTCCTAAAGGAGAGAGGAGAAGCTGTCACTAAAATTTGCCATAAGAACAACGCATTCCACAGTGTTCCTCTGATGCTATGGAGGTTTTGCTGCAGTCTCCCACACAGTACAACCCAGAATAGTCTCTTAAGGACAGGAGATACTTTTGAACAGGTGCTTCTTACAAAGGAGTCCAATCTCCTTTGCCTCCTAGTTCCTGAGTCCAATTAAACAGATTTCTTTTCTCTATAGAGAAAAGAAACAAAATCCAAACCCACAACCCACTTGGCCAACGGTTTCAGGATTTTGTTTCCAAGCCAGAAGGGATGCTGAAGTGTACATTCTTCGAGTCAACTTCTTCAAGTGCTTCCCCACGGTATGTGGGGAAGCCTTCCCACAAGCCTTCTCCAGGCTCAGCTGGCAACATTTTCCACAGCCTGCAGCACTCTAGCAGGGGATCAGATCTTACCTGCAAACACTTTGAAGTTGGACTTGCTGTAATCAAAGGGGGTGAACTGCTTCGGTGCTTCCAGCTCCTCTGGTTGCTGGGGGGGTTTTGGCCGTTTCTTCTCCTGTGTTGGCAACTCTGTTCCCGTTTCACTCGTGTCTCTTTCCCTCTTCCTATTAGCTTGTTCCTGCTGGGAAAGCAACCCACAGGAGAGAAACAAGGACAAGTTCAGGAGAGGAGAATGAAACACCCCTACAAAGGCACCAGCATGCAGATGGACTGCCCAGTGGAGCCAGGTTCTAGGGACAGCTCCTGCCTGTGGCAATAACAGTGTGGGGAGAAAGGTCTGTGCTCTTCCTGGGGCCTAAACTGCTTTGGTTTTTATCTCCTCCCACAGCAGGGACTTCTGAGACAAAAAGCCAAGCTGTCATTTCACAGGATATCAGAGGCTGAGACCTTCTGTGGTCGCACTGGCAGATTTGGGGGAGCCTATGTGAAACAAGTGAGGAGCCTTGGGGGAACAAGTGAGGAGCAGAAGTGCAGCAGTGGAAAAAATTCCCTACTGAGCACGTGGAGGGATGTGACAATGTGCACAGCACAGTTAGTAGGGGCCTGTTGTTACACCCAGGGCAGCACCACTGTCAAAACACTGTCATCCAGGTGTTCCAGAGTGACAGGGTTTCCCTCTGAACTGCTGTAACAGTCAAGATGGGCAAAGTCTGGAAGGAGGGAATTCCAAGACATACCATGGCTTGCTGACGAACAGATACAACGTTCTGTGCTGCATTTTTATGCAACTTCTGTGCCTGGGCACGGGCAGCTATGGAGACAAACAAGCACTACTGTAAAAAGCAGCAGTAAGTTAGCCAGGAGCTTAGAAAAAGCAAGCAAAGCAGCAAGTCTCAAACTAAACACAGTATAAACATTACCAAATGACATCATTTATCAGGAAATCCATCATCCACAGGAAACAACCTATGTGCATTGGGAAAAGCATGCTGGCACACACCCTGAGGAAGGGAGGAATGGCTGTACCTGACTCCTGGGCTGCTTTCTTACTGACTTCATTCTTGGGCTTCTTCTGTACTGGTGCCTGAGTCATCAGCTTCCATCGATTGCTGATCTGCAACAAAAAAGTGTTACCTGGAACCACTTTCTTTGAAGTTTTATGGCAAAAGGGAGTTTACATTCCACATGCTGGTCTTCATTCAGAGTACAAAAGATCAAACTGGATGGTAAAAGAGATTAAGATCTGCTGCACCAGGTGAGGTACAACCGAGTGTTTTAAAAGTTCTGAGCTACAAACAAGCCCTGAGAACAAAGGCAGATGCTTCAGTAGCTTTGACAGACAGGGACTATACAGTGGAATGTCTCCAGTCCTGGTTCTCCAAACAATACAAATGCCACAGAAACATGTCAAGTTTCTCAAGAAGTATCCAAGAAGAAAAAACCCCAACTATATTGCTGAAGTTCTCAATGCAAAACAAACAGCTTATTTGTTTCTTTTGTACTACTTTTCACGTATTTTTAGCACGAGCCTTACCTCATAAATTTTTGATGATGGGTCAAACTTTGCAGACTGTGAGACATAGGCAGAATTCTCCTCTGGAGGCAGGTACTGCAGGGAGGAAAAAAACCATTTCGCTTTAAACACAGCACATGACATTTATCTCACTGCTAAAATGCTGCTCGTTGTAAATCAGTGAGTTCATATTTAAGAAGCATTCTGCAGATGGAACATTTTGTGGAAAAACAGAAGTTACTGCAGCTATGCCCAAGAGAAATACTAAAGAAAAACCAACTGAAAAAAACCCCCACAAAACCAAAAAATCCCAACAAACCAACCCTCAACCACACACCAGAAAAAGTTGGTTTGATATCATTTCCTGGTAATTTGCCACTACAAATCTGTAGCAGTACTCTATTGTTCTTCTGATTCATTACAGGAGCAAAATCAGCTCACTAACTCTAGCCATAAAGCAGAGATGAAAATGTGATGCAAATTTCTAAACCCTCAAACTTGATTAAAAAACCCAGAGAAATGTCTGTTTACTATGTAGACTTATATCCAAAAGGCATTTACACGTGTTTTGAAAACAAGTCCACACGTGTCTTTGCAAGAAGGACAACCCTTTGATTCCAGTAAGAGAGCAGCAGCTGATGCTCTATCAAGGTCTTTAAGATACACCTGAAAAACCAGCTCAGGGCATTTTCTGCACTGAGTGAGTGCAGAGCTTTTACCATTTTAAATGGATTTTCGAAGGACTCCATTATTAGCTGAGCTTTCCGCTGTGCAGTGGTTAAAGGCCTCTTATTTCCTTCATCTCCATCACTTTCCTTAAAAGAAGAAGAAAACAAAATATTTGCACAAATATTCTTTTGGTTTGGCTACTGCTGTTTCAAGCATGGCTGTTTCTCACTCTGAACCCCCAATGACAGCAGTGACCCTCCATAGACATTTAACCTGCTGGCCTTCCAACCCAGCTCTCTGGGTTATGCCACACATCTGACAGGAGTCAGTGCCATTGCCAGGCATGTCTCTCCTTACTATTTCTTGCAACACTTCCACACAGTTTTAGCAGATTATGAGATTATGAAGTCTGTTTTCTAATCCTTCAATACTGACACTCAGAAACATGGTGCTTACACTGAATATGCTGACAGTGGCAGTAGCAACGAGACATGCTGGCTCTGGCTGATTATCTTGAATATTTGTTGTCCTCTCACTGTCTGAGAAGAGACAAGCATCTTCCAAAACTGGTGCAGGCTCTGCATGAAAAGGAGACAAAATTTTTATTAGATACTTGTGTATTTTACTGCTCTTTTGTGTAATGAGATTCCTCTGGAAGTTCTTTCAGGGCCATTTATTTCCTCCACGTCAAAGCCCCACCACTGCATTATTAGCCCAGCTTTTAGGTTAACTCTAAATTACCCAAGGCAGAGTTATTCTGAAAATCATCCATAGGAATCCGTGAACTGTCATGTGGTCCAAAGAGGGCATTCTCCAGCTTCTGCAGAGAGATTCAAATTAAAAAACACCATTAATACACTACGAATCTATGGTTTCACACACTGCAGACACTTGGACAGAAATTCAAATGAAAGGATGAAATTCAGAGGTGGAATATTCTGAATGCAGCTCACCTGCCAAAGCACACTGCACCTGCCATCCAAAGGCTCCCTATGCAAACACCCACTGCCTAATGGAGATTATTTACTTCATACACATGAGAATGAACGCGTCAGCCTTATAAACTCATCTGAAACCTCTTTTCTTACAGTTTAGTCAATATATTTTAAGACATATGAAACTGTCCAGCAGCCAGCATGTTTGCTGATACAGCCTTAAGTGCTGCTTTATAGTGGTTTGTAAAATCCCAATTTAAGGCTGGTAATGTTATGAGTCTAGCACAGAAAACAAACATTAAGCTAAAGCAGAGAGGCCTGTAAAAGGGATGAGATAAGCAATTTTCTAGAAAGTAGAATTTTGCTACATTTGTTTCCAAGTTCAAGGCTGAAGAGATTAGGTAAAAATATCATGTAAACAGTACCTCAGGGGTGGGCAGTGACGCTCTCTTCTTGACAGTTGAAGTAATCTCTGACTAGAAAGGGAGAGAAAAGTAAGTAACTTAAACGTACCTACCCTGTTTCTTCTAGGTTTCTTCTTCTTATCAATGTTTTCAACACATTTATTACAAGCTAGCAGGTCAATAAAATTACTTTCTTCTTCTGCAGTGTTTGCACTTGGCTATATATTTAAACACCTTGCGCAGAAAGGACACACTGTTGCTCACAAGTGTTTTTGTTTCACTACAGGAGGAAAGCTGTATTAGCACCACCATGCTGATGATGCTTTTTAACTAATGAATCCCTTGCAGCTAGGGCTGGTTTTGTTTGCCTCACCATAGCCGTAAAAGATTTATGAGTCCGTTTACACGGCCAACAAATTCCACAAGGTGCAGTTCCTCCTCACGCAGGCAGCTGTGATGTGCAGTGTAAGACAGACAACTGCCCCCTGTTCAAGCAGTGTCTGTTCATTTACTGCTCCACTTCTGGGGGAGTGGAACCCAGAAAGGAACCATGCTGCCTGTAAAGTAAAGCCACCAAACAGCAGACAGGCAAAGATTTGCAGCAGATCTTTCTCTTCTACTGCAGAGCATCACATTCAGTGTCCAAAGAGCAAACTACAGCACACACATCATCTCAGGTGACCACTCAGCTCCGGTCCCTGGCCGAGGGAAAGCCAGTGATGAGTCTCCTGTGTGGTACCAGCTACTCCTACCTTGACAAGAGGCATCTCCCGGGCCTGCTGAATGAGCAGATGCAATTCATTAATCTGCTGGCGAACAAGGGGTGGGACGGGATTACAGCAGGCAATGATGCCCTGGGGTTCTCTAAAGAGAGAGGAGGAAAACTCAGTGTGCTGTATTTATGGCCAGTATGTCAGGTATTTGCATTCCAAGGATGTGCAATGGGATATAACCACGCTCCTGACTGTGACAGAGCAAGACAAGTCATATTAATCTGTCAAAGTTTATTCTCTGTGATAAAATTCTTCTGTATCAGTTTGTGCAGACAAGGAGAAGCCATTAAGTCAGCTCTCCTCTCATTTAACTTTTCTGTGGCCTGACTCTCCTCATCATCATTTCATTCAGTATTCACCTATGAAAGTTGGGCCTGCCTTTAAAGATGCATTTTTATTAGTCTCAAGTATGTCTGTTAGATGATGAGTGCCAAGTGGCTGAGGAAAATGTTGTGTAAATTGGGTATTTTAAGGGATCTGCCCCTTGCCCTTCCCAACCCTCTAGGAAGTGCAAAAAAATCCCCAAATAAATGCTATGGGGGAACCCATCCCTCTCTTGCTCTGTCATAGTGAGGGAATCTCAGGGGGAATTTGTGACACAGAGCAATGCAAAGGAATACGGTTTATTACTGGAATAAAATCAGAGATGTATCCCAGAAGTCTGGAGCTATTTATTTCTCTTCCAAACTGAACAACTATAGGGAAAAGCAGTACTGACAGCTGGAAGGAAGGGACCAACTGCAGAAGTCACTACACACTAGGAAGCAACTTGCTGGATATTAAAAATCAAATAAGACTCCTTCAGGGTGAACAAAACTTACTTGGGCAGCTCCTCTGAGATCTTCAACAGCATATGATTTGGGAGCACATATCTACAACACAAAGAGGCGGTGTGAATGTAACAGAATGTTGAAAACACTTAAAAATACCTCCAAAGTGCACAACTCTGCCCCAATTACAAGATCTGAGAAGATGACATCAGTTAAAAAGAAAAGAAATTAAGTAGGACTGATCTAGACACCTGTAAGAATTTAACATGCTGCTAATGTAACAGGACTTCTGAGTAACAAGCAGCCTGAGGCAGCACAGTGATTTCTACAAAGTGGTTCCATCTCAGGGTGGAAGGGGCACAGCTCAAGAGATTTATTGAAGTATTAAGCCAGTGTCCACACCAAAGACTTCCTACCCTGTGCTCTCGTCCTCCTGACGTGCTATCTTGTCCCTCCAGGCGAACAGCAACCTAAATGCTGCCAGCTGCTGGGTGTCGAGGTGTTTTTTCTGCCTCCTGTAGAGCTCAAGGTAGGATTCATCTGTGAAGAGGGGCTTGATGTATTTCTGGACAGCAAAAAAAGAAACACTCATGATCACTACTGGATCTGTGCTTTCTAGTTTGCCTTGCTCCACTGAGACAGAGAATCTCACACGGACATCAGGGGTCTGAACGCACTCTGGTGCAATGTGTCTTGGAGCTTTTATCTGAAACTATTGCTAGGAGCCTATTCCTGAAAACCATATATCTCATCCATTTTTAGGGGAAAACCACTCTCATCAACTCTAGGAGGAGCTTCAGTATCTTCAAGCTTCACTATATTACACAAGGCCTGTTTTCATAGACAGTATTTTCCAAGTACAACATAATTGTCTCATAAGGCAACTCCAGCAAGGCTTTGAACTTCTAGGAACACCCAGCAGAACTGGAAATGTAACATCTCTCTTGGAAAAGACACACCTGAATGCGTTGTGAGGCCAAGGAGTACTAACATTGAAAAAACAGCAGGAAGGTACCCGAATCCAAGGATTTTAGATAGTGAAACAAGTGACTGTGCACAACTGAGGCAGAGTTTATACAGCTGATTTCAGACACACAAAGAAGAAAACAACCTGTGTTTATGTAAGACAGTAGAATAGGCAAAGGACCTTCTGTCCTAAGCCCATACTCTGCTGCAGGTAATCCAGCCAGGTGAAGCTTTACCTTCAGGCAGATATCCCTGCTGCGCTGCCACACAACCTGCAGCTGCGTGGGCTGCTCGTTCCCTCTCTCCCACAGCGACTCCCTCATTTTATCATAGATGTAGAGCAAGTAGTGAGTGTCATCACGGGCATACTGCACCATTTCTTCTGGCAAAGGGCTAGAAAAAGAGCCACAATTACATTAACACGTTTCAGTTGTCCCACCAAACGTTTTCCTCTTGCAAGGCATATTGGTGCAAACTGGACACGAGACATGCCAAGAACTAACATGGAAGTTGTTCTGTTTCCTTGCTGAGGGATTTGTTGGGCCACAGCAGTAACACACTGTGCCCTCTCCAATTCATATGGCATCTTGTTCACAGTCCTGCCAGAGAGCAGAACTGCCCTGCAGCTGAGTCAGATGGTAGAACTGCTTGCTGAGGTATTTGTTGTAACTCTGCTCTCCCTGCAGAGCCTACATAAAGTAGATTTAGGATCTCTGTGGTGTGCAGGATGCACCTGCACAGCCCAAGCTCACTGCTCCAACAGCACCTTGTACAGGTGACACTGTTTTTGTGGGGGCTCTGGGGGAGCAGATACAGACTGTCTCCACCACACTGCAGCAGCTAAGCACTGCTCCTAAGAAGTGAGCTCTCAGAAGATTTTCTTCCCAAAATGACTCATATTCCAAAATACATGGGAAAACGTAACACTCAGAAACTTAAGGCACAGCCAAGGTAAATGCTGTGCTCATTCACTTTGAGACTAACCTATAGCTACAGGTCTTGCAACTAGAAGCTCTAGCAAGGCAAACAAGGAGAAAGAGCTACCTGGCAGCTCCAGCCCATTTAGGGGTCAGTTTTTACCGTATCCTCCAGTCAGCCAGCTGGTACTTCTTGTCAGCATCTACACTGCAATACAGCTTCAGCAGGTGTTCCAAAGAATGCCTGCCAAGATTGAGGAGGCGAGCAGCTTGGTGAGTATCAAACACGTTCACCAAGTACAGACCAAAGTCTCTTTGCAGCCATTCCACGTCTGAATCAGCACCATGAAGGACCTTGAAAAGCAAAACAAGTTGGGAATGATACAAAGAACATTTCTACTCCAGGCTGGTGGTGCTGGTGTTTTCATATTCATGTGTCTAGGACCAGATTTCTTTTCTCTGTCCTTTACTGTTAAACACAGAACTACTAAATGAGTGCAACTGGCAAGGAATTCACCACTTACATCAAGGAAAGAGGTCCATGAATAAGTGACAGTAAGAACAGAGCCAAATGACCAGGAGAGCACACAGTGTGATTTTAAGCAGAATAAAGCTCAAACTAAACCAATAATAATAATAAAAAAAGGAATTCTGGTGAGTTTGGCAGCTGACCTTCACAATGGCAGGGTCTGTGAAGGTCTCATTGAGGATGTTCAGGTCGCTGCGCAGCTCCAGGGCATCAATAATGAAATCTTCTGTTCGAGTGGAAATCTGCATCAGACATGTCAAGCCCAGGAAGCTCCTGTAGGAATGGTGCTGAAAATGGGGAAGAGAGGTGTAAACTAGGATTCATTACAAAAGTAATGCTGTAAAACAAACAGCACCTCGAATGAAGGAAGAAAAGGACTTCTTTAAGAAAAAAGACAATTGGACAATAAAACTTTCTCTTTGCAGGCATTAAGATGACATAAAAAAACCATGGGCTGAATTGAAAGAGGATCAAATTCAGCTAGAAGTGGGCAGCCAGTCCTACCATTGGAAAACTTATAATATTGACACAGTTTAATTCAACTTTATAGATAACATCTGATGGATCAGTCATGAACTATTTTTTCGTGTCAGAAAGTACAAAAAGAAAGAGAAAACCACAAAACAGACAAGAAGAACATAATGGTCTCTTAGGTCCTAAAAGTATATGTGTAACTTTTAAGCAGAAAAGGCAATTTGATTACCTCTAAATCCAGAGCAAATTCTTTACAGTTCATAAGCTTTTCATTTAGTTCTACCAGCTCATCCAGTGTGGTGATAAAATGACAGGGTGTTTCCTCCATGGGCCTGTACATCTGGCAGAGCACATGGATTAGGCATGGTATGTTCTCTGTCAACCCCGACCTCCACCCTCAGATCTGAAATTTGTCGAGCATGGCTGTAAATGTACTGCATCTGCAGCTGAAAATTAAAGTGGGCACCAACCTGGAGTTCTGGTTTCTTGAGAACTCCATCTGGTGGCGAAAAACGCTCCAGTTCATACTGGTAAGGGTGAGCAAACCTGTGGAAATTAGGAAGATAAGCACAGGATAAATCCCAGCCAGGTGGGATTTATGAGGCCAGAGCACAGAGACTTTGACACCTATGGCAGTTTCCCTATCCAGCAGGAATGTTGCCTCTTATGAAGCACAGGTTTAATATAACTGCAGAGGTCTAAAGCAAATCACACACCACGTAGTGTGGGCACAAACACATGCAGAGCTGTTACACATGATGACACGAGGGCAGTGGGAGCACACAGGTGCAGGTCTGCCCGTGGGGCTCCCAGCACCTCGCTGCCAGGTTCATTTCTTACATGTCTTGCTCAGTTTGCTGCGTCCTCTGCTGATGTATGAAGTCTGCCAAGGCAGCTGGCACATCCAAGTCCTCAGGGCGCTCCTTTCGCTGCCGTCCACTTTTTGTGAGGGCTGAACAACCAATATGGAATAACTGGACTGGGTCCCCCCCACCACATGTTCTCAGCCTGCTACTCTCTCCCCTCCACCCACCACAAGATCCTATTAAAACCACAAAGGATCAAAAATCTTAAAAATTTAGTGCTGCATCTTTTGGTGTCAGCACCTTGAATGACAACTCAGTTAACCAGGCTGCTGTTAAGCAAGACAACAAAGTGGTTCTGCTCAAAAGCTTGGAAGGAGATTGAAAAATCTTCAGAAAAGTCTTTCAATCATTCCAAGTTATTAAAAGTACAATGGCACCAGTGGAAATTGTGGATGAACCATCAGCAGCAAAATGTTACCAAAACAGGGTGTTACACAGCAGCTCTGATAAATCACCCATAGCAAAGGTAGGTCTCCCCACACACCTCACTCATTCAAAAGAACATCTGTGAAGCCAACTAGACTGGTCAAGACTTCTGAGGCAAAAGTGACTCTCCTGTATGTTCAGTGGCGGTAAAGAGCAATATCTGTTTGGGACAGATCATTTGCTGTATTTGCTTCCAACAAGAAGATGCTGTATGTTAATCTACTCTTCCATTAGACAGGTAAACAGAGTCATAGAGCTCACTACACCCAAATGTTCACATCTCCCACTATGTGCTTTTGTAGTCAATGATTTTTCCTCTAGACTGTGAGAACAGGTTTGTGTCACATACTCTCAACAGGTCACCCAAGGAAAATAACCTCCTTACCTTCAGGCAAAGGTTTCAGAGCATTTGGCTTGATAAAAAGCTTAGGGACAAAGGGAGTGTTGGAGTTGTCAATCTTTTCCCGAAACTTAAGCTGTGGTCGAGAGATATTCTTGGCATGAAGCAGTCGGAAGGTTTCAGACTGAGTTCTCTTGTGGAATTCTCCTGCCTATTTAAAAAAACACAGGTAAAACTCACATGACTTAACAGACATTCAGAGTTTCTCTTACTCAGCCTGACCCAACATTCAGAGAAATGAAGTTATACCCCACACTCAAAACTGAATGACTTTTTCTCAGCATGTCCACCACTGAGGAATGAGAGTTCTCTGAATCAGGATCCTGAATCCATATGAATAAGCACAAGAAAGGTTGCTGTGTACATGACACTGAAATGGCAACTGAAAGCACAGAGAATCCAGAATCAAGTCTGAATGAAAAAGAAAAGGCAAAAAAAGAGGGAGAGACTTAGAATGTGTGAAAAAACATGAGAGAATATTAAATTACTACACTCCACTGGAGCATTAGTAGTGCCAAGGCTGGGAGAACAGCTGAGCTAACACAGCAAACTGAGCACAGGGGCCTCACCTTACGGTTCCAGCTGGAAACGACCATCTGTGGGGGCTGTAACCCAGCTGGCAGGACTGGCTGCTGGTTTCTGTTCACTCCGGATGCTTCATCCAATAAAATACTCTAAAACCCAAAAAATCAATGTGAAACCTGTTAAATTACCACATTCAACCACTTTAGTCACTGAGTAAAGAAGATCACATAGGTAGGCACCTCCACAGCCATTTCCCCCAAATTCTGTACAACACAAGACAGACAAACGTGGGAGGAGCATGCTGGACATCAAGGGTTGGAAGAGTTTCCTCAGAGAAGGAGCTCTAAAATGTACAGACCTGTTCTCAGGTTGTGAGGGTTTCATGCCAAACTGTATTTAGTTTCCTCACAACTCACATATTGCAGTCCCTCCCTCTGGCCCATAACCCACCTGCCTCAGCTGCTGGGAGCTCTGCCCCAGCACATGGAGGGGTTTTTAAAATAAGGGAAAACACCAGTCTGAGGAAACACCAACTGTAACTGTGAAAGCACCACCACTGAAATTCTTGCAATGAATAAAAGACTTTATGGGAACCGAACAGTTTATAAGAACCACGTCCAGAAATAATTTGCTTACCACTCTTTCAAGAATGACGTCGTTGGAGTCAACCAGCATATCAAATTTATCTTCCAGCCCTGTCACTTTGCTGGAATCTTTCAGGAGGCTTCGGCAGCCGTGGTACTGCATCACTTGGCTCATGCTTGCAAGAGAACAGCACTGCTGTCAGCAATCTGTGAGCAGGCAATCTCAACCCTAAAACATCCAGCTTTCTTCAACTTTCTACACTTGAAAGTTTGAAAATAAATCAAACTGTAGATATCATCACATGACCAGTGAACAGGAGAAGCACCTATACAGTATTAAGTGGTAGAATTAATTTCTCCCAAACCACATGACGACTTTTAAAACGGACAGACTCGTGTGTTTGGTGTCAGCTGCTCCTCTCTGCCACGGCTCTTCATGGCAATCCCTACGAAAGGCCCTCTTTAAGCTTGTCACGAGGTTAGAAAAGCAGCTAAAATCAGGTGTGAAACAAAACACTGTTTCACCTACAGCAAAGCGTGGGGGTCCCAGAGGAGGGGGCTGCCTGCTGGGGGGGATGGGGAGGGGCAGCAGGCCCTTACCAGTGGAGCAGGCGGTCTCCCTGCGAGTCGCAGTACGCGCGGAAGCCGGGGAAGCTGCGGTAGAAATCGTACTCGTCGCCAGGCTGGGGGAGCCCGTTGGATGCCTTTGTTGCAGCCACCACCGTGCCCAGGGCGTACTGTGCAAGAACACCACGTTATCAGCATTTTGTTCCTGTTTGCCCAGCATACCCTGAGAGAGAAATGGGTCCTGCCTGGCTGGTTTGAGCCGCACGGTTCTGCTGTGTGGTGTTGTGGGGCTTTTCACCAACAGTAAGTTCATGTGGTCTGTTCAGAGAACTTAAAATGATTAAAGTCTACGAACAGGATCTATAACTCAGTCTACTTATTACAGATCTGACCTGATGCTGTGTCAGGGTAGGGTTAGGCTGGATGTCAAGAAAAGATTCTTCCCCCGGAGGGTGCTTGGCACTGAACAGGCTCCCCAGGGCAGTGGGCACAGCCCCAAGCCTGCCAGAGGTCAGAAAGTGTTTGGACAACACTCTGAAGGACAGGAGGGGATTGCTGGGATGTCTGTGCAGGGCCAAGGGTTGGACTGGATGGTCTTTGTGGGTCCCTTCCAACTCAGGATATTCTGTGATTCTAAATCAGCAGGAACGTAGATAATGATTTTATCATTTTAACAAAAAACCCCCAAACGCTGCAACGCTTCCTTCTTGAGAACTAGCAGCCGTTCCCTCTCTGGAAGCAGCGTGGTGCACACGTGAAACACACCGGGACTGACGCTGCGATCTGTAAAGCCTGGAAGTAATGCCCCTGGCCACGGGCCCTTCCGAGGGTTCCCAGGAATTCCCGGTGGGTGGCAGGACCAGGGACCGAGCCAGGCGGTAACAGGCCCTGACGCACCGCGCGGCTCCCGCACCCGCGGGATCGGCCCGCACCCCGCCTCCCGCGCAAGGGGACTCCCCACTGGTGTCACCGCTCGGGCGGGGGTCCCCCCGCAGCCCCCGCGGGGCCGGACTACAGCTCCCGGCATGGCTCGAGCGCACGCGCACGCCGGGGGCGGTGGCGCCCGCCCTGCTCCCCCCCCGCGCTCCCCCAGCGCACCTTGACGAAGGCGTCGGGGCTCTCGAAGCCCGGCAGAGCCGGCATGGCGCTGGCTGCCCCGCTGACCGCGGGTATTCCGGCGCCGCCCGCCCGTCCCGCTGGGCTCCCCTCACGCACGGCGGCCGCCATGTTGATGCGCGAAGCTGTCGCGAGAACTGGGCACTCTCGCGAGAGCGGGACGCCTGCGGCGGGAAGGGGCGGGGAGAAGAGGCCGGTGGCGCCCCCCAGCGGCGGGACGGGACCAGCCCCCGTGTGGGATGGGGGGGCGTGAGGGGGGGACACTGAAGGGAGACATTGAAGGGCACCCCCAGGGCTACAGTGGGGGAGACACCGGCCCTGTCTGCCCTCAAAAGCACCACCAGGGACCCACAGTATCACAGATTATTGAGTTGAAGGGACCCACAAGGATCATCCAGTCCAATCCCTGGCCCTGCACAGGCACCCCAACAATCCCACCCTGTCCCTCAGAGCATTGTCCAAACACTTTCTGAGCTGCGGCAGCCTTGGGGCTGTGACACTGCCCTGGGGAGCGTGTTCAGTGCCAAGCACCCTCTGGGGGAAGAACCTTTTCCTGAGATCCAACCTAACCCTCCCCTGGCACAGCTCCAGCTGTTCCCCGAGGTTCTGCCACGGGTCACAAAGTGAAGAGATCAGTGCTGCCCCTCTTCCCCTCACAAGCATGCTGAAGACCACAATGAGGTCTCCCCTCAGTCTCCTCCAGGCTGAACAGACCAAGTGCCCTCAGCCGCTTCCCCTCAAGGCTCTTCCCCATCCTCACTGCCTTCTTTGGACACTCTCTCATAAGCTTAACAACTTTTTTGTGGTGCTCAGTCCCCTTGACAGCCACACTGGTGCCTGGAAAGGAACCAGGGGCAATATCACCCAAATTCCTGACTGCCACCTCCTTGTTTCCTATTTTTAGGTGCAGCACCTGTAGGAGCCCATGGAGCCCTGTTGAGCACTCCACACTGTCCCTGAGCGGGACTGTGGCCCTGACACCCAGCAAGCTGATGTTGTTATTGCATAGACGGCATAACATCTCCTGGAAACAAAAATTTAGGGGGTTTACACTCAAGTTTCTGTTATACAAGTGACAGATTTCGTTCAGTCTTGGTAATTTTGCTTCCAGCTGCCATCAGAAGGGAAATAAAGCCTGAACTGATGCACAAAAAGACAAGTCAATAGCAATAGCAACCTTAAAAGAAAAAAAAGAATCTTAATCTGCTTCCCTGTCTCTGCCTAAGAAATACTTAGGAATAAACAGGAACACAGACAAAGTCTTTACATTTCGGTGTAGTTTATTGGCACAAAAATATTCAAATACAACATGGCATCTAAACATGGCTACTCTGTTGTATTTTGTGCATTGTTTTTAATATGTTTAATTCATAAATCATAACTTTATCTTCACCCTCATGTTTAATAACCATTATTTTCTGTTTCAAGTTATGACCAGTTCTCCCACCCCATCTGCCTCCTATGCCAAACCCTAAATTTCCCATGTTATTTCCCAACACTGCTTTTTAACCCAGACACTACAGGAAGCTCCCAAGTGGTATTTATTTGTACCCTGCATCCAATTTGCCACGGATCACTCTGCACAGAGGCACCGACTTCGCTCAGCTCAAGGTCTTCAAACCTTGATACCCTGATCTAATCTGAAACACGACTCCTGCACGAATGTAATGAGCAGATAGACAATTTCCAATTTTGGGGCAAGAATCAAGTTTGAAAACAAGGTACAGGATGAAACAAAGGTAAAATTCTGCCTCTCCTTCCAGTTCTCTGGCTCACCCCCAAACATAAATGAAACCTCCTTCACAAGCGCATTGAGCTCATTGCAGCCACATCAACAGGAATGACCAGGGCAATAATTCATCTGCAAGTGACTTAGTTACATTGCAAAGTCAAAACCCGTATCTAGTTATTTTCAATGGATCACCAGTTCCCCAAAGACCAAGTGGAACCATAGACATCTGTGGTACAATCAGTCTTCACTGTCCTGGAAACCCAAATCAAGTGTTGTGTTTCAGACAGCTTGTTTGTTTGTTTGTTTGTTTTTTTCCAACAGCAGCTATACATTGGCTTAAACCAACTTTTAATATACAATAACTCTCTTCATTTACATTTAAAAATATTTGACAAAGGCTGTATTTCAGTCCAAGGTTCAGTTTGTGTTTGTAGAAGAGCAAGTTTGGAGTGCAAAAGCCTCCAGAATAAAAGGCTGTGGATACTTTGGAATCTTCTGTTACCAGAAAGGACACCTAAAAAAAATAAAGATATTGTAATAATGCTGACTTGTATGGAGTTTCACAAAGGCAACACTGAGAAGGACTGAGATTCCATACTAACTAGGCACTATTTTAGCTTAGGGAAAGTTGCCAGGTGATCCCCCCAATGCTCCTTTCCTGGTGAAGTTTAAAAACAACAGAGATCTACTTTGTCCAGCATAGTTCAAAGTTAGCTAAGCCTCTAAATGTCAGTAAAAATAAGTAATATAAATAACACTTCTTCACTGTAACTGAAACCAGTGACCAGCACACTCCTTATTTCAAACACTTAAAATGTTCTAAAATCCCTGTCACTACTTATAAAAGAGGTTTCCTAGAGGACTGTCTATGGCATCGCTGCCATGACCGCAAAATCTACCAGAGCAGGTGCAGGATGTGGTAAGGCTCCTACAGATAACTAACCACACAGTTAGATTATTCCAGAAGAGTTTTGCCAGCTCAGCTGAGTGACAAACTCACCATCCAATGTAGCACTGGCACAGGTTCTCATGAGAAGTCGCTTGTTTAATGAGCAATTCCACTTGTGTGGGGACATCAAGAGTTTCATCATGAGAGAAGTCCCGACCTGTGAAATTAAAGGGTAAAAAACCACATCAATGAAGTCACAAACCCTGGTTCTAATCCCTTCAGATACATTATTTGTCAGGTGGAGGTAGTTTCTTATGAATTGTAAGAGTGTAAAATTTTGCAACTAAATGCTGCAAACTATAAAGCCAGGAGAGTGGAAATTCAACTTCCGCTAAACAAGCTAAGACATGCAAGTCTGTGCAGTTACAAGCACCTATGTACTTTTCAAATCAGGCTCATTTCAATCTAAATGCCGGCACCAGTCCTTGGGTGTTAAGACAAGAACAGGCAAATGGCCTCGTCCACTTAATCAGAATATGTTAAATTCAAGGATTAACACAAAATACAAACACTAAGGGTAGCGCTGATTCCTCTCATCAGATTTTATGTTTATTTTATATAACATAAAAACATGCTCACCAGTGAGCTTATCTCGAACCCTATTGATGATCTGAATTGCCTTCTTATTTAGAGCTTCTGGTTTCACCAGACCATCTCCTACTGAAAGGTAGAAACAGGAAAGAGAATTAGGACTTCACCTGAGCAATAAAAGCATTCGTACTGCTGTTAGATGTGCCCTGCCCAAATGCCATTTTGAGAGCAAACCTGGATATATTTTCTATCACCTTTTTGTTGGGAGTCGAGAACAAAGGTAATTATATTCCTCATTTATGCTGACAAGGACCTGCATCTGTCCCAATTCATGTAATGGCATTTGGATCATGATGAAATTTTCTGATCTAATACCAATTTCTGCATTACTATAAAACAACAATGAAACTTACTGAAGGAATGGATGGATTCAGGCACTGTGGTCCCAGTTTTTTTATGGGATGTCTCACCCAGTTCCACACTGTCCAACATTTCTATTGGAAAAAAAACACAAACACATAAATGTGAAATTGAAAAGCAGCTAAAATATTCCTCCATAAACATTAATAAAACTGTTAATCAGCTCATTTAAAAGCATAGTTGTGACATCCACCATCTTTCCTACTCACCCACTGACTGACTGGCTGAGTAGGAGTCTGTCCTTGTTCGTGAGCGCTTATTGCCCTTTGTGTTTGCTGCAAGAAAATAAAGAGTTGAAAGGCATGAACTGGAGTTTCAGAGCAAATTTGTCAACAAACAACACAGATTTGGCTGCCTTTCTCCTTCTCCAGATTTGACACCATATGAAAATAATTTCAATCTCCTGATCTCTGTTGCAGTTTCATATTAAAATCCTTAAAGCTGCAGCGAGAAATAGCACATGGATACGAACAATTTCATCAGACTGTTTTCAGATAGACAGTGAACTTCAAGCCTCTGGATTTCTTGTATGAAATCAGACTGATTCCTCTCTTGCTGCCAGTGTTTTCTCAGAGTCACTTACTGTCCATCAGCCTCCAGTTCAATAAGGGATCATACACAAAGGCTTCCAGCACAGCCATGACACTGTCCTTGTGTTCCCGCAGCACTTCCATCACCGTGTGACACGTGATCCTGTAGTTGCCATCGAGGCCTGTCACCTTGGGAAGAGAAAGAAGTGAATCCACCACTGCTTCATTCACTACTCAACTCCCACCCCAGCATTCAGGGAGCAAGAAGTGGCTTTGAACTGGGATTCACTGTGCTTACAGAAAATGCAGCTGAAACATTAACATCTCTGGTTCTTAAGGTGTGGAGAAGTTTAGCCACAACAGAAAAAAGAGGAAAAACTGAGAATTGGTGCCATTTTCCCTGGGAACAATCCACTCCATATTAAAGAGGGGATGCTTACCTCCATAGCATTTGTCAGCATCCTTGTTAACCTAAATGGAATCTTCTCAGGGAACTTTTCTCTTGTCATTGCAACCTAAACAGATGATGATGGAGAATCAGTCAATTAATACCTAATTTAGTCTCTAAAAGTTATTAAGTATTGGGATCTTTTTGGTACAATCTTGAAGATTTTATTGCAAAAAGGAAAAAAAGTCACTGCTTTATGTTCCTCAGTTTCCACAAATTTTTGGGAGAAGCTAGACAAGTAACTTGATAGCTCAGCACATGCCCAGCTGCTACTGTCAGGTAACACAGACTGCCAGACAGCAGCTTAAATTGCTCCAAGAAATTTCATGGAAGTGATGCCAGCACTTCTTTGCTTGTTCCAGTGGTCAGCTAGTCCCCAAGACACACACCTGAGATAAAGTACTTATTATTTTCATCTTGCCTGTAGATAAAGCAAAGCTCAAAAGAGCCAAAGGGCTTGCCCAGGATCAGACTCCAAGGTCAGTTTGTCCTGGCTTATAGATTAATTTCTGTCTATCAGAAAATGTGAAATGTTATAGAAAATTTAATGTCCAACTACAAAGATTTACCTCAAAGCAGTCCCCAAAGTCGATATGCAGGATCTTTCCACTCAGTCTGTCTAACATCAGATTGGAGGGGTGCCTTTGATGAAGGAGTGGGAGAAAAAAACAGGGTGACAGACCATTCTAAAAACCCAAAGTAAATCACAGCACTTCCAGTCTGAAATTATATTTATCTCCATGAGCAAGAACAGCCAGTGACAGCTTTCTTGTCTGAGATCTTCAATCTCAGGATGAACAGAAAAGCTTCCTGACAGTGCATTTATCACATTATTTTTGTAATTACCTCTCAGGAGTTAGAGATCTTCTCACCTTGGAAGATAAACAACCTCTTGGACCAGAACAATCAGTACATTTCTTGGACAGGAACATTTATTTTTCAGTTAGGATAAATTTTTCCACTTGTTTTAAGCTTTTTCATTTTTTTCAGTATAGAAAAATGAAATGCACTATGCTACAGATGAAGTAACTCAAATTGGTTTACAATCAGAAGAGAAGAAAATCAATCCAGACTAGAAAAACCACAGGGCTGTATTCATGCTGTCTTCTTCCAGTTTTGTTTTAATTCAGTTTTCAAAGGTTTATAATTTCATTATAAAGACCTCTAAGTTCTAGGAGTAAGAGCTCTTGTTATGAAAACATGTGAGGGTTTAGCTGTTTTTGCATTACAGACTTTAAATCTAAAATATATTGTCTTCAAAACTATTTTTGAAGCTATAGAATGGATGGAGAAAACCTTCCCATTCTGTGAGTGAAAGGATTTATTGGGACTTTCAATATTAGGACTTGTGGTCCTTGATGTAATTCTGTGGGTACTCCTCTCAAAAAGGAAGAAATTCTTATTAATACTCAAGATACACAAGCCCTGCACCTCATGCCTGCAGTGCTGGAAGTAACAGCAGAACAATTAGGACCTGAAAGATGGTATCACTACAACTCAGCAGTAACCACAATGTTATCACAAGAACAGATCCAAGGAATGAATTGACAAGCCTTCACAGCCTGTGCTTTTAAATAAAAGAAACTTTTATACTTCACTTACCTGTCCCCAAGGCCCAAAATGTACCCAACCATTGACATCACAGCAAGTGAACGAGTGTAATTTGTTCTTCTGTCAAACCACACCTACAAGAGGAGACAAAACAGAAGCCAGGCAGGCATGTTGTGTGTTTCAGATTATGTTCAATGTTTATACATTTAACCACTTGCATTTTGCACAAAACAGAACTGTGACACCCCATAAGCCTGAGGGGGTTCAAACACCCTGTGCCCTTGAATTAGGTGTCATGTGCTGAACTCACCTCTGAGCTTGGACTTTTCAACCACAGCAGTTTGGCAAGGTCATCCCCAGCTGTGTTATTGACAGCATGTTCAAATACTTCTACTTTCTGCATCAGAGTCAGGTGATCATAATCTGGAGCCATCTATAATTAAGAAGTGACATTCAGCAACTTAAAAAAGCTGCCTCCAGTAGTCTCTGGTGGTACTATGAGAAACACAATAATCACAAGTAATTTCGTATTGTTTAAATTATTTGTAGACTGACCAGTAACTTCTCAGACACAGTGAGATGGTCACCCAACAGTGAAGAATTGATTTTAGCATATGATATAATAGCAAATGATTTAATATCCACAAAGCAAGTAGCCCACAGTCTTATTACTGCCAAGGTGAGTATGTTTCAAAAACCATTATCCAGATAAGTCTTCTGGGCTGGCACACACTTTCCTTTTTGGCAGGGAGTTCCAAATTTTCTAGTTCCAAGTGTTCAGTTTCTCTTATCTAATTTTGGCCCTGCTGCTTAGACACAATGTTTGTAATGCCAGTACCAGGCAGCCTGTGTGAGGCACATCCTACTCATGCAAAATCCCAAACACATTTCAGTCACCAGATGGCAACAACTTGTGGTCACTGCTAAAACTGGAAAGGAGAAACAAATGTACATACAGCAAACTTTACCTCTCAGAGGTGTTTTATATCTCCTATCTGATATTTTTGTGTTTAATATTGATACCGGTAACAATCAGAGAAGAGGCAGAGGAAGGAGCTGTGAACCATTTCCCTTCACTAAGACATTGGAGCAGTAAAAGAATGTGCCAAGAGCTGTGCCAGCTCTGCCCTCACCCTCAGCATGATGCGATGCTCGATGTTGAGCAGGATCTTTTTCTTCTCCCGGTAATCTCGGATCAGGGCATGCAGAGTGTCACAGTGGGGCACCCAGCCAATCAAGCCTGAATTTGTAGACAGTGGAATAACAGCATATCTCTGGATGCTATGGGAAAAAAATGGAGAATCAGAGCTCAGACTGTTGTATGTTGTCAATTGTTACATTTTGAGATGCTTAAAACAACTGCTACTAAATCTGATTCTGATCCAAATTGTCTCTTCTTTAGTTGCTCTGTTTGTCTTCTTTTCAGACCTCAAACATCCACTTGCTGCCAGGTGATCTACATCTGCACTCAGTGAGTACTCACCAAGCTATTTAGTGACTACAATAAAAAATCCTTGACAAAAACTCATTTCCAGTTTCCTGAAGCAGCACTCAAGGTGCCTTGAAATAGGGGTTGCCTCAAAGACCATAACAATTTACAATTACAATTTGCAATTACTTCAGTTAAATAAAATGATCCCCTTGGATACATTTCTTCCATGTTTGAATTCCATGAATGCAGGGTTTCTTTCTCTTTTTTTTTTTTAAATTAACTTAGTTCCAAGATTTGCCCTTTCCTCACAAACCACTCCTTGTGCCAAGGTTTACTTGGGAACTGCACCCATGTAAGGTGTCACTTGTGCACAACCCAGTGATTACCCCCAGCTCATACCTGAGGTTTTTACGAAGAGAAGTTGGGTCATTTGCCAGCAGGGTGTTGACCAACCCAAAAAGCTGCATCACTCTTTCATCTTGGCGAAGGTCTTCGTGACCTTTCAGAAGGAACACAAACTCGTGCCCGTTGCTTCCTGCAAATAAAATTAATACAGAGAAGTTTGCTCTTGTTGAACAAACAACCAAGAGTAAATACACCCAAGAACTAGAGAGGGTGTCAGCCAGACCGACCAGCCCACCAAGAAAGGAAACACTGGAGAGCTTTCCTGAGGTAAATATGCAGCTTGACCTAAGAGCTGTTTAAATGCTGGAATAACTAAGTGCAAAGTGCTCTCTCTCACCCATTAATGTCAACTTCCTGGGCCGCTGCTTGGAGGTGATGACCTGCAGGGAGGGTGCGATGGACTGAATCCGGATGATGGGCTGGTTGGGATCGTATGTTCCTGGCACTGCCAATTCCAGGTCCCGGCACATTAGGAGTTTTGGTGACACGTACTGGAGTTCCAAAGAAGTGAGCTACCAAAGCCAAAACAAAGGCAACCTCTTAGAATTTCAGTTAAATCTCACATATCCGAAGAGCTCATGTTGTCAAGTGACCTAAAACAGTTCAGTCAGTGACTGGTGCTTCAGGTGCTTGCAGGAAGCGCTGCATAAACACCAAACTTGCAGCAAATCCTATGCAGGTATTTCCACAACACTGAACTTGAATGTTCTGAATAACCAGAAGAACATGAAACAAAGATTGGTGTTGACAACTTGCACTGAAAGACCCACTACAGAACTGAATCTCTCCCCTCACCTGAGGCAGCTGCTTTGAGATACGCCGGAACACGTGGTAATAGAGATCCCAAGCCTGAGTTAGGTCTTTGACATTTCCTGACTTCATGTACTTCCTGCACCACTCCTGAGCTTCCATGAGATCTCTGCCATAGGCCTGGGAAAGAAGTGAAAAACAACAGGAGAAAAACATTTCAACAGACTTTAGTGGAACAAGTGGAGACCACTTAACACCTACAAAGAGCATTACAGTCTCTTTTCAAATTGCATTACAAATACTTAACCTCCAATTTTAATAGAATATCAGAATTAAAGATGCAGAAGTTCCTGGATCCAAGATCTGCTTTGAGTTTATTTGCTCACAAATAGACTCCATTATAGGAGGCAACAGAATGAATAGAATCACCCTTTAACAGTGGGCTCACAAGCTCAAATTAATTCCTTTTGCTGGCTCAAGAGAGATCACCTCTGCTATCTGTGCTTGTGCCTACTGTGAAGCAAAGCAGAATAATTCACTGTAAAGCAGTTGTATGTTTTCCAGTCTCTATCAGACATCCAGCTGATACAAGACTCCACAGCAACCAGCATTACCATGACCCCTGTCATCACCAAAAGCAACACAGATCTGAAGATAAACGTCAATAATTAAATCTGCAACTAATGCAACAAGTCCCAAGAGGTTCAGTGTCTGTTAGATGGCAAAGGTTCCTGTGACACCTCTGGGCAGGTGCCTGTCCTGCAGAATGTTATGCTCTTGGCCATTTGCTGATACCTGATTGAAGGATGTCTCCTTCAGAGTCTGAGGCCCACGTTCCATCATGGCATGAAGCGGTTCCAGCACCTCAAACATCCCCTTCACGTTCCTTTCTCCGAAGTACAGACGAGAGGCTTCTTCCAGCCCTTCGTGCCACATCTCGTGCCATAGGATGGCCACACGGATGAGCTCCTCACTCACCTGTTTAGGGACAGGAAAAAAGATTAAACACCTAAAAAACCCCTGTGACTGTGTCCTGACTCACAATGCAGAACTCCTTTCTTCTCTCATGTTATGAAATACTCATTGCTGGCAGCCAGAGGGAGCCACAAGAACTACCACAGTGATGTTACATTTGTTTCTGCCAGAAGCCGACCAGGCTTTTCTCACCTTGTTAGCATTGAAATTTTCTATGTATTTGTATAGCTTGGCCTGAAAGCATTACTTCTCACTTATTCATAAAAATCTTTATCAAATCAATTAAATTACTCTTTTGATGCTATGCTCAGTAAGTTTTGTTTCCACTTTTCATTAAGCAGAAATATCTCTTTATTTCTAATAATCTAATATAATGATTTCTCATTTATTTCTTCTCTAAATTTATTTATAAGGAGACACAAAACCTCAGCGTGCAAAATATTTTTAAATTAAAGTATTCCCTTGCAATTACACTAATACTGTAACTTCTACCAGTTGCAAATACCCAAATTAATTGTACTTGAACAGAATTAAGAGTGAATATAATTTGTGTTATTATACCTGTAGTAAATCCATTCCTGGTACAATGAGTACTCACCATCATTGCCTGCTGCACCAGAGTGTTGCTGTGCTCACACATGTTTTTCAAGATCTTATTGGCAGCGTTGTGCCGAGCAGTGGTTGTAGATTTAGAGGCCACAGTCAAAGGATAGATCAAAGCCTGCAAGGAACAGCAACCAATAATGCTTTAGAACCACACAGAACTGCTATATAAATTGAAATATTAGCAAAGCATTAACCAACAGCAGCCTTAAGGCTGGACAGGAGAAGCAAGCTTCCTTCTGGAAAGGGGTGATAGGAGTTTGCTGTTCAAAGTCTTCCAATCTGAAAGGCTCACAAGGTTGTAACTCTCCGAGTAGCAGAATGACTTTGAGAGCCTGCATCAAACTGGAAGGGTAAAAATAGGATTCAGGAGTTTGTGATGTCCCACACTGTGTGAAGAAATTCAGATAAAGGCCCTGTGAGGTGGGCTCTGAATAGTCACTGAATGAGATTTAGGGTGATTGCACTACTACTGTTCTATCAGACAGGGAGAACATCCCCTGCTACCTGGCTCCTCCACCTCTTTTTGTTTTTATGTGAACAGTGCTGAGGCGAAAGCAGCATCAGAAATAGTCCTCCTCTAAGCCAGGGCTCACCTGGGGATGGTACCGACCGATGTCTGTGAGGAGCTGATGGATGAGACGTCCTACCAGTGGTCGAGGGGTGTCAATTCTTGCAATGAGCTGAGGGATAACCTGAAAGAAAGATCCCTGTCATCTCATGTGCTCAGTTCACAAGCTGTTCTGCCCTCTGCTAGAGGCCTCACAGCATCTGGAGAGGACAGAGGTCCAGCACTCATTTTTCAGATGGTCAGAGGTTCCAAACAGTGTCAGAAATGTACAACAGCTCAGTAAGATCACAAGTGTTCTGTGCAAAACTGTTACAGGACCCTCTATGGAAAGAGTAAGATGTGTCTTGAAGTGTAATCCTTAAATAAAAAAAAAGTATTTTTTTATTTAACTACGAGAGTCATTCCACAAGGCAATCCTGAGACAGACTGTGAACCCCAACAGAGCAGCACAATGTTGTTTTATACTTGATCACCACTCAATGCAAGTCATCTTTGATTTAAAAATGTTCATTCTTTCTCATTCATATGCACTAATCTGCATATAAATACAGAAATATATGCAAGAATGTTTCTCATGCCTCTGTGCAAGATGCTTGTTAAATCAGTTACAAACCACACTGCACACTGTTCTCAGAACTCCCCTACAGAGGATTGTTTAGCAAAGGATATTCATGGATATCATGCAGCAAACCCTCAAGCTTCCCCCAGAACTGGGATTTGTCTCAGCCCTTTGTGTTCCTTACCTGCAGCCAGGTGTCAATCTGGATTGCCTTGACTCCTTCTACCAAAGCCTCGTTCACATCAGGCCAGTGACCATAGTCAAACCACAGAGTAAGGACCCTGAACAAGAGAAATACTTTTGTTAGGAATGAAACAATAAACCCAAAACATTCCAGTCAAATGCTTCCAGTCTCATTTACAAGTGATTTTTGTATACACTTGCCAGTACCCACAGACAGGAGGGATAATCCACCTGACAAAAATTAGCTTGGACTGAAGCATTCACTCAATTCAACCATAACAGAGAAGAGCAGAAACAAGTTCTCCCTCATCTGAGACCATGTGCCCTGATAATTTGGATTTCATTTACTATGTGCTTCATGATGTACCTCAGAGTGTCCTGCAGGTTGTTTCCTCGAGACAGAGAGATGGATCGGAAGAAACCCTGGACAGCAGGGACTGTGTACATCAAGAGGGTCTTGGATAAATCCTTTTGGAATGAAAATTACTGCATTAGTTCTAACCAAGGACATCAGCCCACATGAATCCTAAACTCAGGAAGGGGAAAAAGGAAGAAATATGTGGAAGTATAGACCTAATCTACATTGTAGTTGACTTCTGCCTGGCAAGGAACATGCTGTGAAGTGGTTTTATACTTCAGTTTGTTGGTAAAACTACGGACAGCAAAGCAGCCTAAAAACTACAAGCCTACTATAACTGGTAACTAAAAGAGATTCCTCACAGTCTTCCATGAAGGATTTAAGCAGCAGAACTTAATGCACTGTATCACCTATGACAGCCACCCAGGCCTCTGCTTTAGATAACAGCTAACTTATAACTGCAATAATTTAGTCCTCTTCCCATAAGACTGAGCTAACCTGAAGTACCTCACTCTTGCTGCAAGCTCTGAGTGTGTGTATGTGTATTATACACATTTATACACACACAGACAGAGAGAGCTTCCACAAGCCAGGTATCCATAGCAGCATGTTCCCCACCATAACATTTTCCTGGGTCTAAGCACTAAGCAACAATCTCTCCACACCAACAGGGTACCTCAGTGACTTTCTTCTGCACTGGAGATGGGATGGGGCTGTTCTCTGCACTCTCTGCATCACTCTCACTGTTGCTGCCCTCGGTGTTGGCACTGGTGACACTGGCCCCGCTGGCGTGACGCAGCTTCTTCTTCTCATCCCTGGCCTGGTTCTGATGTTTGTAGTGAAGCACTGCTTCAAAGTTCATCACTGCCCAGGCATGCCAGGCCTGCCAAGAGGAGAGAACAAAAGTCAGAAAGAAAATTAATCCTTTCTGCAACCTGCACTTTCTAATTGTTAGAGATAATCCAACCTTTCCATGTCCGCAGACAACTGCAGCAAGCAATACCCTGCAGACAACACAATGCTTTGCTTTCTCTAATTGCTTGTATTTTTAACTGTCTTATTATCTTAAATAACAACACAGTGAGTTCTTGACCAGGAGCTCCCTGTTGAATATTAAGGCAAAGGAGCTCTGCAGCAAAAATTAAGCTATATTCACATACAGCTTAATTTTTCAAAGGCTAAAATGAAGATTAGTGTGTTAGGGCTCTGGGAGGTGTTATGTGAAGAAATACAGGAGATGGCTGCCCCAGAGAAGATCTGGCACCAAATACTAATTGAAATTTCACCACCCTGAAATCAAAGGCTCTTTGGAGAATTAACAACAAGGTTACTTTCCTTGTTCAAGTATACCAAGTTAATTTTTTCTATTTATATTATCCTTTCTCCTTCACTGCTACCTGCCAGGGGAACAAACTCCAAAAGCAAGAATAGAAATCGAATTGTGGCCTAGTTTTACCAACCATATAAAAAACCATTATAATTCTAAACAAGAATCTTATAGTTTCCTTGGGCTGCTTTCACTGGTTTCTTTTAATCTTATTGGCAGTAAAAAGGCAGACAGTTACAGGAGATCTTCCCATGAACATCTTCCTTTCCTTGGTGTGGTATGTGGTCAAATGAGTGATGTCTCTGCAGTGGAAGTTTTCCCTCACTGACCTTGTACCAGTTGCGGTCGTGCTCTGTGGCAGCACTGTAGTACTGCAGGACTTTGGGGATGGTGCTCTCATTGATGCCTTGCAGGTTCAGCTGCCACTCCCCCAGCTTCAGGAAACACCTGGTTAAGCAAAGAGATCATTGACTCAAGCCAGAATGAAAACAAAGCCTCTGGATTAAGAGGCAGAATCCACATGGTGAACCCGCTCCGGAAGCCTCTCCTGAAGGCTGGGAGTCTGTGTGTTAACATGGAAGGCTCAAAACACCTCCATCCTGCCTCTAGTGTGGAACTAACTAGTTAAGGGTTTAATTCAGGGGGAAAAGTGAGGGTCAAAATTTGCCACTCATTTATATGAGTAATAAAATTAATGTAAGAAGTAGACAACAGCATCACACAGCACACATGAATCACCATATGAACGAGCCTTCTGGAGAGAACTCTGTGACAGACAGTGGAGACACAGAGGAGCTGTTCTTCCCCCCAGCCAGAACTCTGTTAAGTCACTCTCTCCCAGAGGAAAGGAAAAACAACATATTTTTACTGCAGCAGGGTGGGGTTGTGAAGGACCGTGCAAAACTTAATACTTTGCTCCCTCAGCAGGCTTTAAATGCCACAGTTACAGAGCTCTCCTTTCTGTATTTTGAGCTTGCCAGAAGGCATTGTGCAAGACAAATTTTGTGTGCAACTCATTAGTAATTTGTCTTCCATGACAGTCACTGAAGAAAATAAGACAATGGTGTTACCAAGTTCCCACCTTCATAAAAGCATGTTGATTGCACGTCTCCCTTTTAAAAAAAAAGCAAACTTTCAATAGAAAGCACTATGCCATCTTTTCCTTAAATTGAAAAAAACCCAGATCTGGCACCTCCAGATCCGCAGAAGAAAACAGAGATTAATACATGCTTTTAATGCAATAAAATTTTAAGAGACCATCACATGCTGGGCACCTACTGCCCAAAGCACTGCTGTTGTGCTTGGCTTAACACAGATGTGCCAGGTGTGTGGGAAGTGTTTCTTTCCTAGTGACTGGATCTCCCGAAAACCAAAAAACAGCCTTGTTGAGAGCTCTGCCTTCTGCCAGTGAGCCACAGAGCTGGAGAAACTACAACCAGCCACCAGCAACAAACACATTTAATGAAAATTATATGATAGATAAGAATGTAATACCAAAGCAGCTAAATGAGAAATGCCCCGTTCTTTTAATCGAAACATGAGCCTTGTCTGAAATGTGTCATCTGCAGGGACCCTGAAATTCAGGAGAGCTAAAGGGATTCCCAGGACTTGGTGCTGACCGTGCCATGAGCTTGTGGAGCTCCTGCTTGTGCTGCTGGTCCTCGGTGGCGATGGCGTGCTGGGCCTGCTGCTGCATGGTCTGCACAAAGTGCTGCATGTGCTGGAACGCTTCGATCTGCAAAGGGAGGAGGGACATAGGGCTTACAGACAACTCCACAAGGGAGGAAGGCAGCGTGGAAGTAAATTTTGACTGAAATGAAAACAGGGTTTTGTTTTCTTTCAAAGCTTTTCAGCTGTTTACACCCCTCTAAAATCAGTTCATGCTTTAAATATGTAGCACCAAAGAAAGGAAGAGGTGAGAGGTTCTTGATGTCTCTGAAATTGCTACACTGAGAAACAAAACTGCACTCTTCTAGTGCCAGGCACACCTCTACTGTCAGACAGACAGTCCAAGGTATCACTGACCATAACACAAGTTAACACTGTGCTCTGATTTCGAGAACTCAGCTCTAGCAAAGCAACAACGTCACCTGTACAGGGAGAAAACTTCCCCAGCAGAGAATGTCCCATTACTGCCCAGGCAGAGTGAGACTAGTCCTGATACAGAGATGCCTCATTTGCAGCTGAGCACAGCAAAGACAGCCTGGCATTTCCAACAATCAGATGTTCACAGCTTACAAACTGCATCTGAGCAGGACAATGTTGAACACCCCACGCTGTCACAGATCCAGAGGAGCCTGCCTATGGCATGGCCTGAAAAAGATGATTTGAGAAAATAATGCCCGAAGGAAAACTTGCAGCTTCCTGATCTTCCCCCCTAACGCCTCAGCTTTGGCTAGGCTTGAAGTACACACCATGGAACATTAACTTTGAGTTGTTTCAACAAATTAAAGCCTAGATTTCTCCTAAGGTTATTTAAGAAGTACAAGTGTGCATTGCTCCTTTGCCAGGAGATTACATAAGGCAGCAGCGCTAAAGAAGTTGCACTCCCAAATTCTGAGGGAAAAATCTTCACAAAATTCCTTGGAGAGAACTCTGGGGTAAGAAAACCCAAAATTAAAGATTTAAGAAGGTATGCATGCTTCACTGGAAAGAATTAGAGTAAAGCTCCTGCAATCTGCAAGGTCATTTCAGGTCAGAAGCTGCAGAATGTGCTGTTAGAAGGCCAATTTACTTCTGTTCATCTACAGGAATGAGCTACCTTAGAGTGAGACAAGAATCACCTCAGCTGAAATGCCTCATCCACCCCATTCAAATGTCAGCCTGCACAAGGCACTGGTGAGGAAAAAAGGGTATTAGCCCATGGTGAAATAAAAGAAGGTATCACACTCTTAACGTTAACACAGGGCATTCCACAGCTGTAAATAACAACCTCATCAAGAGTTATGCTAGATATTTATTAAAAGCAGACAAAAAGATATTGCCTGTTATGTGTCCCTCTCATATCTAGGCACAGCCAACAATCTGCACTTCAGTTTCCATTAATATTGAAAACTGACCACCATAAACTGACAGGCAAAGCACTTGAGACTGAAAGCTGTTTTCTGTAACACTGAATTCCTAAGTTTGTATTGCAGCCTTTTTATGGGATATGGCTCTAGAATGCAGCTGCTGGCCAAGGTCCTTGTTAAAAGAAATGTAATAGGGTTTACTTATCCATTTTCTATCTGTTATTTAAGAAAAGAAAGTTGTGCAGCTCTGTGGCTGGTTTCCACTGAGATGCCAGGTTTTTTCCTGTTGGATTTGGCAAGTGCCAAAATGGCAGTAGGGAAAACATTTGAGGTCAACCTTGAAATGCTCATCTAGAAAAAATGGTCATTTCCTGCCATACCAGTCCACCTCAGCAGCTGATTCCTTAGGATACAAGTTGAGTGAACACACACAGTTATATAAAACTACACACAGCACTAGGTGCTTTTTGGTATCATTTTTTTCCTCCACCTTCCTGGGCTCCGTGTATTCTTGCATCAGTTAATTTTAGATACATTCTCTTCTCTCAGTCCCTTAATCTTTGTTCCTTCTCTCATTCTGTTTTCCACCACTGCACCAGTTTCCTGCACCTTGTCCATCTTTATCAAACACAGAAAGCCCACTTTCCCTCATGGAAGGAGGCAGAGACCCCCTACACTTCTGGTGTCATTTACTGAAGAAAGAAAGAAAGAGACCATTACACTGTTTTACAGAGCCAACAGGACAGGGCCTCATCAGCAGCTCCTTCTGCTTCTTAAATTCAAATAAAGAATAGTTAGGTCATGGCAATGTTCCCACAGCAATGGCTCTGCTCCAGTGCTGGCAATCCCAAAGGCAGGGAAAATAAAAAAGATGTGGCAGAATATGAGGATAAATGGAGGCTTTAATGTATATTAAAAAAAAGATAACTTATCCAGTCTGGAGCTTATTGGATTTGATTATGTAAATTCTCCCTGTGTTGCAATGTCAAAAACATTCACCCTGGGCTCTCTGGAGCCAAATTGTTCCCATGACAAAACCCTACATACTTTTCAGTTGCCTTTCAGTTAGAAATTTTCAATAATGTCCTTAATAAAAGTCAGCTCTGCTCAGCAATTAAGTACAAACTGTTCAGGATACTTTCCTAAAACTGTTAATAAAATCCCTTACTCCTCTCTTTGAGCATATAACCCTGACCACAGGTACAGTGTGGAGACCTGGCAACCTGAACAGTGGATGAAAAGTCAAGTACTAAGAACAGAAGAGCTACTATTGATCATTAATCCTGGCTGCAACCCTTTGGGCACCGGGGTTTAGCAAAAATAATCTTTCCATGCATGGAATAAAATCAGGGCCAGGCTTTTTCTGTCACTAGAGAGTTTTGAAGGGAAAAAAAGTGAGCAAGGAGCAGAGATGAGCAGAGAGCAGTGTGTTCTCCTGTACCTTACGGGCGCTCTTCCACATGTGCTTCATGTAAGCGTAAGTGACTTGGGGATGGACTGTTGGCAGGGGGTGATCCAGCTGTCGGGATGGATCTACTCCCAAGAGCAGGACAAGGGTCTTGTGGGCCAAAGCCTGGGGAGAATTGCAGAGAGAAAAGGCAGGTTAAAACAAGCTCATTCTTACCTCCATCTCATAGTGCTTTGGAATCACTCACCACTAGAAAATACCCCTGAGCCTCCAGAGAAAACACAGGCACAGCAGCCGTAGTACCCCTCCCTGCACTCCCCACAATGCCACATGTTAAACCATATGTCTTCATTTGGATCAAATTCTCATTTCAGAAGCCAATAGAGAGTGTGAAGTCTGTTTCAAGCATTCTTGGTGACTGTTAAAATAGGACCAAAATGTTCAACAATAACATCGCACTCTAGATCTGACTCTCTGCTTTAGCAGAGAGAGCCATTATTAATAATTACCAGTGCTGCATAAGAACTTCCAGTTATAGCATGCAATAAAAAGTTGGCTCTGGGGCCCTCAGGTATAACACTAGTCCCACAAAAATAACCCTGGCTACAAGCATGAACTCTATGTTGGTTCCAATTTTAGCATTTCAACAATCCCTGACTAGTTTCTCCCTCAGAGGAGGGTCCACCCCACTCGGGCAATGAAAGCATTTGGAGATGCTGAAGGTTGATGCAGAATAGCAAAGCCAGTGGCCTAAAAAAGAGGACAGAGCCTGACAATGCTCACCAGCCTCCCACTCTTGCCACACAAGCTGGCATACTTGAGCCAGGTCCTCATGTCCTCATGAGGATTCACCACAAGAGACCGGACCATCAGGATCCTCTGCCAGTCCTCCACGATTCGCTGACAGCCCTGAGGGGAAAAACAAGAGAGAACTTGTTAGGGTTTGGTCTCCAATGTACTCCACAGAGCCTTAATTCAGAACCTGAAGGGACTTCTAGCAAGATGGAGACTTCTGTACCCCTAATTCAGAGCAGACTGACATTAGGAGCTATTAACACTGCAGTGTGTGAAGAAGGTTCAGTCCTTGACTCTTACTGTCTGCACCAGCTCAGGGTTTGCAGCGTAACAACATCTTCTAACAGAAAAAGGAGAAAAGTTCCTAAAGCAGAAACACACCCAAAAATCAGGAAAGCTCTTTGTGCAATTCCAAAGTGAGTCAGGAGTTTTATAACCCTTCTCAACCCAATTTTAAAGCCTATATTTGGTTTAAATGGTGACAAATCTCAACCTGGAGATGGTAGAAAACCAAACGGTTGCAAAGATATTTTTGTTATTGCCCTTTTTCTTCTCCTTGCATGTGTTGCTTTTGGAGGCTGGCACCGCTGAGCTGAGATTATGCCAGAAACTGCAGCTCCAATTGCTGTGCTGCTTGTGCAAGCATTGTCTGGTTCTTGTCTGTCTGATGGGAGAGGCACAACAAGATTGCCAGGGCAGGATGAGCCTGTATTTCAAACACCCAAGGATGCTACAGAGAACTAGAACTGTGGAAGGGACAGCAACAGCCAAAGCATCTATTCTTTTCCTTTTTCCTTTGCCCCCAAATTGAGGGCTGGGAAGTTGGGTAAAGCTTGTTCCCTAACACCTAAATAAACCTCTTCCAAGAGGCATTTAAGAATTTTTAAAAAGCAGCTATAAAATGTGCAAGAACTGCATGTACTGCTTTCAGGACTATAAAAAGCTGTATTCAGACATTACACTTCTTCTCACTCTCAGCTTCTCCACCCCAGTGGAATGGTCCTGAGCTTTTCCATCCTGGAATGTGGATGGGAGACTAAAAGCTTTGTCACAGTTTCCCAAACAGCTAAAAAATATGCAGCAGCAACAGCCCTTCATAAGGTAGCAGATTACAGCAGTTCCAGTGAAGAACTCTGCACAGGGAAAAATTATTCCTCCAGGCAGCATTTTACCCTAATTATGCCTTTTTTTCTCCTCCTTCTCATGCAGGAATCACCTCCTTAAACAGTATTCCTGTATGTACTACCATATCTGAGCATGATTACCTTCATTGTAGGGATGCCTCTTGTAAGGAAATAGTGTCAAAATGTTTAAATCTTCAGAGGTGCTTTAGATTTTTTTCCGTTTAGAGCAAGAAAGGCACAAACTTCTCTTTAAACACATGAAGAACAGCATTGCTAAAGGTCTCCTCTAAAAGGTCAAGGCCAAGCATAGAACCATTTAGATTGGAAAAGACCTTTAAGGTCATTGAGTCCAACCATAAACCTAACACTGCCAATTCCACCACTAAGCCATGTGTGCTACCAAACAACTGCAAATATTCTTGTAAGAGGTCCAAAAGGAACAGGACAATCTTTTCTTTTACAAGTGTGGGAGTTTTCTGACCAGTTTTCCAGCATTTGCAGAGAATTCACTTTTTAAAATGCAGCCAGCCAGGTGCAAAGTTCAAACCAGGCCGATTCAAACCAGTACTTCCAGATGTAATCCAATACTGAGATAAGCAGCCTTGGGGATATTACTGGTGTCTGTCCTCTTTATGCACCTATTTCAAGGCTTAAATCACCCTTCTAAAGTGTCATATCAGCAGAGAACTCAGGAACATTAACCAAAAAAACGACCCAAAAAAACTAAGCAACCAGGACAGACACAAGGGAGATGGAGAGCACGCAGCCATGTGAGCATGAATTGGGATAGAGAGAGACATGGGAGGATTTGCTGAGCCACCACACTGACTCAAAAGGCAGCTGAGCATCTCCATCCCTGATCTCTCCACAGACGTACCTGCAGTCTTTCCCACCAGATCTGGCGGATGATCTCACGGCGCTCTGGTACAAGTTTATACTGGATCACCTCTTCCAGCTCTGACAGCATCTGGCAGGATACCATAGCCTGGAGGAAACAATCACATTCCATCCCAATCACTACACAACAAATCTGTAATTAAGGAACAGCATTTTGGCATCAGGATCTCAACCACATACACTGCCCAACAGGTAAAGGACTGGCTGCCATATACTGGTGTCTAGGACTCAACCTTCCCAAATGTCAGTTCTTATTTCTTTGGAGGGGGTGGAGCTCACTTCACTGTTTGGATTGTCCCAAAGCTGCTCCTCAAAAGTTATATTTCTTATCTGAGAAAAGCCATTTAGCCTGTGGGCATACATAGCTCTCACGTTTGATACAGAGGTTTTATGCAACTTCTAGACAGTCTGAGGCAGAGTGAGGGGAAGGAAGGCTCAGTTACACTCACCCCATAGGCTCGACTGTAGCTCTCTCCTGCCATGGCAGTCAGCTCAGCATCCAGCAGGTCTCTGGCTTTGTCAATGCACTGAAACACAAGATATTGGGGAAAAGGTGGTGTGTTTTACCCAGAGTCAACTGTTGAAACTGCTGTCCATCTGTTCCGTCTCGTGGACGAAGCTGGCATTGCTCCCACCCTCCAAAAAGAACCAGGAATGGGTCTTATCAATAAATAGAACTGACAGGAAAACAGTGCCCAGGGACAGGTATAAGGGAAGTCAAGGGGGCTTCATTCACCACCTGCACAGTCTGAAGTCCGTCTTCCTACAAAATCAAAGTCTGCAGTATTTCTAATCCTACTGTCACCGTAGAAGTCATCATTAAGAACATTTATAGAGGAAAAGAGAAGTTCACATTGTAGTGCAAGAGTTGGTTACAAAAAAGCCTCAAGAAATGTCTTTTGACACCATACAATGACAGAAAATAGCTTTCACTGTTTTACGTAACCCAGCAGGATTTTATGAATTTTACAGGACAGCAAATTCCATTTCTCAGCCTCCAACTAAGAGAGGCTCTTCAAGCATGAAATAAATCCTGCTCTGGTTCTAGTCATTATATAATCTCTCACCTATAGCTTTTCCTGTTCAAAATGTGAAAGGCTAATCACAAGCTCTACCCTTTCGAATGCCTGGTTAATTTTACTGTGCACATCACCCAAAAATCTATGGGTTTTGACAGCACAGACTGAATTATTCCTTTATCTAAGTTGGCAAGCCAGCACAGAATTCTGAGAAACGGGACTTGAGCTTCCTTGGAAAGTAAACAACATGCTTCACATCTAGAGAGAGGAGAAAGTCACTCTGCAAATCTCCTGTGTGACAGACAAGCATTACCACTACAGCTGGTTAACACACACATTCCCTGCCTTGATAGCTCAATCTGAGATTTGAGATTTATCAATGCCACCAGAAAAATTAAACTTCCTGCACATATGAGCACTTCACTGAAAAAGCTGCAAGAGACAGAAGTGCACAGAACATCCATGAAGAATCTTCTCAGGCATTCATGGCATTTTGCAATCAGTGCCTTGTACAATGGAACCTCTGCTGAGATAATCCCTGTGCCCTCTCTGTCTGGAAAACAGGAATAAGAGTAAAAAAAAAAAGCCAAAAAATGACTAAGGCATTCTTGTGCTCTACAGCACTGGACCACTGCTCTGTGTACAGACATTCACTGCTGTGTTTCTGGGAATACAAGGTAAGATCAATCACAAGGGTCTAATACATCCATGCAAAGAAGGTTATTGGGCAATTCTCACAGGTCACAGCCAAGTGCTTTAAAACATCATGTCTTTCCATGCAGCAACACAGACAAGTTCATCTGAAATCAGGTTTTGGGAAGCCAACAAGGAGGGTAATTACTTGCTGAGCCAGTGAGAAAAGGTCCTGATGAAGTGCCAGCACAGCCCTGTAGAAAGCCCCATCGTGGGTGTCCCTTGGGATCATGCAGGTGTATTCTTCCATGCTGTCCCACTGACCTGCAGAGACACAGAGATCCTCAGCAACACAACAGCTTCTCTGCAAGGGAAGAGCAGGACACAACTGTGCTACAGTGCTCAGACATCAGCCACCAGGCCTGAGTGCTGTGAGGTACTTCTGCATTTCAGGTAGCTCTCCAACAGCTTGTCTTTGGCAGGGACACTCTGTTATATACATAAACCATATATAAACATACACAGGGCTACAGACAAGGGAAAACATAGGCATTTTTCTTCTAGGCAAATTGTTATCCTTGTGGGAAAGGTTCTTTCATTCCTTGTGATGAAAAAGTTGAAATTCTGACACTTCCAGAACATTTGAATGAATTAAGTGCCCTACAGAGCAAAATATGAATTTTTCTCAGGGAAGGCTGGCAGACAGCAAATGATTTATAGGCTTCTCTAGGAAATATCTGGTTATCAGCATAATGGACATTTGAACTATTATAGATTTATTTCACTTAAGATTGTCTACTCAGCAGACACGACCTATCAAAATGCTCAGCACATATTGTTCTGTTCATAAATAGGAGTCTGCCACAACTCTGAGAAAGTCTATTAATCTCATTTCAAGCCTCAGCTCTGTTCAGTGCAAAGCCAAGCAAAAGGGAGCAGTTAAGCAACTCATCATCTGCACAGACCAGTAAGGCACTCTGTTACTGGAGACCACACTGGGAGACTTGATGTAAATGCAAGTTTTCCAAAGGGTTGCAGTATGGAATGGCACTTGCTTTGTTTCCCAGTGTCAATAACTTGGCTCTTTGATGTTGCTGTTTCTTATATTCTGTAGCTCTGGAGCCAGTTAAAAGTACTTGTGCCTCTACACTGTGGGCTGTCACACCCCCAAAAGGAGGATTCCTTACCTAGACCCCAGGCAGCAGCTGCAGCCATCCTGGCCATCTTAGCTTGAGTTTCATCATTCACCTGTGTCCACTTCTCACAGCACTGCTGGTGGAGCTGCCCCCTAAGAAGAATCCATAATTTCTGATCAGCAAAAAGCCTCTTCTAAGAATTCTGCCCTGTTAAACAACTACTTTCCACTGATAACAACCACACTATCATTCCTTTTATACTGAGTGGAGAACAGGATTTGACTCCTCTGCCAACTCAGTCACGCTTGTCTGATGACAAATATGCTAACAGGAGAAAATTCAAGGCACACTGGTTGGAAAACACAGATCCAAACAGAAGTTTGCATCTGTTAATGCCTGCGTTACAAACTGGACTGTCCACACCAGTCTACAAATGCAGGAAAAAAAAATAATTCCCAAGCAAACAAACAAAGCACCACCAAAAAAAGGATGCTGAAAATTTTTTGCAAGTGTCAGTACAAGAAACACATGATCTGAATAGCTTGGGCATGGCTCCTGCTATCCAGCATTTTGAATTAACACATCACCAAGTCTGAAGACAGAGACTGGAGAATCAGTGTGGCTGTAACCTCACATGAAGACTTGTCATGGCAAGATCTCAGAAGGATGTGAGTCTTTCATCTCCAGCAGACAGGAAGCATCAGGATTTTTATATCATTTCTTTTAAATCAGCTGTGAATATTCCACTAATCAAACCAATTACTGTGCGTGTTGCAGTTCCAGGATTTCTCAGGCTGGATACTCTATAGCAGTGAAACAGCTGCCAACTGTGAGGGAGAACAAGTTGCCTTCTCTACTGTCATCCTCTCCCAAAAAGGAAGCTGAGTTAGTCAAACAGAACCAATGGGCTGCCACAGGCAAGACAGGCATTCTGACAGCTTAACAGCCCAGGAGAAAAGAAACAACAAAGCAAATGAAAAACCAAGCCAAACCTTGCAACAGCAGTAAATCAGGACCTCACAGATGCTGATAAAGCACTGTGGGTCCTGCAGGAACATCAGGAGACAAAGGGCTAAGAGGGCTCTGGGTGTGCTCTCAAAACATCCTTGCACTGAAATAAGGATGCTGCACAACACAGTTCTGCATTAACTGCCTTATCCTGCCAAGCAGATTCCAGCAGCATGAACAGTCAAGTTGAACAGTATTAAAGAGCATCAGCAGCCAAACAATGGAATCCTCAGCCCCAGGATGATGCCTCTAGAGTCAGGTAGCAGACAGCACTTTGCAAAGGCACTTGTGAATTGTAAAAAACATCTGCACAAAGCTGCTGGGGTGCAGCTCCACCACAGAGCTTGGAGACTGATCACTCTCATCACTACAGAATGTCAATAGATCCATATCTCACTCCAACTGAAGAAAACTGTCCTTTTGTAATACATTTGCCACTGATAAATGAATAAGCAGGAGGTTCAGAAAGGACACTTTACACAAACACAGGTTCTGCAGGAAAGAAAAATTCTTTAAAATGCTGGTGAGAGCTGCCTACTCCTGGAAAAGCTGATTGAGGCACACTAAGAGGATCTGTTTTCCCTACTGCAAAACCTACACTCCTTGTGTCTCACCCCTGTCTAGAAACAAAAAAGGCAGAAAACCACTGTCAGAATTAGGTTTCTCAAGCAGCCCTGTTTCTCTAAGAGTAAAATGACTTTAGTGCAGAGGAATCTCCTCCCTGTGTGCCATCCCATGGGTTCACGTCAGGACCCATCAGGAGGGAGCTCGTGACACGCGAAGTTCAGCAGGAAGGCGGATCCTGGACCCAACCTCACATGCCCCTGGGTAGGACTGCATGCTCCAGTGCACCTCGTGCCTGCTCCAATTATCCTCCTGGAGCTGAACAGGGAGAAAAAACAGAAGCCCCCAGTTAAGCAGCAAGCTGTAAGTCACTGCCAGCTCACCCTCTCACAAATACTGACTCCAATCAGTTGCATGTTGACAACAGACGTTTAACACATGGCTTGAAATACCACATGTCCACAAGGAAAAGACTTAAAGAGGGCTAAAAAAGAGTAATAATGAAAAATTCATCCACTTACAAGATGGGCAAAAGGATAGGCATAGGTCTGACCCTGAATAAACACAGAAATCTCTTACGGTTCAGAGTTTTAAAAGAAAGGCTCCAACAAGCTCCTTTTGTGACTGCTTCTTGACAAGTCCTGCTCGGGTAATGTTTCCTCTATTTACAATTTCTTTCTCTGTTACAGATGGGCTTGATCTGATTATAAGACTGCAGATTCTCTTTCAGAGACCTTAACTCATCAGATGGCCACTCCCAGAAGGCTCAGAGGTGTTGTTACCAATTCTGACTTCAAAGAACAAAGCGAGAAGCCACCAGAAATACTCAAACTATCAAGTATGCAGAAGTAAATTGGAATTCAGACAGAACAATTTCACCCGAATGGCAGCATCCACAGACCAGAGAGACACTATTTTCCCAAGTCTTCAGGTATTCCCCTCTTACCATTCACCAAGTGCTTCCAAGCAGCGCATCCGTCCCAGCATCAGCTCAGGATCATCTTTGTTTGTGTCCATCTTCTTGTCATAGGCCACCAGAGCATCTTCCCATTCATGCAGCTTTTCATACCAGGTAGCTTGAATTTCCTAAGGGAGTGGGGAAAAAAAAAAAAATCAGATTCTGTATTAATTACCACAGCTTCTCCTGAAAAATCTGTGTCTGTGGTGGTCACTTCACCCTTTTTCCATCCTACACATCCTCATGGACCTCTGTAAGACAGAGAAAACACTTGAGGTAGTCTGGAAACAGGAATCCTGGCACTGCTCCACCTGCATGAAATGTGCTGAGGTTTACCAGAGGGATCAGTCCAACATCATCCACCTACTCAGTGCCACTGAAATACCAGCTCAGTAGCTGGTGCTTTTGTTTTTGGAGAAGTGGAGTGAGTGGAGTAGGGAAAAGGGTAAAACCATAATATATTCCACTTCCCATTGTTGCACATGCTTGCATTTAAACAAGAAAAACAGTCCTGTGTTCAGGAATGGAATGACTAACTGGGAAAAAACCTCCAAACTGTGCATCTGGCTACTGCTGGGCAGTTATTTCATAGAGCAGGTAATGTGAAGTTGGGGTCTAAGGGAAGGCTGTGGTTTGTAACAAAGCCTTTAAAAGAAAGCCAAGCAGTGATCCTTATCAGCTGCACAAACTTTTCTTTGGTCTTTGTTTCTACATTTTGTTTCCAATTTTCAAGAAATAAAATGCCTTGATATATTTTCCACACTTTTGCTCTGCCAGTGTTTTTTTCTGCTCAGTCTTTGGCAGCTCCTGTCTTAACACAGGCTGCAGAACAGATCCTTTTCCCAGCCCCGTGGGCAGGGTCACCAGAAACCATGCCCTGCATGCCAAATCTTCCTCTCTCAGCCCTTTAACTTCTCAGCTAAGTCATATTTCAATTAAGTTCCTGAAAGCAGAGCTCACAGCTCTTCTTAATTTCTTTTCACTGCCTATTCTGGCAAACTCTGTGCTTTGAACTACATTTATTGCTAGAACTATATTACTGCTAAAGAGTGAAGTCAGAATTAGGTAATACAGAACTTTGCTCAATCCAGCCAAGGAATTATAAGAAGCTGCAAAGATGTTCTGAAGCCTGTACTTCCCCCAGAAAGGACTTATTTTCCAGTCTAGGTGAAAACCACACAAAATTCTACACCAGAGGAATTCTACCATTTTGTGCTTAACGTGTTCCCAGTTTCTAGTGGTTCCTATTGAAAGGGGCTGGTCTGCTGTGCTTCCAGGGCTGCCTCCTTTTTCCCAATATCCCTAAGACACTGCAACAACTGTCACTGCAAAATCACCTTTTTACCAACAGGAGAGCATAAATGGCTTAATCCCTGAACACTAAGTTAAATGACCTATAAAAAAAAAAAAAGAAAGAAAAAAGTAAATCATGCAGAGAAAGACACAGAACAAATACAGAATGGGGTTATTTGATTTCTGTGAGCCGTCTAAATTTTAAGGGACTGGCTAAGCTGCTATTCTAAATAATATCTGAGAACACTCATGTGCCTCCTGGATGAGATGCTAGAGGCCTGACCTCCACTAAATACTTACCTGGAAGGTGTTGATGCAGTTTCTCAACCTTCAACCTTAAAACACAAACTTTCTGCCCCCCTTCCCAGCTAATCCTAAATAAAATGACTTATGCTGTCAAGCTGCTGGTTGCTCACATCTGCATTTAGTATCAATGATAGCTGCTAAATTCTCCTCCAAATCACGTTGCTGCAGCCCTCCCTGTGCCCAGCATTTGCTGGGAAGTACCCACTGTACATCCCCATGGGCAGCAAGGCCCTTTACTGGGAATGGTGCAATATTATAGCCAGGGTAGAACCTCAGTGTGACTGATTGAATAAACACAGCACCATCCACAAAAAAACCAAATACAGAAACCAGGAAAACACAGGACATGAGGAGAAGAGCTCTCCAGCAGCACTCACCAGCTCCCCAAAGTGCTTCATGGCATATTCCAGCACCCCAGCAGCTGCCTCTGGCTGTTGGAGTTTATTGTTAATGCTGAAAAGGTAGGAAAAGAAAGATCATTTAGCACAGCTGGCAAGTATTAGGGACTGGTGTGAGCTTCTATTTGATAATACCAAGCTCTATCATTTAGAAATACCAATAGAACACCCTCCTTTTTGTTTAAAGGTTTCAAGTGAACAATTAAACTACACAAGGCACACAATGATTATATATTTGCAAAACAATAGGTGCACACATATTCTCTGCACATATTCTCAAGACTTGTTCCACAAAACAGTGATGGTATATGATTATCAGTTCTAAATAACAGCTTGCACGGGGAGAAGAGTAGTTGCCAATAGTTTGAAAGGCATAATTTCTCAAACAGCTGCATTTAAGAGCTTTACAGTGCTGATTTTCCCCCCTCCTTCCTCTTAAACGACCACCAACTCCTTTAAAAATCAGAACACAGATCCAGGAAACAGTCTACATCATTAAAACAGCTGACAAACCTCACCAGAAAATACACAAAGAGCATGCAACCCTGATTTCAGCTTCATATTTCATACAGAGTCCCTGCATGCTGGAAGGTGCAGCACTGATGCTTTTCTTCTGCTGGTTTTCAAGAACACACCAGAAACTGCTGCCATCACAACCAGTCTCCCCCTGTGAGGCACCTTGCCTTGCAAGGGTAGCTGAATTTTAGGAAGCTACTCTTGAGCCTGGTTCTCCATTCCAGCAACATGCTGTGCAGCTGTTCTCTTAAATCATTTCTGTTTCACATTGGTTTTCCAATCTTACTATCAGAAATCGGGTGCTTGGTGAGCAGCCCTCCTGCTAAACCCCCATTTAATGAGGAAATTAACTTTTTATTAAGCTTCTGCTATTTTACAAAGCTTATTCATGCACAGCCTCTAGCTCATTGCTCTCCTCTTTCCCCAGTGACACTGGAGAACAAGTGCAAGTTGTTCAAAGCAACATGACAACACCTGAGCACCTACAACAACACACTCCCACAGCCCAATATTGGCACTGTTTAATGCTTGGAATGGAAGCAGCATAATTAACAAAACAAACCACAGCAACAGAGAACAGTGCCAAGAGATTTTCAATGGTCTTTGAACATTACTGCAGCTTTCAGAAATGCCTCTTCTTGCCTGCCATGATCAGGATATCTGCATGATTTTCCCCCCTTGAGAGGGCCATTGATCAATAAGAGACAAGCAAATCTACAGTATTAAAAGGGGTGATAAACAGACTTTTAAAAGGGAAAAAATTTCAAATGAGGGATATATTTCTTCTGTCTGTGGGAAGCTTCCTTACATGACAACTAAAGGATCAAGCTCCAAGATACCTGGGAACGTCAAGTAAAATACACTTGGAAATAGGACCTCAGAGTGGTTGAGCTGAAACCATGTTTAGCCAGACTAACACACCATAACCACGGCTGGAGATGACAGGCACCCAACAGTGGGAAGCACTTGGAATACACCCATGGCTATTTTTTAGCAAGACAGTCAAAGATCATGTTCCCTCCACGCTTCCCAAGGGAAAGCCAGGCAGCAGCGCCTCATAAAAGTGATAAGTTGCTGTCACTTTTCATACCCTGATGATTTAAAGAGCCACTGGCAGACACATCACTCCCAGCATGTCAGACAGTTAATTACTTCCAAGTTATCTTTCTTGTCAACACTTCCTGACCAAATTGGCCGTTATCTTTCATTCTTTGACAATTAGCACTGCTCTTCTGCTGCTGCTCCCCAGTGCACTCAATTACTCCTTTTGTTTCTTACTTTCTTGGCTGCCCAGAGTAGAATTGAGTGTTTCAAATCTATTTAGTGTTCAAATCTATTTAGGTTTAAGCAAAGGGAAGGGAAAGATGGGGAGGACAAGGAGAAAGGCTTTGATTCCGAAGAAGACACAGCAGTAGATCCAATACTGTGTTGCTGTTAATAATTACTCTCCTGTAACAAATGATCCAGCAACACAGTGAGCAATGAGAAGTGATTTTGTGACTGGGAGCTGCTTTTCCCTATGTTTAGGATCATTTCTGCCAAAGCACTGAATGCTGTGGCTCCCCCCTCCCAGCCCATTTGGGATATACACTATTTTAATCTGGTACATTCAAAACACACATTTAGAAACCATGACATTCTGTCCTTCTCTCCCCCTTCCTTCCATGAAGGCACTGCCCCACTCCCTGCAGACCTGCTGAGGTCTGTGCTCAGGCAGAATCTTCCTAAATTTCATAACACTTCTAAAAGCACCACAGAGTTGTTACCATGCTGGAGACTAAACAGCATGAAAAACACTGCAGAAAAGCATCCAGGCACACAGAAGAGGCCCCCAGGGCTGATATTCCAGCCAGGCAGAGTTGCCAGGGGGTTTTAGTCACAGTGTTGCTGCTGGAAATCGGGGCAGTTTACTGGATTGGAATCAAGGGGATAGATTTCTCCTTGTATCTGCAAAAAGATAACTAAAAAATCTTTCTGGATTAAAGGAGAAGGTGGGAAAACATCTCTCAAGATAGAAAAAATGCTGTTGGCTGACTTGCCAGACAGTAACTTAAGTCTGTTTACTGGGAGATGTCCTTACAGTTTTCCCTAGTTTAGGATAAAATTAAGTTTAATATTAAAGGAGAAGTTGTTCTCCATATCCACTGAGGATAGAAACACATTCAACAGTTCATTTTTGTTTAGAAGCTAAAAAATCCTTCCACTATCCCTTACTTTACTTGAAGGCTTGACAGTAAGGAATAAAAACATCACTGTACCTCCCTTCTGGGAAGTTTTGGGGACAGGTTTGGTAGGACAGAAATTACACATCACTGTCCAGGAGAGCCCTCAGTATTCAGCCTGGGCTGCACTGGCAGAGCCTTCCAGCACTAGTGCTCCAGGGAAATATTGCAAAATTATAGATTTTAAATGCCAATGTATATTCCTAAAATATTCTGAAACTATTTCAGGACACAGCTGTCCCATGTTTGTGGGCCAGACTATTAAAATGGGAGACCACAGGAATAACAAGATTTCCTAAGTCATATCAACCAGACTTTGATAGACTTTGAACTAATGTACTAATTTCACTGTGTGATACCACCACTTGACTCCACATTTTATTCAATAAACAAAGTGATTCCAAGAAGCAACAGAAGATCCTTATACTTTCCTTCAAAAATGAAGACAAACCAGTTGCAAAACTGATTCCTATCAGTAAGGTTTAGTCTGAGTCTGGCCCACCTGGACTCACTGCATAATTCCATAATGCAGTAGAGTTTAAATTGCTGCCAATCACAATGACAAAAACATTAATTCCTATATTTCAAGTGCACAATGTTGCAGCTGGATAAGGAAATGAGATTGGCACAGAAAGTTTTTTGAGAAGGCAGTTAAAACCAAGATTACAGATATTTCCTCCCCTGTTTATTAAGCAATATCTGCACTTCAGCCAGAACACTGTCCAACCCCCACCTGTTTGTAGCACTTATTATGATGAGGAGGATATTAAAAAGTGACAAGCCTTCTGAAGAAAAACACTTTCCAATTACTCTGTCATTCTATCCCTACAAAAGGTGACTACCCTTGGCAAACTCCCTAATATAAAAACCTTGCTTAAAAATCTTAAATCTTCAAATTTTATTAGTAGTGAAAGGCGATATAAACCTCCTGTTTGATTATTAAGGTATCAATATATCCTACGTGTACAACCAACCAAAATGCAGCACACTGAGCCAGAATCACAAAAGAGAAGAATATTTAACAGAAATATACTCCTATTGCTTGTATAGTTTAAATGCTTTTTAAACAGAAATCATACATGAACTGGGGATGAAAACCAACTTTATTGTCTTCAGTGCGAAGGCAGCTCAAATGAGGGACTTTCCTCTGCACAAGCCCCAGCTATAAATCTATAATGTTTACTAAAAATATTCTCTTTTATAGACCCCTGGGAGCTTTAGAGTCTTCCGTTATCTTTGATATGGACAATATTCTCTGTCACTCAAAATATATTAAATTTTCAAGAATTCAGACAGAAGAGACTCTCCCCATCTTCTCACAAAAATTAATCCCCTCCTTTTTTTAAACAGAACCTTTTCAGGAGGCAACACACAGGCAATATCCTATTGCCAAAATGCATCTCAAAACTTGATAGAGAAACCTTATTTTTGCTATAAAGCAGCTTGGGCACAGAGTTTGTCTTCTTGTTTAGTCTCCCCAAGTTTGCTTAAAAAGATACTCCAGATGTTACCACCTGAAGTCAAGCTTGTTTTCCTTTCTGAAGAAGTGCTGGAGCTGCTTCTGGGACTGGAGGTGGAAGGCACTGCAATTTTGTGGAGACTTGGGGGAACAGATAATCCTCTGGCAAAAGGAATTGGCTTTGTTGGGCAGTTTCTCCAGTTCTACAGTTTATTTGTGTTCAGGTATCCCTGAGCCCTTGATTCCGCAAACCTCAGAAAACAACCCCAAAACAGCTCAAAAACCCAATCCATGTCCATCATGCCACTAAAAACTATCCCCATGCTGGGAACAAATATGTTTAAGAAACCAATACCAGGAAAGAGCTGTTTCCAATAAAGGGTTGTGATGATTGAGGGCTTCCAGGCCAGAGCAGCCCTTCAGCTTCCAGCAAGGACACACCACATTGCTAACAGGCATTAAAACCTGCCAGACTCCCAATCTCGATATAAATGCTTGCAAATCAAATAAAAACATTCAACAGCTTTGAAAGAAAAAGCAGTGAAAACCATGACAGTAAAAATCCTAGCCAGTCCCACTGCTCAGGCTGCAGAAGGCTTTGTATCACCTATTTTTGATTAATTGGGAAAAAAACCAATTTCCAGGGAAGATACTTGGCAGAGAAAGGTGAAACACAGATCGTGTGTATTGATCATGCAAAGAGTGGATATGTTAAATAAAAAGGAAATCACAGGTGACTGCAGGAGGTACGAGTGTTTTGTTTCTCATCAGACCCTCTCCCTTGTTCCACCTGTTCCATACAACTTCAGAGATTTCCAATCCAGTCCTGACTCTAAAGCTGCAAATGTTGGAGCATTTATGAGCATCTCCAAAGCCAGAAGTGAACAGTTTCCCATTCCTGGGAGGGAAAAGTGTTATCTCAGGGCTCTGACCAAGTGTGGACTCCAGTGAGCTGCCAGTAGAGAGCTGAAGGGAGCCTTTGCCATCTCAGCAAGCACCAGGAATTCCAGATTCGAAGCATGTGCCGGATGCATATTAAGGGTTTTGCAATGACTGGCTACCAAATAAATAGCCACAGGGCACTGAGCTTTTCTTCTTGTCTCAGCTTTGCATGCACCTGCCAGAACAGCTTCCCAGAGCAGGCAGTCATTCAAACCCACCTCTGATTTAATCTGCCCCTCCAGGGACAGGAGATAACTGCTTCTGATCAAGTAATACTAATATACTTGAATTCAGTAACACAACCAACGTTATAAACATATGGCACATACAAACTGAAACCATGTTTAGCCTCAGTTTTTCCCAACCACTTCAAACCTACATCATAAACAGAGTCAAAAAGGGTTTGCATCATTTTCCTGACTTTAGGATCTCATCTTTTGCAGAGTATTCCCACATACAAAACATAATGGAGGAAAACCAGGGTGTTGAGATTTCAGACCAAATGATACTTGATTTCTCCATCACTACTTGGGGGGAAAGGAAAAAACCAGGACTAGGACACACTCAGTAATCATGGAACTAGTTTCTCCCTAGCTATACTCCAAACTACACCTCTGTCCAAAATATGACAGGATCCTGAATTCAAGTTGAAAGAAGACCAGTACAGAACAGTGGAACAGCTTTTGTCAGCTCCTACAGCTGATCTAACCTGGCAGTGGCCACCATCAGTAGCTACTGCTGCCTAAGTGACCATGGAATTGGGAGACTCATCTTTCAAATACTTATAAAGAAGTCAAATTCCACTAAGGCTGAGGTTTCTGCCAGGAGATGTCTCTGCCCAAATCTCTCTTAATGCTTCCTCAAAAGTAATGACAGATGGGAAGAGTTGTGCTCCTTTCCATTCCTGCATAATGTGTCTGTTGTCACTCCCTTACCCAGAACAAAGTATTACCTCTTTTAAAACAGGTAAATCAAAGTGCCAAGAAGAGAGATGGTTTGCATCACAATATACAAATTAGAAGCTGAATCCCAAATAAAACCCTGGCTGTCTCATTTCCAACTAAATACTCCCTTTAGAGAAGGGATTCGGAGGCCTTTCTGCACTGTTTTGTAACATTTGTGTGTAACTGAGAGTTTGGCTGAATCTTGGATCCTTCCAAAATTTGTATAAAGAGGGAATGCACAGATCTACAAGTGGCTCCCCTCTTCCACATCTGCCCAAGACAGAGGAGTTATGGTGAGTGGGAGCAGCAGCAAAATGGGCTGGAGTCCTGTGTAACACAATGGGGGTGTTAGCAGGGTGGCTTTTTGGGGCAGGGAAGCCAGAGTCTGGCCTGTCCTATTCTTTGTTCCAACTTTGACAAAAACACATTTCTCATCACAGGAAGCCTGAGAAGAATTTGCCCCTGGGAATGATAGAAGCTCCAGCTGGAAGAGGGCTCAGACAGGATTAGAGGCAGAACAAAAAGGTCAGGCTTTCATCCATGTGCAGTGGCACTTTGTGGTCTGAAGTATAAAAAGCAATTTTGCTATGGAAGGTTTCTGGAATGTCCACGGTAAAAACTGACTGAAGCCTCTGCTGGGGAGGTGCCCTCAGTGCTTCAACCAAATTGCCCTTGCATACCTCTGGTGATATTTCAGGTTCCCAGTCCCACACAGCAGCCTCAGCAGCTGACAGGACAGATCCAGTGGTTTTGCCTGGAGCACAGCACACGGGAGTCACCCACCACACAACTCAAGACACCCACGCTGCCTGTGTGGAGCTCACTAACTCTGACCTCCTCCAAAAGACCCCCTCTCCCTTCTCTATGAAAATTCAGGTTCATGAAATTATGAAATCTGTATTCACATTCCACCCCGGCAGTGCTTTGATGCCTTCATCTCTCTAAATCCTTGCACCCTTGTGGGTCTGTTCAGCAGAGAAACTATTGCCAGCTGTGGTACAAATCAGAGGCAGCAAGAAAGCATCAAGCAACAAGTGTATCAAAGCTGAGGAGGAGAGAAACTGCATCAACAAGAAACTGTGCTTTCTATCTCTCTAAAAGCAGATGTCAGATCAGTAAGGCTTTTCCAATGGTTCCTAATCAAGCAGAAATCCTGCAGCCACTTTGGATCAGCAAAAACCACCTAGATGGGACAGTATGTGTCAGTTGGGTTTGCCCTGATGCCTTTTGTAAAAGGAGCAAGATTAGCTTTCTTTTGTTTTCTTGGACACCAAGAAGCTTTCACAGCATTAACCCCAGGAGCAGATACATGAGCCATTCCCACCTTCATTTCATCTTATTTCTGCCAGTCATAATCAGAAACTTTGCAGGGAGATGCAAGAATCCACATATTGGGCAATGACAGAGCAGTGGTCAGGGGTGAAATACCTTCTCCCTCAGGATCTAGAACAAAGCCTGCAGACCTTTTGCAGAAGGTTGTCCCACTGCTGAAAGGTTCTGCTTGGGGATCAAACTGCTATAATTAACTTTTGAACTGTTAAAAGATATAAAAGAGGAGAGGAAGTGGCTATCTCAGCCAGCTGATACTTGATCAACACTCCATGTCTAAAGATTTACTCTTAAATCTACTTTTTTTAACTGTGGACATTTTAACCATAGATTTTACTCTCAAAATCCTGGTAATAAACTGCCCTCCATAATACTGGAGTTAGATCATATTGCCTGTAAAAAACACACCTCTTGTCAATTTTAAGTAGACTTCCACTATTACTTAATGCCCTTTCACTTGCCCACTATGAATAAATAGAGGAATGAGTTTTAACTTATATATTTTGCAGATTTCTTGCCGTCCTACCCTCAGATATCCCATCTCTAAAAAGAACAGCACTGAATTCTACCAAATTAATAGTGTAGAGACACCAGTGTATAAGACAGGGGAATTAGATGCTTCACTGATTAAACTTCCTAAAATACTGTCTAAATTAAAAAATACTTAAAGCATAGAATTAGCCCCCACAATTTCTGGGGAATGCATTAGTAGGACTTGTAGCAGCCAGGGTTACCTCCTAGGGAGTTACCTTCCCTGAACTTGCATAAACTCACCCTGTTTGAACAGCCTTTTCACATTCTGGACCTCTACTGTTACTGAAGTGCCAGAACGAGTCACCAAGAGGGCTCCAATCCAATAGCCAATAATTGCTGGAAATTCTTCTCATTTCCTAGCCCTCTCTCACACCCCTTCAAGACACAACTGAGGGAATTCTCTCCTGCTCTCCCCAACTTTTCTTGGCTGAAACCTGCTCCAATTTCACCCTGTAAACACCTGATATGAACAGATGAACTGGGAGGGGCCAGCAAGCCCTTCACAGCTTCAGGGGGGTGGAGGTAAACAGAAAAATAGTATATAAGATGCTTTGAGACAGACTTCCAAAGTGCACATCCAACAGGAGGGGTCTGAAAAAAAGCCACTTCTTCAGGCTCCACCTTCAGAGACTCCCTTCCCTGGAAGCAAGGAAGGTGCCAGGCTGCTGCAGGGGATTTCATACCTACCCCAGCTGCACTCAGACTGCAGTCAGCTGGAAGGTTTCTGTTGCTGTAAGCAAAAATGCCAGCGAGATCCACGGCTCAGCTGGCCTGGCTCTGCATTGTCACCGTGTCTGTGGCAACCTACCCAGCCCTGCTGCAGAGACCTCCCAAGAGGAGAACCCTCAGCAACGGGAACGCTCAGCCCAGGGTGCCAGGCTGCTGCGAGGAGATCAGGGAGCTCAAGCTGCAGGTGGCCAACCTGAGCAGGATGCTGCAGGAGCTGAGCAAGAAGCAGGAGGGGGACTGGGTGAACGTGGTCATGCAGGTGATGGAGCTGGAAGGCAGCACCAAGCAGATGGAGTCGCGGCTCATCGACGCCGAGAGCAAATACTCCGAGATGAACAACCAGATCGATATCATGCAGCTCCAGGCGGCCCAGACGGTCACACAGACATCAGCTGGTAAGGAGGGAGTCACCAAGCTCCCTTATGCACCTCCTAATGCACAGCTAACAACCAGTTCCTAATCACTAATGTGATTAGCAAGGGTGCATGCTGAGTACGGCCGCTGAAAGTGCTCCTGGAGGCAGGGGGTCCTGAGGAAACCAGTGTTTTTATATCTATGTTTGTTCTCAGAGAGTTGAGGAACTGTGCATGTGTACAGCACAGAATTCAGTCTGATATTTCTGAGCACTACAGTACCAGTACAGTAAAAGAGTGGGAGCTGGCTCAGCCAGGGAATGGCTCTGGCAGTAATATCCTCCGAGTTCACAGCGCTGACAGGGGACCAGAAGTTGTTCAAACAATTAGAAAGGCTTTCCAAGAATTACTAAGGGTTTGTAATTTTATCATTATGACTATCTCTGAACCAGAACAAAAAAGAGTGATCCATTATTTGAATGATAATTCTCACAAGTTCAAGGCTGTAGATGATGCAGGACACAAACTGTGATATAAGCCCAGCCAGAACATGGTTAAATTCTTCAAAATTCTCTTCCCCGAAGGGAAATTTCACTGCACACAGCAATTGCACAGGCCTGTACTAAATGTGGAATGCAGGTGCACTTTTAGCTCAGCTACCTGTAAAGCCACTTCTGGAAGAAAGAGAACCCTTTCTTGACTTTCTCTTAAAATTAAATTCACCACAAAGAGCTTAAAACTTCTTTAAAAAGACACTTTGTTGTCTAAGATGACTGGGTTTACCAAAGGACTTAATTCAGATTTTTTTTTTTTCCTTTTTAACATTAAGGAAAAACTTCTAAATCCATTTATTTAATTCTTCTTACAAAAAAACTCCAGTTGGTCAGTTTTGACACATCACTGTTTACAGTAGGTCTTAAAAAGAACATTACACCACAACAAATCTCTTTGGAGCTGTAGTTAAAGTTCAGAAAAAAATACAGGGACACGCAGCAGCAGCTGGCCCAGCAGGTATTTAACACAGCTGTGTCTCCCCTCTACAGGTAAGAGACATTTAGTCTGTACTAAAGTGAAAACTGTCAGACAGGATAAAGCTTTGCTTCAGCTCATTTATCCTCAGAATAGCAGTGCATTTTACCATCTTCAAGTCAGCTCCTGCATCAGGAGGAAAGGAACTTTGCACAGCTGGACTGACTGCAGCTAAAAGGCACTTTTTCTGTCCCAGGCTCCAGTGCAGAACAAGTACCCCTCGTCCACAAGCTTGGCCAAGCACACAAAGCAGGCACCCAGCAGCAGAGCTGGCCATTACACTGGATAAGCCCTTATTACCTGGGAGAGGGTTGGCAAATATGTACCTTTACACCTCCCAGCACAGACACACAGTAGCAATGTGAAGAGAGCAGAGATGGCTCTTTGCATAGCAGAGGTTAAAAAAAAAAGAAAGGAAAATAATAAAAAAATCACAAAGTCCTAGTGCTACAACATCTTTTTCCAGCACATACACTGCTCTAAACTAGACCATTCCAGGAAAACATTATACTTGTGGGAAGTCTTCCTCACTTAATTACTCCCTGCATTACAAACTAAGCTTTACAGAAGCCACCCTTACAGGAGAGGAGTTCTTGCTGTTTAGATTCTCACTTTCTGGTTCTGATTCAAGTAGATGCTGTCTATGACTGCTCGTCACTTTACCAGAGGAACTACCGGATTTCTGGGGTTTACAAGCTACCCCCTGATGAATTTCTGGGGATTCCAGATCTGGAGGTAAGGATGATAAGTACACAATGTTTATTACATGTCTTTTCAAATACAATCTAGAAATACTTATCTACAGAGATGAAAAGAGCACACACTGAGGGAGGGCACCCTGCACTTGCAATCAGCATCTTTATGCAGGCAAACCTGCAGGCAAAATCAAGGAAGGAAAGAGTAAACACTCAAGAGGGAAAATAGAAATAGGGAAAATTCATTTAATAATTTTTTGCCATGAGTTTCAAACAGAATAGAAATTTCTTCAAGTTGTGAAATCTGGAAAAATGTCCTGTGTTAAGAGAATTGGACGTTCCCTAAGTTTACTGACAAGTAACCACTGCATTTTTTTTCCCTATTCCAGGTGTTCTGTGACATGGAGACAGATGGAGGTGGCTGGACTATCATCCAAAGACGCAAAGTTGGTTTGACATCGTTCAATAGGGACTGGAAACAATACAAGGAAGGATTTGGAAATATTCGGGGTGATTTTTGGCTGGGAAACGAAAATATCTACCGGCTTTCAAGACGCCCCACTGTCCTGCGAGTGGAGCTGGAGGTAACTAATGAGCTCTTCATTTCAGCAGGAGTAGATCTTTTGCACAAAGGGAGTCCCCAGCAGCAGATCCCATCTCCTATCTCTGTAGAAGGCCCAAAGAATTTGCATGCTTTAGTTACAGGAGGAGGAGGGAGGATCAACCCAGGGATACATTCAAGGACAAGACAGATGTTCTCCACTAGGCAAAGTCAGTGGGACAACCTTCTGTCAGCATATGGATTGTGTCTTCAGGAACACATGGGGACCTAGGAAATCCTGCAGACAGAGATCAAACTGCTGACCACCTCAGACCTAAAAATCCAAAAAGAGATGCCCCGTCAAGTTTTCAAGCCTTTGAGTCTTCTCCTTTTGTAGCACTTCCTTCCAGCCTGGGTGCAGAGGAGTTTGCTTTTTATTACCCTCAAACAATTTCTTCAGTCTACTAAAGGCTTGGGTTTGACTTAGACCAGTTTACAGCTGGCACAACAGCTTAGAGGGATGGGATGTGTATAAGCTGAAAAGCTTTTAGATATAAAGTCCCTGTTTCAGAGAGGAAAAAAAATTACTTGAGGCAGCACTGAGACAAGGATGTTGAATGCAAGAGCTGCACATCAGGTTTCCTGGACATTGATAAATACCAGTGCAGACAAGACTTGGAAGGATCATCCTTTGCTCTGGAAAGTTCCTTTGCCTTAACAGAGCAGTTCCTGCAGCCTGAGGCAGAAAAAGTGTCTGTACATACCCATGGATGGTGGAGTTGTCTCATAACTGTTCTAACAGGACCAATTCCTTCTCCCTTGTTTTGTGGCAGGACTGGGAAGGCAACACACGTTATGCCCAGTACCAGCAGTTCACCCTGAGCAACGAGATCAACAGCTACCGGCTGTTCTTGGGGAACTACAGCGGGAACACCGGCAGAGACTCCCTGCGGTACCACAACAACACGGCCTTCAGCACGAAGGACAAGGACAACGACAAGTGTGTGGATGACTGTGCCCAGTTCCGCAAAGGTACAGCACACAAACACCTTCCTGTCCCCAGAGAACAGCCTGGGGCAGGGGGAGGGAGCCCCAAACGCCCTCTTTCTGTGGTAACATCAGGGTGGCAAACCAAGGGAGAGGTGGCCAATTCTGGGATACACACTGATGTAGGAAATCTGGCAGCCAAGGCTGAGCCAGGCTGCGTGTTACAGACATCAGCAACTTCAAATGACTCTGTGCTCTCACCTATACACAGTGTTATCCAGCCACACTGTCTCAGATGCTGATGCAATTCAGTGATGTGGGAAGTTATTCCCGAAGATTTATCAGGTTCTTATTTTTTCTTTTTTTTTTTTTTTGAGTTTTCAAGTTCTAGTATTAGGGATGTGTAATTATTCTTATGTATTACTATGCCACACTCACCTCCAGGTTCAACCTGTGATCTTTATTCCTACCCTAGTACAAGTCTCTGATGAGGTTACTCTCTTCATTCAATTTACTGTCTTTATTTCAGTTCTGTCAAAGACAATTATCTTCACTGCATCTTGCCCCTTCACTTTCCCCACTGTGTCCCACACAACATGCAGATAAAACTGTTAATATCAGTCTCAACAAATACTTGCAGAGTCCAGGAACTTTAGAAACACCTTAAGATGCCCAGGCTAAGAAACCCAATTAATTTCATGTGCTGCCTCACTGAGTCAGAGACAGAAACATGTCAAGGAAACATTCCAAGAGGAACAAGCAACAAAATGAAAAGCTACTGGCCTAATTTAATTATACAACTGTAAAGCCTTTACGTATTGTATTCAGAATTTATATTAAGTTTTGAATTTGCCTGCAACCTCAGCTATTACAAGCCTCTAATGAAGTTACTCTCTTCATTCAATTTGCTATCTTTATTTGAGTTCTGTCAAAGATAATTATCTTCACTGCCTCTTGCCCTTTAATTTCCCCACTGTGTCCCACACAACATGCAAATAAAACTTTTAAAAACATTGAACCACTGGCCACAGGCTCCAGGGATTAAATGCTGCATTCTGCTCTCTCTACTCCGGAAAGAGCAATAATTCTTATTATTAACACAGAACATCTTGTTTTATGTAAATGGCTCACCAGGAATGTATTTCCTTTGTTTCCAAGGTGGCTATTGGTACAACTGCTGCACAGATTCCAACCTGAACGGGGTTTACTACCGAAATGGAGAGCACACCAAGAACATGGATGGCATCACCTGGTACGGGTGGCACGGATCCACCTACTCCCTGAAGAGAGTCGAGATGAAGATCCGGCCGGAGGATTTCAAACCATAGAGAGGGAATCAGAGCTGGGTTCTACAGCTCCACGATGCCACTGCACAGAAGGTGGGCAATGGACAGCCAAGTAATTGTTCTTTTCATCTAATCTGTGCAACAGCTACGCCCTGGCCACGCACACACCCCAACACCACGGCACAGCAAGCACCAGCCACAGCCACCAGTGTCAGCAGGGCTCAGACCTATTTCCTCCTCTTCAGGCTCTTTCCAAAGGGAAAAAAATGTTGTGTTAGAATAGGTTAGAACTGAGTGCACTCATAGCACCTTCAGAAAACCTCTGGGTGTGTTTTCTCTAGCAGTGTAACTAATGGGTTGCTTTAGTATTATTATGCAGACGGGCAGGGACTGAAAAGCAAAAGCCTCCTGCTGCCTTTCCTTCAGTGTCCGGAGCCAGCACTGCTGAGTGACCCCTTCCAGGAGGGACCCAAACCACAACAATTACATACTCATTTCAAGCCAGAGGAATCAATCAGAGGTGTCCCTTATGCACCTTTCTTTAGTGTATAGTAAGTGGCTTGCTTTCCCACAGAGGAAAAATACAATGCTCCAAAATGTTGGATTGATCAGCGCTGTCCAGGTTCTCTCCTGAAGTTTTACTGCCACCTCCTGCTGCTGCTGCCTCAAATCATCCCCACAGAGGCTGCCCCCAGCAGACAATAACCCTGGAGAAGGATTTGTCCCTGGTGCTCTCTGATGTTTATTCCTATCCACACAGATCATCCGAAATGCTGATAAACTAGAAAGCAACTTTCTGGGCTGCCACCAAATTAGGTTCAGGTTAGAACACAAACATGCTGCATGTCTGTAAGGCTAAGCATGAACAGCAGGTGAGCCAAAAATGTCCAGACACAGCCAAAAAACTCAACTCCAACACTTAAAACCACTGTATCCATGAGCAAAACACTAGTACACACCAGAGAATCCCTAAGTGCCAAAGGTTATTCAAACATATGGGAATGTTTGCCAGCACACCACACTGATGAGTATCAAAATCTACTCTGAAAACTACCCCAGCTGCAAATTACCTAGAGATGCTATGGCAAAAATCAGTATGTTTCTCCCTTACATAACACAGTGTTAAAAATAATAGTTGCAAAAGAATGAGACTCCTCTTGTAGCCCTACCATTGTTTGAATATGTTGGAAAAGATAGTTATCATTAATATATCTATTTTTGTTCACCTTAAAGAGAGTTTGAATCTAATTTAAATTGTTCAGTCTTGTGTGAAATGGGAGATCAAGGTGTCTTGGGAATTGCCTTACGTATGTTCAACTATTCATACTGCAAATTTCAACTGTGTGGAACTATAGTTGGAACTATTTTAATTGTGGTGTTTAAAATGGATTTTTAAAGGTTTCTAAAACTTTTTCATTTCCAATAAATTGTCTTTCATTTTTAATACTGCTTTACGTCAATTCTTTGCTCCTTAACCTGCTTTTTGGTACAGAAAGAAACAGCTGCATGAGCAACTGAGACCAAGGAAGGGAATACACTGAATTCTGTATTTTCCTCAACAAAAGGAGACAGGACAAAGGATGAAAGAACCGAAGAGAAGAAAAAAAAAAGGGGAAACACAATTCCAAGGAAATAGAAGGGCTGAAAAATTCACTGCATAAAGACAAAGCTAGGTTTTTGCTCAACCAAAATCAATTTGTCTCAAATAGCAGAGTTAACATCTCTGTGATATGGAGCAGTTTCACATTTAAAAACCTATAGTTCAGGACCAAATCCTCTGCAGGTGTTTCAGGCCAACATCTTTGTTGTTGACAAAGCTCAGGAAACAATACACTCTATCAGGAAATAATACACATGATCTTCTATTTGACAAACTGAGACCTATCTAAGATAGATGAGCAGAACTGGATGAGAAATTTTAAGCAAGAATTTTAACTTCTCTGACTTATTTATGTGTAGGTGTAAAAATCTGTCTCATTTGACTTGCAGTCACTTCATTACATTCCACATTGAGTTTGAAGCACGGGTGGGGGAAACAATTAAAACTTTTTCCTGCAAAACTTCCCAGGGCTTCTATCATAATTTTAACCACACTGTAGAAGAGCAGAACTCAGCAGTTACAAGTGCACATCTGCAAGCTGGTCAGCAAGCCCACAAAGAAGTCTTGTGACAGTGAAATCCTAGGAATTGCCTAGATTAATCCTAATGGTGTCCTAAATTGTGTGCTACTGCAAGAGCAGAAGTTTCATGAGTGGTGGTCCTACCTGATGAGAGACTCCAAAATGGCCGGGGTGGGACCCTTTTGAAATTCCAGCTCCTTGTAGTGCAGGGCCTTGGCATATGCTCTGCATTTGGCAGCTCTCTCCCCCAGGAGGACAATGCCATTGTCATCTCTCAGAGGCAGCGGGCCCTGGAAGGGAGCACATGCATCAAAATCAGGATGAGTATAACAACAGTCATCAGCTCTTCACACCCTTCCCACAGACCAGCCACCAGGAGAAAAAAGGTGCCCAACAGCATCTCTACCTTGTCACTGTGCTCCATGAACTCTGCCAGGTTCAGCAGTGTCTGAGTGACTTCTGCAATGTCCTGAGAAGTCAGGGCCAGCTCAATGCTTCGGATCAGCTCATCCTGCTGGTCTTCGTTCAGTTCAGACCAGCATGAAACAAAAGCAGCATTGAAGAGGTCTCTGAGGAGGGACACAAAAGAGAGTGAGAGGTGGGGATTCACTATTCATGAGAAAAAGTCTGTTTGACACTGGACTTGCCTTCTTATTCAGCGAAAGAGAGCTACAAAATGCATTTATATGTTTACCTGCAATAAACAGTAATTAGTTTTTATAAAGCTAACTTCTGTGAAACCTTCATTTAAAAAGCATAGAGTAGGCTGGTATACTACAACAATAGAAATATTGTATTCTCATGCTATCAAAGTTTCTCCAGACATACAGGTAGCAAAAAAGCACTGCACCTCATTCCACTCAGAGGCATTTTTATTCCCCCACAGAAGATCCTCAAAACTATTTCATACTCTCCTGTTTTTCCAGCTACACTTTTGAGCCTTATGCTCTTTCTAGACTAATATGCAGAACTCCAGTGAAAGATTTTGTGCACATTGTGGAGCAGCCAACTGGGAAGGGTGGAAATGAAATCAAGTTGACAGCTCTTTGATTTGTCCCAAAGCAGGAACTATCTCTTGTTTATGAAACCTAAGAGCTTCTAAATAACTCTCTTTTTTCCTTACAATATCTGGCTTGCATTTGCCAAGTGTAATGGAAAAAGCAGAAATACTGTACCGAGCCATGGGATTATAGGCCTGAGCCAGGGCCCAACACGAGCGCAGGGACGGTGAGGAAGAATCTTTCAGCAGTTCCAAACTCAATCTCCTCAACCATTCCAACCAGTCATCTTTGGAAACTCTTCTTGCTGCTCCCCAGGCCTGCAGGACAAAGGAAGACAATTGATCTACCAAACAAAACACTATCCAGGCACAGAAGAAATCCATCAGCAGGCAGCATTTCTGCTTTACAGCTCCAAACCACTCGCTGAGAATCCCATCTCAGTTCCCTGAAATCCATTACTTTTACAGCAGATAATCCACAGTACTTTGGTCTCACTTCTATGAAATCTTCCCTAAATGTATTCCTGTCATGACATGGCAAGTATATAACATGAATAATCTTTTCTCTACAAATACATGAAGAGCTGAAGCCACTGTTGAAGCTCCAGCTTAAAAATACTTAATGCGTTTAGAATTACGTTTTTAAGTCCAGGATTTCCAATCCCACTACTGAGCTGAGTGCTACATGTATTTAGAGTTCAGACTAGCCAGTGCTTAGCTAATAAGCTCTGACTTCAAAATAATACAGGACTAAGATATAAAAGAAGCAAAAGAAAAACTAAGAAGACAGGCAGAGGTTCCACACTAGATGTCTCCAGTAACTTGAGAATATTCATTGTTATCTAGAAAGTCCTGTTCATACTTCACATAACAAGCAGGTGTCAAGATTACTTCACAGCCATTAATAGTCTGATAGTTCAGGTGCTCCTATCTTTGAAGTTGCTCAGCACCTTGTAATTCTAAAGAGCCTCAGGCACTACTTTGACCTCAGTTTTGTACCAAACTGGCAGCAGAAAAGCAATGCAAATAAAGGTAGTTCAGATGCACTGAACAAACACTTTCATTGTGACCCTTCAGCTCCCCCCTTCAGTAGCAAACTCACGCTGTGAGGGCTCCAGTCTTACCTTCTGCAGGTTGATGGTGCTCACGTGTAATTTCTTCATGGGACCCGTTTCCACAGGACCACTGGCCAAAGTTTCTCCCTGGTTGCTTCTCAACATCCGATGCTGATAAATCAGGGGATCCTCCTCTTCATCAGCAAGAGTGTAGCCCTGCAATAAAGGGCTTACAGTGAAAATACACCCACATACAAAAACAGATGATAAAGCCAGAGCATTTACAGCAAAACTTGTGAAGCAAACAACCATGTTTCATTATAATGATTACACCTTATAAACCAGAGAACTCCAATGATATCCCTTTGCTATTCAAGGTAACTATTAAGAACTCTTGGCCCCCAGGTTAAAAAGGCAAAATAATACACCTAAAAACAAGCACTCTTGCCTGTTTGAGTAAGCAGAGAACAGCAATGTGCTGCTTGCTCCACACTAATCAAATTGCACACCAGTTACTGAGTTTTTGAAATGTGGGACATCCTGCAGAAAAAACTGTGATAACAAGGTCTCCTTAAGCCCTGTAACTGTGGGAAAAGAGGTTAAATCCACATGTATGAACTAACAAGAAAAAAAATAGTAATGACACTGGCTACAAGTCTAAATTCTCACCTAGAACTCGCTGTGATTTTTCTACAGGAAATATTTAGTACCAATACAATAATTTTCCCAATGTAATCTCAAAGTCTCCTCAAAAAGCTGTACTTAGCACACAATTCCAGCAACAACCATCGCTCACTGTGTGAGTAACTCAAAGTGAGGGTTCCAGCTACATCTGTTTCAACATGACACCACCTCCCAAGTGCCCTTAAGCAAACAACTATAATATACACTTGACAGCTCACCTTTACAATTCTGCAGATGAGAACATCGTAGCGCTGATGGTTAATTCTGTGTCGCACCAGGACTTTGTTCACCATTGGGATAAAAATCTGGTACTGTATGAGGGAATGTACATCATAAGCTTGTTAATCAGTGGCACCAAAAGCAGCATAATTCCACCTCTGTTTCATTGATAAGAAACCAATTCTGACAGTTTGATTTCAGTAACTCCTGATTCCAGAAACAACTAAGAGAAGAAAAATCAGTTTTCTTTAAAATCCATTACAAAAAATTCAACTTTAAAGCCTTGATCTTTGGGACAGTCCCTCCTTCTGAGAGCTTTCAAGCCAAAGAACAATCTTACCTTCTTTCCCAGCTGGAACACCAGAGAGGAGAGGGTGTCCATGGCAGTTGTTCTTAGCTCAGGGCTCTGGTCCAGTGTTCGTACGATGGGATGAATAATCCGTGAGGCATAATCAGTGAAATCCAGGGACTCTGTCAAGCGATCCACTGTCTCCAGGGCAGCTCTGGAGTCAGAGTAAAGAGAGGGAAGAACTTATCTCTCAGGGTGTAAGAAAGAAGAAACAAAAAGGATGTAAAAATACCCAAGTGCTCAGTCTTCTCAGGACTAAAGCAATAGGAAAACCAGGCCACCACAAGTCTGCTAATGCAGCTCGTACTTGCAGGACAGCCTGCAAGCTGCAGTGACTAAAATATCAGCAGATGAGAACCAGAAAATAAAGTCATAATAATAAAAAAAAATTAAAAAACCCCAAACAAACACACACACAAAAAACTCTCCCCCCAAAAAAACAAACAAAACCACAAAAAACAACAAACAAACCAAAAAGCTAGCAACAGCACTGTGATGTAAAGCAAAAAGAACCTTCCATAATGATTTCACACAGAGAAAAGCTGTGGAAGGAACCAAGTGGTGTTTCATTCTACACATGGCTGCAGCAGCCACTGCAGAACTTGGACACCACAGGGTGAAACAGAGACTGCAAAGCCACCAGCACTTACTTGCGAGCCACCATGGGCACATCTGGGGCATCAAACAGCTTCACAATGGGAGGTAGCAGCAAATGAAGGTAGTCATCCAGGTTGGCTCCAAAGAGCTGGATTGCATTCAATAGCTGGAGGGAAAAATCAAGGAATGTTAAAGAGTTGGAATGGACCTGAAAGATCATTTAGTCCCAAGGTCTCCTGCTATGGGCAGGGACACCTCCCACTAGACCAGGTTGCTCAAGGCCTTATCCAAACTGACTTTGAACACTGTCAGAGCAGGGACATCCACAACCTCCCTTGGCAACCTCTTGTAAAAAAATTTCTTCCTAAATACCTAACCTAAATTTCCCCTCTTTCAATCTGCACCCATTGCCCCTCACCCCATCATTACAGCTCCTGATGAAAAGCCCCTCTCTCTGGCTTCCCTGTAGACCCCTTAAGATACTGCGAAGTGCTCTGAGGTCTCCATGCAACCTTCTCTTCTTCAGGTTCAACAGTCCCAACTTTCTCAGCCTGTGTCCAGAGGGGAGGTGCTCCGGTCCCCTTATCAACTTCGTGGCCTCCTCTGCACTTGCTCCACCTATTTCATGTCCTTTTTATGTTGGGGACACCAGGACTGTGCACAGTAGTCCAGGTGGGGTCCCACAAGAGCAGAGTAGAGGAAGAGAATCACCTCCTTCGACCCAAATGACCCAAAATCAAACGACTCAAAATCACAGACAAGCCCATTTTGAACAAGTCAGTATCCAGTGAAAAGCTGCTTCAACCCTGCACTTCACAAAGTACTGTCTGCATCATTTCACACCAAGCCACTGCTGAAGCCCCTGTGTCCCAAGCAAGGAGCCCAGCTGAGTGTGGCATTTTGGGCATGTACCTGCCTGGGCAGTACCCAAATCCAGCAGCTGCTGCAGCCCCCACTGACCTTGACAGAGACAATGCGCCCCTGGCTGTTGTCGTGCATGAAGACCCGTAACATGTGAGGAATGAGCTGGGGTAGGTAGAGTTTGAATTCACCTCCCAGAGCCACCACGATTTGCTCAATAAGTAGGATAATTGTGCTCTGTATGGAGTTGTTCATGACCCAGAAGTCCTACAGAAGGAAGAAAAAAAAGGGGAAAAAATCCCAATTCAGCAGTTCTTCAACTGAGCTGTGCCAATTACAAGAAAAGCAAACTGTAGAAAACAGTCTCTAGATAAGTTCAAGATTGCAGGGAAGGGCTATACTGTCTACTTTTAAAACACTTTGCACCTTCACTATATTTATAGCTGATAAAAAACAACCTCTGGGCAACCGATTTTTTCCTAATCCTCCTAAGCTTTTGCAAACAGTAAGTGAAAATGAAGTGAAATGACACCTATTTATGAAGTCCAGGTACCTCTTGCTAAAACCATGTTTCTGAGAGTAGCAAGTGCACAAAATCCAAGCACTGAAAAGAACTCAGTCACCAGCAGAACCTGGAGCTGGCTCTTATTGCAGGTTCTGGTTAATAATGTATGTTATTGCTTCAAGTAACATGTTATTTCAAAATACAATTATTACTTCAAATACATGCAATTCTGCACTTCATGTGAAGTAATTGATACATTTGATAATGACAAAAACACTGTCCACTTTCTCTGACAGTAAAATGGTGGCTTAAAAATTGCACTCACTCTCATCAGGGTGACAATTTCATCCATATAGGGCCGAATATGACTTCTCACAAAGGACACCAACATTCCCAGCTGCTGGAACAGGAACTGGAAGGAAGAAATGTGTCATGATCAATGTAGCTTATTCAAATACCAAAGACACACTGGGTAAACAGTGTTTCACAGGCAATTGCAAGCTCATTTACCAAACAAACAGCATGCACAGCTCCTATACACTCAAAATCTGGGGCTAAATTCTTGGCAGCTTCAGCTCAGCAGTTTGGTTTTGGTAGCTTTCTGTGTGCCTTTTTTTTCTTTGAGTGTTTGTTTTTTGTTTGTTTACTTTTGGTTTTGTATTTCTTTCTTTCTTTTGGAGTGGGGTAGGGAAGAAAAGTGGTTGTGGGTTTAGTGGTTGGGCTGCCCCCCAACTTGCACAAACAATTTTGTGAGTTCAAGGCCTCAGACAGTCAAGCACACATGTAAGGGCTTATAATGTGTCAGCAAATTGACAGTGCCAGAACAGACTTGCAAGCCTGAACAACTACAGAGTTTTGCAACTGAGGTTTGGAGGATGCTCTCAAAAATTTAGCCCCGAGTCTTTTCCCCCTGCCTGCAAACCAAACTGGCACACGTTCTTTCTGTACTCTTTCCCATCCCCACCAAGAAATATTGGTGAAAAGTTACTGGGGAACACAGTTAGGTCCTTGCCAGAAATACCACTTTTTTTCAAAGATGGTCGATTGCACCATCCATTCTTCACCACCAAGAGGAATTTTGACTGAGACAGTTTCATTCAGATATACTATGGCAGCTTTGCCATTTCTTTTGCCACAACAGAGTCCTAAACACTCGGTTGTGACAATGAATTTGCTCTTTAAACTGGTATGAAATCATGTAGGCTAAATTGTTTTGATGTATATATAGCCTTTTTTTCCTCTAGGAAAATACAAAAATGTAAGTTATAGTATGTTAAATTTCATTTCTTCATGCAGCTTTTGAAGACTCCAGTGACAAAATACAAAGTGGAGCTCAGAAAAAGAGATAACACTTCTGTGAGAACTAAGTAAGAAACCACATCAGATTCTTTAGTGAGAGTAGTACACCTACATTTACCAAAAATGAACCCTGAGCTCCCGTACTGTGCCTTTTCTTTGGTGTAGTGAGATGTTCAACACACAGGACAAGGACCTGCCTCTTTCAGGCTTTAGTGTCACGCGTACCCACCTCAGCTCTTCTCCCCAGTACACTTTCACCATCTTCTTTTACCTGAAAATTTTTAAACAGAGTGTGCACAACTGCATAGCTTTCAAGCAAGTTAGATCAGTCAGGTCTAGGAGCTCGGCCAACCCAGGCGTGAGGTGGTTTCCTTCCAACCTGAGTAGCTCAGACTGGGAGAAAACAGTGGTTCTATAGCAGGGTTGGGATTCTAAGGGAGCACCCATCCCACATAAAACACAGCAGCAGTGAGTACAAACTGCCCTTCCCACCCCAGAGATTCCAGCTGCCTTGAGGAAAAGCCTTGGCAAACGGCAGCCATCTCTGGTTAGGTGAATCTTAAGTCCCATTATTATCTTCACACAATTCTCATTTCCTTCTAAAACTGTAACTTAAGTGGGAAGGAAGAGAAAGCACTGCTGTGGAATCACCACCCACGCTGCTCTGAATGTTAGCAGACTGTATCAAATTGAATTTTCCTTCTCAGGGATGAGCCAAAGTACATGGCTGCACCAGAAATTTGAAGCATCTACCTCTATTATTTAATAATACTGTTTGCAACAGCACATTAACACAGAGATCATTGAAAGCTCTGGAAGCTGCACAGGCTGTTTTCCTGAACAAGACCAGCTTGATGAAAACACAGCATCAAACACTGGTCTGCTAAGGATTATGCTCAGAAGCAGCTGTTCCAATGAGAAGCAGGAAAATTGTTTCCATTGGATATTCTACTGAATAGAATCAGGAGGGAAAAAGCAAAGCTAAACCTCACTTCTGCAGCATGCTTGGCAGCAACACACAGCACAGCAATGCCCAAAGCCAGGCACATTCTCTTCAAAGGAATGGATTCTCAATTTCGGGCAGTGGAGCAGGAAGAAGGAGCGGCCCCTGGAACACTCACCTCTCGGATGGCACCATCACAAACCCGTATTACATTAAGGAACGTTGGCATGACCTGGGGCAGGAACTGCACACACTTCAGCCCAAGGGATTTGAAGATAAAGGTGATGGCCTGAACCACCATGGTGTGGTGTTGGGACAAGGATTGGTCCCGGAAAATTCTCATCAGCGCCACCATAGAGACAGCCGGATAGAACTCATCCAGAGGGAGGTTCCCCATGTTCACCAACATCTCACTGGTGCTGTAATCCGCTAGGAGAAAGAAGGCAGTGTCACAGCTCTGCATTGAAAGGTCTTGAATATGTGTTCAGGGGCAATAATTTGCTAAGAAGAGGAGGCAAACTTGTAAAAACAAAACAAAGCAACAACAGTCAAAGTCTGTTTGTAGGTCATTGAAGTATTTATCTGAGAGGAATTCAGGTGCTTACAAGAATCCTGGCTGGATTTGGACTCTGAGAGGCTGACGGCTGAAGCATCCCGTGACTGGTCAATCATGCCAATGTTCACTTTGTGTTTGTAAGGGTCCAAAGCACCCAGCAGCCCTAACACACGGATAGCCTGGTAAGACAGAAACCAACACAAAAAAAAAATCAGTATTTTCCATTCAGCTGCTGGAGATCATTTCACTGACTCAACACTTCCACCCTCTTAATTCTGCTCATTGTATTATGATCAGCCACAACAATGACCTCTCCCTCCCCGCCCCAAATCTATGCAGATACATTTATTTGACAGCTCTCTCTCCAAAAAGCTTTTCTAAGTGGCTGTGTGGCAGTTTCATACCTCCCTACGGGTGCCCTGGTTCTGCTCAGTCTTCAGGAAGTTCAGAAGCACCTCCAGCAAAGTTGGGTACTTCCTGTATGGTTCTACCACATAACCAGTGCTGGCCACAAGCTGTCCCAGTGTCCAGAGAGCCACCTGGAAAGATCAAGCCCAGAGAAGATTAGTTTGGATCAGGGAATTTATGACATCTTTTGATCCAATCCTTCAACTTCTGTAAAGTTTCTTGGAGCACTTTAGGCCAACACTGCAAACCACAGTCCATGGTTCCAAAGCCTCTATAAAGAGCATTTTTCAATAAGCAATAATGAAGATTTAATGTTCATTTTAGCAGCTATGATGGGACATTTTAGTTGGTCACAGCAGCTGTCAAGTTTAGTGCAGTTGTAAATACTCACTTGTCTTTTAGCCAGCAGGGAGGAGTCCTGTAGCATGTCCATAATTATAATGAAGAGCTCATCCACCCACTTCCTCATCTCCAGCCCACTGACCTATTGAAAGATAAAAATCAGCCCTTCATCCAGCATTGCCAAAACCTTTACAAGCATGGCAAAGAGGTACCTGCAGCATTCCCACCTGTGCAAGCTCCCCTATGGTAGCCAGGACATTGTTAATCACACCTGGATTTGGATCTGGATCAGGATCTTTCAGTTTCACAATCAGTGCCTAGTGGGTGACAGAGGAAAAAATTAGAATTTGTTTAAAAGAGTACTCAAAATTATCTTTCCTTTTGTTTACATCTGAAATGGACCCCACAGGGGCTCAACTTGCATCATGGTGAGCATTTCAACAACAAAGGAAACTTTTATGTCACAAACTTTATGCAAAACCAGAATCAAGTTGGGCTACACTGTCCCCTACGTGCATGACTGTGGGTAATATCCACACCAATCCAGTTTTTTCCTGCTATGATGAAGCAAAAGAACTGCAGCTCCTGAGGGTCATGTAACCACCTGCTATATCATCTCATTCCCAAGTCTCCAGGAAATGTAGGAAGTTTACCTTGAGGATGGGCTCCATATAGGGACGAATGAGGCGTGGAGCATTAGAAACCAGGTGACCCAACATCCTGGCACTTTGCTCTTTGATCCTGCCAACACCACTGTGCTCCAGCTCCGTCAGGATCTGCACAAGAAACGATGGAAGCGTGAAAACTGGGAAGGCAAAAATTCATTGGATTTCCTTCTCGTCTGTTATAAACTCAGCATCTGTAGAGGGTGTTGTACATTTCACTCCATCATGTGATTTATGTCTATATGAAGACAAAATTAATTAGGGGAAAACTGAACAGAGGTCTCCAAAACCATCTACGTTTATGAAGTGGTACCACCCAAGAGTATTACAGAACATTCTTCTTCAACACAGATGGAAAGCTCTCCTGGCATGAAATAACAACTGCTATCCTTTCCTAATACATCCACAGAGCTTCACTCCAAAAGACTTCACTCTAAAGACTTGCTCAAACCCGCTAAGCTGGGCAATAATTGTTTTCCAAAAGGGAGCTATTCCCCCACTTTTCACACCTGTACAGCCAGATAGCCCAGTTCTTTAACACCACCTTAGTTTCAATACCAAGTACCCTATTTTCCCTGCAGACATCCCTGTTCCTTACCTGGATCAGCATCTTCCTCAGGAAAGGCATGACAAAGGCAGGGTTCATGCTGCTCAGGCGCCCCACAGTGCAGATGGCCAGCTCTCGGATTTCAAACACTTGGTCATTCAGGGCCACAAACAGAGCTTGCAAGTTCTCTGCCTGGGCAAGGTGAGCATCAAACCGCTCATCCAGGGAAGCCAACACACAGAAACGGATGTCAGGGTCTGCAAGAACACATTTGTTTCTCTCTAAATGCAAGTAAACTCCTGTTCATCTTATTGCCTTTGTTCATAAACCATCCTCAAAAAAAACTTTACAATCTCAGGGAAAGGCCAAGAGCTTCCCCAGAGTGAGACACTACTTCAGTGTTTTACACATGAGAAACAGGACAGGGCAGGTCAGCAAACTCTGCTGCTCAGTACTGCCCCAACAACCAAGTCTGTAAAGTGCCAATCTCTTGCACCTGGAGGTGGCACTTCCAGATGCAACACAGTAACCTGAGTTCAACTGACAGAATAAGAAAAAAATCAAGTAGGAAGATTCAACAGAATGGGTCATAATGACCCAAAATTATAAAGTTGTAGGTCATGACCCAGAACAACACCCAAAGAAGTCTCAGGGCTCTACCAAGGGCACAGTTGGAGCATTTTGCACTATTGTTCTATTCATACTTCAAAAATTGAGATCTGGGAAGAGAAATTAGGAGACTTCTTTCTGATTTATAAAGAATGACAGTTTAACTTAGTGGCAAATATGTTCAAATTCCATTACAACCTTAATACCATCACAGTAACAAAATTATCCTGTGGTAGGAGAGCCCTCCTCTCCGAACCCCACACCAACCTGGGTCGGTTATTCCAACCACGAGCAGTTTGCTGAGGACATCAGCCACGACCTGCACTGCTGTCTGACTGACCACATGGGCATGGCCACTGATGAGGTGGATGGAGGGGGTGAGCAGGCGAGAGCAGGTGCGGGCGGCTTCCATGCGGATCTCCTTGTGCTCGCTGTTCAGGAAGTGGTCCGCGCAGTGCCGGACAAACTGTGTCAGAGAGTGGCCTGCAAAGAGGAAGAAGGGGAGTTAAACACAGGCTTACGCCTCCATTACCGGTTTTACCACAGAGTGGGAGTTTAAAGAATGTGCTCTCAGAGCCTTCCTGCTGCTTGTACTCTCCCCCACTGCTCTAGTGTTACATCCCAAACCCCTTGCCCCCCACTCCCTTACTTCATCTCACCTTCAAACTCAAAGCTGCCAAGTGTGCGAAGGGCAAGGGTGATGCTCCCCACATCACTGGCCTCTGGGATGTTGGTGAGGCTGGGGGAGGCAAGCTGGTGGGCAAGGCCCTTTGGCATGCCTGGATGTCGCAGGGGCTTGTGCATCAGAACAAGAGAGAGCATTTTCAGCAGCCCATCCTGGATATCCTTCTTCAGCTGGGGGATCTGACGGCTCAAGTCGTACAGCACAGCTGTCAGAGCAGGGCTGAGGGCAAGAATCAGGCAGAGAGTCATTAGAACAGGACCAATGAGGGGCACATTTCACCTTTTTGTTTAGTTATGCCTTTGCCCACCAGAAGATAATAGTAGACATTCACACATGACAGCAACACCTGCCAGAATAGCACAGGGACCTTGTGTGAGCTCAGGCACACCATGACCTTCCCATAGGAAACTGGTGAGCAAACTGCCAGGACCTCAGCATACACTGCTACAACAGTTACAAATCTAAATGATTCGTTACACTTGTGCTTTTTAAACAAAAAGGCAACTTAATTCGCTTCCAAGTGGCAACATTATTGTAATTTACACAGCTCTGTGCCACCTGGATATTTTCTCCACACCCTCCCATACTAAACACTTCATTAATTCCTCCAAAAGGAACTGTCAGCTCCAAAGGTGAAAGATACCAATGCTCTTAAGTAACCCAACAGATACACTAACACTTCAAACATGTTATTCTTCCGAAACAGCTACACTGATCTTCTGAAAGATCACTTAAAGCAATAATCTTCCTTCTCGATCTGAAGACTCTCAAGGTCTCATTCTGTAGGGCCAACAATGCCATCCTGTGGCTAGCAGGAAAATATGTCCCTGTGCCTTGTACTTACCTCAGGCCCACAGCCAGCATAGGTTCCAAAAGCTCTTTGATGTCCTGCTGGATACTGGGTCCCATGGCTCGTGCCAACATACTGATGCAGGTGAAGACTGTGGCATCAACCTGCACAGACTTCTGCCTCCTGGAAAGGGATCACATTAAAGTTCATTAGGAGGAGCTAAAATTTTCCAAACATATTCCCTCATCCTATTCTGCATTATCAGCCTTACAGAAATAACTTCTGATTTTAATACAATAATTCAATCCCACATCACAAAAACTATTCAAAGAACAGGTGTTTCAATTTCTTCCTCCAACTTTTACATACTTACTTGTGGGCAAAGTCCTTTGGGGGAAGAGCTGCTTTTATGATTTCAAGGACTTTTGGCAGGTAAGCTTGAAACTCGGACCTCACAGCCACAGACAGCAAACCCAAGGCCTGGAAGGCTGCTGTTCTCTCCTTCTCCTTCTTCACACAGCTGAGAACATGATTCATGGTGTCTGGAAGATACTGATCAGCTGCCCACAAGAGAAAACAATACAGATATTAAAATTCATTTAGATTTACACAGTTGCTTCACATTTGCAACCAAACTGTTACAAGTGTAAAACTAAGGAACAGACACAGTCATATTAAATTTGCTGACATGATCAGTGGCAAACATATGCCACCATATAAAAAAAATTATAACCACAGAAGGCTTTGTTTTTAAAAAGAAAAATCACCAGAATAAAAGAGCTATTAAAAACCCCCATTGCAACAGGTTTTTAAACACAAATAAAATCCAAGCATTTTGATTTTACAGTGGATTGAAAATTCAGAAAAATAACACAAAAGGTGTTCCAACCCACTACGAGCAACTTAGTGACTTGTCTCCAACTCTGATACTCTCCTAAATGTGCTTGACAAATCAACTGAACTGCTTTAAAGGTGGCAGGTATTTCCCATTTTTACTTGATATTTCCTAGCACATGCAACAGAGAAAGAGGAAGAGAACTCTGACGATATTCGGGATACATTGAGAGAGAGCAAGAGAGCAGGATTCTACTCTAAGTCTGACATACTGAAGGGAAAAAACAGAGGTTCTATGTATTATGGCATTGATCATAGCATTCAGACAATAGGTTTCAACCCATTTTCTTCATCAGAGCAACATTTTGGCACCAGCTATCACACTTATTCAGAAAAAAATGCTGTCCTCCCACAGAGGAATGTGCTCATCTCACAAGCACCACATTTGGTCTGCTGCATTGCCTGCACAAGCTCATCTGGACCAAAGAGAGCTGGACACATTCCAGCCCAATCTCAGCAACATTTCTAACATCCAACCATCTGTCTTGTCACCTGTGAATGCAGAAGGACGGAAAGCTGCCAACCGTGGGAGGAGATTGAGAACCGTCATCTGGATCAAAGAATTTTTGCTGGTTCTGCACTTGAGAACCCACTGGCAGACCTGAAAGGAGATAGATTGGGCTTAGAAGGATGGTCATTGGTACAAATGTTTATTATCTGGGTGCTTTTGGGCATTCTACTGACATTTGGCTTCAGAGTCCATCAGAAGGATGGATAATTAAGACTGTTTCCAAAGGAAGTAAATCACTTGCTCCAAGACTATGACAAAGTCAGAATACATATAATTATTGAGTTTTGAAGGCTCAATTCAGTACTAGGCAGTATTGCCTGCTAAGGACACAGAGGACAACTGCTCTGCCAGAAGAGGTGTTGTGAACATTGGTAGACAAGTTGAAGAACGGACACTTACCTGATCAAACTTCTCTTCCATCAGATCCCTGCAGCATCGACTTTCTACCAAAGTAGACTTTGCTGGGACAGGAGAGGTTGCAAACCCCATGATTCCTTGGTGAGCACTGTACCCCAGGAGACCAGCCAAAGCATTGGACTGGGAGGGCTGCAGAGACTGGAAGCTCGTGAAGGGAGTGATGTGCCGAGGTTTGGTACTAAAGCCCATCAGGTCTTTGCAGTACTTGTCATGCACAAGCTGCTGCTGAGTGATCTCTTCCATCTCCTCTCTAAGGCGCTGGACAAAGCAGAAGAGCATTAAAAAAATAAAAAGTAGCTGAATAAGATACTCCAGCAGAGTGCTACCCAAATCTCCTGAGCAGCATCCTGTAAAATTGATACCCAAATGGCTGTAAAACTGAGCAAAACCCAGTAAAAATATTTGCATATCTAACATGCAACAGAGTCTTCATTCCACAGAAAATTGGTTTTCATTGCAATTAATCCAGTTAACAGCCTTTCCATCAGAGCTTAATACCTCCTCAGCCCAAACTTGTCCCTGTAATTTCTGTGACACACTTCGATTTGTAATAATCAATGCTCTGACCCCATATTCAGATGACTTTTCTGCCCAATAACCCCACTGCAAACACCATGGGATATTTCCACAGGCTGCAGAGTTGCTACACACTGTCAATCAATCCCTATGATCCCCAACTTGTTCCTTTGCTCACCTCTCCCTCCATACTGCTGATTCTCACTAGCTCGTTGAGGATCAATAAGGCACCATGGATTCGGTCATCACGATTCATTCCTTTCTCTTTGGCCAAAGTCTCATCAAAGCCCTTCTCAGCCTCTTCATATGTATGCTTGGGGGGAAAATGAAAAACATCTCAGTGATAATGCAGAAACAGGCCCTGTGGAAATGAAGTAGCACTGCCAATGAAGAGTTATTGATGCCCTGAATTTTCCAAGAGTAGCCACAAACCTCAACTGAGTAATAACAGAACTATAACAGAACAAAATTCAGAGTCACCCCCAAAGTTGTGGACTCTGCTGTAAAGCATTTTCAACAGCACTAATCAAACAGAATGGTATAAACTGTATCTGCACAATATCTGCAGCAGTAATTCGATTATAAGGAATCCAAGTTCACAACATTTGACTGCACTGCCCCAAAATTATTTGATATCATGAAGCTTGAATTCATGTGACAATGGCAGCAAAGCGAAGGTTCAGACCAAAGAATTCTCACCTTTCTCATTTAGGTTTTATTTGCACTAATAAACCCATCTGCTAGTAAGAGATGACAATAGATAGATGACTGCATGGCTGTAAAACTAGGTCAGTTCAACAGCTGAAAATGAGGCACAGATAGAGCAATGGATTCTTGAAGGAGTTAAGTCTCTTTCTTACTTTTAGAGTGCATTAAAGCAACTATTCATCTTGGAACCCATTATGCTTTCAACCCTTTCATGGGGAGGCAGTTTTTTCCTGACAAAGCTGACACAGGTTCTTAGCTTAGCCAGCTCTTCTGAAAACTAGCCCTTGACCATCTGCATTGCATTATGAGGGGATGCTTCAAAACAAAGTCATTTCTTACCCTGTACCACTGGGGCTTCTGCATCTCTTTTGGCTCCCGCTGCGTGGTGAGGATAAGGCAGGCTCTTAAGGCAGACACAGCTCCCTCTCGGATGGCCTGTTTGGGATCCCACACAGCCACAAATATATTGTCAAAGAACGGCTGCACTTGCTGGAAGAAGAAGGTGGGCACGCTGATTGCCAACTCCCGCAGGACAAGAACCTGGAGGTGGGGAGGGAAACAGGAACAATCTGGAGGATGAGCACCCAGAGACAAACCCTGTAACTTGTAGAGCATAGTATCACTTATTTAGGCTGTCGATATCTGTGAGTCTGACTGTTTCCAGCTCCACACTTTTACAGTTCCTACCCAACAGTGTCTCAGCAGAAGCAATGAGGCTGCACTATCTGCCATGAGAGCATCTCAGATCCTCAGACACAGACTGGCAGCCATTCCCAGAGCTCCTCCGCAGCTCCCTGTGTGCACATCTCCCACCACAGTTCTCTGATCCCAACCATCCCATTCCAAAACAGGTGAGGACAATGAAAAGGTCACTTACAGCTGCATGTCTTCGCCCTTCATTCCTGTCAGCTCCCAGCCATTCCAGGGCCCTCTTCACCTCAAACTCCACGTACTCAGCTGTGAAGGTGTCTCCAGCCATCGCCAGCCGCCCGATGGCCTTGGAGGCCATTTCCATCACCACGGGATCGTTGGATGGCAACAGGTTCCTCAGGTAGTTGGCAAACCTGCCAATTCGGGTGGCATTACCTCCTTCCACACCAATGAGGCTCGCTGCAGAGAGAGGGAGCAATGCTGCAGGTTCTCCTTAATAGTGAAGCAGACAGCAGGTAATCCCTGGATGAGAGTTAGTGTTCCCTATCCATTCCTTAAAGATTCCCATTAACTCCTCACAGGGAAAAAAAAATAATAAAATCAAGCAATAGGAGAGGGACACCATTCTTTTGAGCCTGAACTCTTTGAGTGAGCAGGAAAAGACATTCAGTAGCTTCATAGGTTTTGCACATTTTTAGTTTTAAAAGAGAAATAAAAAATCGACCCTGAGATCACAGACCTATTCTCAATAGAAAGGCATCCATCCACATGCAACTATTATAGCTGCTCTGCCTCAGGAGAGAAGTCAAAGACTGAATGGACCAAGGAAATGCTCTCCCCTTCAGCCCTAGAGATGGTCTATCCTGGCCAGGATGGAAGCACTTCATCAGGCAGCAGCATGGCAGAAGCTTTCACTGCCACATTGTACCTGCTCTGTAGATAAAGAGACCATCACTGTCCAGGGGTGTCAAGCCAGCACCTTTCAACAGCACTAAATTCACAGAAACGATTTTGAAGTGATACTGTCAGTTCAAGATCAGATAAAGTCAACAAATACCTCTCTAGTTAAGGAACTTTTACTGTCTTCAAACACGTTGGAATTGGATGATTAGCTCTGTGAGCCTAAACTATAAACACCTCCTTTGGTTATTAAAGAAGTAACTGCTACAACACAGGCCCCTTGCTTGGAAGGCAAAGTATTTATGCAAGCTGACCTCCCCAAGAGATGCAGCTCTGCCACCTCCCAGTGAACACACAACCAGAGCCACTGATGGAGTAGCTGATCAGAACCAGAGCAGCCTGGTGAGCCCTTCCCAGGGCTGGAAGCTGCTGTTATGGAGACAAGCCAATTTAAATAACAAGAATCAGCCTCCTCAGACAGGAGAGAGTTGAGAAAGTCAGCCCATCCTGATACATATAAATGGGTAGAACAAAGTGTTTGCAGCTGAGCTCCAGAACAGAATTTTCACGTGCTCAGCACTCACAACTGATGCTCCACTCCCAGAGGAGCTCAGGGCCCATTAAGCACCAGGTTTTCAGCCACTCTCAGCACTCAGCAGCTCCCATGCTGACACTTCAGACAGATTCTGAGAGCCCAGCAACGAGCACAGACTCAGCCTACTGAGCAGTCAGACATCAGGCCCTGAGTATAAAAGCTCATTCCTTTTGAAAATCTGTCCCTGAAGACAGATGCATGAAGAGAAATCTCAGCAGAGGCATTAAGCCCTTTCACTCACCTATAGCCAGAATTCCACCCTTCCTTTCATTTGCATCAGAGCTAGAGACCAGCTCAAATATGTGATGGTTCAGCTGATCATAAAACCTGGTAGATTCTTCTTGACTCATCTGTAAAAGCAAAAAGTTCAAATCAGCTTTCAGCATCTTCTCCCTTCAGCATCTGCCCCCGAAACCTCCATAAAGCCAACACTTCCTAAATCACTTAAACAGAAAGAAATTAAATCAACCATCCACTACAAACACAAAATAGCATCTCTTTTTTGTGCCCTGGATGCAGTAAGTTTATTTATTCTGGATATTCTGTGGAGCTTGACCACCCGCTTGTGTCACCAACTCACCTCTCCTATACACGGGGGCAAAGATAAGCTCCCTGCTATGCCCTGCGTCCTCTCTGAGGCCAGCCTCCATATTCCAAAAACCTCCCTTGCCAAGGCACCCAGCCCTCAGAGGACACACAGGGAGGAAGGATCCCATCTGCAGCACTCACCTCCCGCAGCTCCATGGTGACATAGTGCTGCAGGTCCTTGGCAGCCTTGGCCCTCGTCTCCTCGCTGCGACTCTTCAAGCCATTGGCGAACTGCTGGAGGATGGACACGGTGCCCGACATGGTGGTGGCACGTGGGGCCCGGGGGCATCAAGTCCTGCAAGTTCTTCAGAGAGACACATTTCTTTTTTACTGTTTGAATTGAGAAATCGGAGCTTCTTCCTTCAAGAAGCAGCTCCTGCTGCCTGTTTTCAAAGCACACATCCTATGGCATGCAGGGATGCTGTGCCAGCAGAGCATAAAATTACAAGAAATGAGTATATTCCTTAGGCCTGTGACAAAACTGTATCATCACATATCCTGACTCTCAGCCTATTTGCTCTCCAGTTCCCCAAACACCAAAACACACTGCAGCAGGTCAGGTGCCCCATGGTGATCTAATTCTAAATCAAGGGTCATGCAACAGCTGAAAAAGAGCAGAGTCAGACTGGGGTTTGCAGTTAGCCCACAATAAGTAGGCACAATTATTAAAATAATCCTAGGATTAGACCACTATCCTATCTGACTCCTCCTTGAACACTTCCATCCAAATTTGTCCACGGAAATCCCAGTGTTATGCCAACACAAGACAGACTCAGCACTCAGGGCCTGGCAAGCATTACATCCTCCAGCAGATATTTACAGATGGCAAGTCCACTTATAGCAACACCAACCACTGCAACCGGGGCTCTTGTACCACAACATACAACCAAACTTTCTCAGGGGCCTTTCTTTACACCAAGAGCATTTCAGAGGCTTGACACCACCCCCCGCCCCGCTGTTTTTGTATTACATAAGCCCAAACTGAGCACTGACAGCAAAACTTCCACTGCTTCTCCCTAAACATTCCTCAGAGGTCCACAGGAATCGCAGTGTGAGGTAGGAGCCGGGAGAGGATCCCCTGGGAGAGGGAGAACTCGAAGGGTGCTGTCCGTCGTCGCTGCCCGGTGTCCCTGCCCGGGGCTCCCTCACGGCCGGGCTGGCAGCAGGACCCGCCAGGCCCGCGCCCGGGGGGCTCCGCAGGCCGGGGCTGAGGGAGGGCTGAGCCTGGGCCCCGCCGCGGCGCCGGGAGTTCGGGCGGCACGCTACGGGCAGGCGGGTGGAGGCGAGGGGAAGGGGAGGCGATACCGAGGGAAGGGAAGCCCCGCCGCGCTCCCTCAGTCACTCTCTCACTCCCCCGCCGCCGCCCCGGCCCCGCCGGCTCCCCCGCTCCGGGCCCCGCGCCCGCCCCGCCGCCGCGCCCGCCGGCCCCTGCTGGCCAATAGGCGCCCGGGAACGCTATGATAGGCATGTCCTTTGGCCAATAGAAAAAGGGTGAAAGGGAAGGGGCGCCCTCAGCTCCGCCCCTTCGCCCAAGGAACCGCAAGGACAGCGGTCTGTCGACCAATCATGAAGCCGGGCGTGAGTGAGTGACAGTAGATCTGACGAATAGAAAGGCTGCAGTTGTTCGCTAGGCCCACCCCCCAGACGCCAGCTTCCGCCCTTCCTTGCGGCGCCCGACATGACGGGGCTGCAGCGTGGGGGTTGTGTGGGGCGCTGGCATCGTCTGCGCGGGCTGGTGCGGGGCGTTCGGCGCTGTTCGCACAGCCCGCACACCGCCGTCCCGGTCTCTACGCTGCACAGGCAGGGATTAGATGGATGGATAACGAATTGGCTGCTTGGCCGCACTGCGGGCAGCGGCTCATTGTCCACGTGGAAAACAGCGAGGACAGAGGTCCCTTGGGGGTCGTGTGGGGCCGACGCTGCTCAGCAGCTTTGTCGGCGACATGGACGGTCTGACTGAGGCAAAGTCAGCAAGTGACAACGAGCTGTGTGGTGCCGTCAGACGCTGGAGGGAAGGGATGGGGACTGGAGCACCTCCCCTGTGGAAGAACAGAAGGTTGTGTGGAGACCTCAGGGCAGCCTTGCAGAACCTGAAGGGGACTACAAGGAAGCCAGAGAGGGACCCTTCCTCAGGAACTGTAGTGACAGAACAAGGGGGAACGGGCTCAGACTGAAAGAGGGAAAATTTAGATTGGATATCAGGAAAACATGAGGCCCTGGTGCAGGTTGCCCAGAGCAGCTGTGGCTGGCCCATTCCTGGAAGTACCCAAGGTCAGGTTGGAGGGGGCTCGGAGAGGAGCCCCCTCATCCCTGGAAGGGGTGGGAATTTAAACGATCTTTGCGGTCCGTCCGTGCCCGCCCTACGCCGGGTGTGTGAGTGCGCTCTGCGCATGCGCGCATGGAGCAGCGCGCCATCGAAATGTGTCCGCCGCCCGTGACAGCCCCGGGAGCGGCTGCCGGCGCTCCGTGCCCGCGATGACTCCTCCAATCCTGGTGCCGACCCGTGCCGCGGGGTGACCCCCCCGCCACAGCGCGTGACGCCGCGGGCCGATTAATTTTTCTATTCAATTTTTCTACGGGGAGGTGCCGGCCGGTGCGGAACCTTTCGCGCGGGGGCGGCGAGGCGGGGAGGGCCGGAGGTAAGGAGGGTAATGGCGGCACAGGCCGCCATGGCCCCCACCCGGGCGCCGCCGCCCCGATAACACGCGGCCCTTCCCTTTCTAGGTGCTGCTGCTGCTCCTGTGACCTGGCGGGGCGAGCATGGGGCCGGCGGAACCGGTGCAGAAGATCAGCATCAGCGCCGAGAGCCCCCGAGGGAGCGAGAGGAACGGCGGTGGCTCGGCGCTGGCGGGCGCTGAGGGGGCCGCTCCCGGCGGCTGGAGGCACAAGTGCGCGGCCTATGTGCTGGCGCTGCGGCCGTGGAGCTTCAGCGCCTCGCTGACCCCAGTGGCGCTGGGCAGCGCGCTCGCCTACCGAGCAGAAGGAACGCTGGACCCGGGGCTGCTCCTGGGGAGCGCCGTGACCGTCCTGGCCGTGCACGGGGCTGGCAACCTGGTGAACACCTACTACGACTTCTCCAAGGGCATCGATCACAAGAAGAGCGATGACAGGACGTTGGTGGACCAGATTCTGGAGCCGCAGGATGTGGTGCGGTTTGGGGTGTTCCTGTACACCGTGGGCTGTATCTGCGCCGCCGGGCTCTACGCTGTGTCCACGCTCAAGCTGGAGCACCTGGCGCTCATTTACTTCGGAGGACTTTCCAGCTCCTTCCTTTATACAGGGGGTAAGTGCTGCATCCCATCTGCTGTGAATCTGAATGTAAATGTGACAGAATTGCCTGAATTGTCCAAGGTTTCTAGAAGATAAAAGTGATCTATGTAGTGTACCACCATGAAAGTACTTGGTGGTGTTTCCTGGAGTACAGGTACATAAACTTGTATTCTTTCCAGTTGATTGTTGTGGGAAGAGTCACACTAAGTTCTCCAGTTGGAAAGTGGTGTTGAAACATTGTTATTTACATATATGGCTTTATATGATATTTTGTGATATCTTCTGTCTCTTAGTGGGGTGCCTCACAGAATATTTTCTTTGCTGGAATTGTTACTTTGTTTTGGGATGTTTTGTTGATATTCTCTACTTGGAGCTTCACTGTGAATGCTGGACAGTTTATGTTTGTTCTTAATGAGAGGAGGATAATTTTAGTGCCTTCCTGTGTTGGATATATACAAACGCCATTACTAGGAGAAGAAAGAATAACTCAGTTTCAAACTGTCAGACATTCAGTTATGTTGGTTTCTCAGACTCTTGTCAGTTTTCCATTTTGTTCTGAGCATTCTATATCTTTCTTCAGGATTGGGTTCTAATATGCATGATCACACTGAAGAGTAACTTATTTGTAGGGTTTTCTGCAGAAATAGGTACTTCATAGAAATAGGTGTGAGGATGGATATTAGAACCTGGTCCTTATTATCACAAAATCAACTAGGTTGGAAAAGACCTCTGAGATCATCAAGAGTTGTTTGACCCAACATCACCCTGTCACCCAAACCATGGCACTAATGCCACATCCAGTCTCTTCTTAAACACCCCCGGGGACAGTGACTCCACCATCTCCCTGGGCAGCCCATTCCAATGTCTGATCACTCTCTCTGTAAAGAATTTCTTCCTAATGTCCAACCTAAATCTCTCCTGGCACAGCTTAAGACAGAGCCCTCTTGTCCTACTGCTGGTTGTCTGGGAGCAGAGTCTGATCCCTACCTGACTCCTCCCTCCTGTCAGGGAGTTGTAGAGAGTGATGAGGTCTCCCCTGAGCCTCCTTCTCTCCAGGCTGAGCCCCCCCAGCTCCCTCAGCTGCTCCTCACAGCACTTGTGCTCCAGACCCTTCTTTGGACCTGCTCCAGCACCTCAGCGTCCTTCCTAAACTGAGGGGCCCAGAACTGGACACAGCACTCCAGGGGCGGCCTAACTAGTGCCGAGTACAGGGGAAGAATCACTGCCCTGCTCCTGCTGGCCCCACTATTCCTGATACAGGAATATGCTTCTTATCCATAGCTGCATGTGCATTGGTTGTTTTGCAGTATTTCCATGCGAAAGGGCTGATCTGTTGTGTCATTCATTCTCTTCTGTCAGACTTGAGTTGTTTGGTGATGCTTCCTTTTCTTGTGTCTTGCCACAGGGATTGGCTTTAAGTACGTTGCCCTTGGGGACGTGGTGATCCTGATCACCTTCGGGCCTCTGGCCGTCATGTTTGCCCACGCGGTGCAGGTGGGGTACCTGTCGGTGTCCCCCCTGCTCTACGCCGTGCCCCTGGCCCTCAGCACTGAGGCCATCCTGCACAGCAACAACACGCGGGACATGGAGTCGGACCGGCAGGCGGGGATCGTCACCCTGGCCATCCTCATCGGCCCCACCTTCTCCTACATCCTCTACACCGTGCTGCTCTTCCTGCCCTACCTGATCTTCTGTGTGCTGGCCACACGCTACACCATCAGCATGGCCTTGCCACTGCTCACCATCCCCATGGCCTTCTCACTGGAGAGGCAGTTCCGGAGCCGGAGCTTCAACAAAATCCCTCAGCGGACAGCCAAGCTCAACCTCCTCCTGGGGCTGTTCTATGTGTTTGGCATCACACTGGCACCAGCTGGGGCTCTGCCCAAGCTGTGACACCACCTGTGGAGCCAGGGCTCACAATCCATGCCAATTAATGTGGGATTTGGGGGGTAAATGACCCGTTGTGGACAGTGGGGAGAACGGAAAGACTGTCTCGCACTGTTTGTTGTGAATTTTACCATTTTTAGTCTTGGTCAGCTTGTTCAACAGACTGTAAAAAAGTGATTTGTCAGTTCTTCAAAAGGGATGAATTGTGTGGCTTTGCTGCAGGGGGAGCAAGGTGACATGAGGTGAAGGAATGTTTAAAAAACCTCATCCTTCTGCCACAGAATTTTTTCACTGTCAGCTCAATGAAAGCTGGAGCCTCAAGTCAAACTTTCTGTTCACTTCACAAGCACAATGATTTGTTCTTATCACTTCTTTTCTTACCATGGTCAGGGAGTCCAGTGGCTCCTGTGTGGTCAACAGAAAACACTGCCAAATGCTTAGCATCACAACATGGATGCTATTACTTCACTCTTGTCAGCATAGTTCATCGGTTGTATGTTTTAATTTTTGTTTGGTTTTTCCTAGCCAAATTTTGAGCTTTTATTTCCAGGGCCCCTGAAATGCACTAGATTCATTAACTGTTGCTTCTGCGTGTTCCTTATAGTCTAGAAATGTCAAAGTTTTAAATCTCTGTGGAATGTGGTGCTAAAATGGAACATGATTAGCCCACTGCACAAATTTTGAGCCAAACCAGTGAATCTGTATTTTGCCGCGAAAGCTGAAGCTGTAAATGCAAACCATGCAACTGGAAAGCCCTCAATGGCTAACAAAAACAAATGGTTTCCATTTTTGCATTTGCTTAGAAATGACAGTTGTGGAGTAAAGGGGAGCTGACAGTGCCAGATTCCTCTGAATGGCTGTGGATTAATGGATACCTGGGTGGAAAAACTAATTCTTGGTTTAGAAAAGGTGTAGGGTTTTTTCATTTGTTTTTCTCTGTTTATTTAGAGGCCCAGAGTATGTCTTATTATAAGAAGGCCAGTTTAGCAAAGGAGAAATATACAGGGTTAGAAAACCCAAATATGGATTATTGCATTGGCTCTGTGTAAAAATTAGGACTGGAAAGAGGAAGAAACCAATTTGGTTAGCAAGATTTTTCCTTATGGAGTCCAGAGTTTGTGTCACTGAATCACAATTATAAGTGAGCTCTGAAGGGATATTCCCCTCCTCTTTTCCCCCTCTACTCCTTACAGTGTTGCTTTGTTTTCTCCTGCAGCTCTTACCACTTGCTGTCCACGTGGCCCTTTGGAGAACTGAATATTTCAGCAGCTATGTAGCTCTGTGAAAAACATGCCAAACACAACGGGGAAAAAGTGTGCCTTCCGGTGCAGAGATGGATTTGATCCATACTGGGATACTCAGTGGCAGCTGGAATTCTCTTCTGTGGTGAAGAAAAAACACTCAGTTCCTGTGTGCAGGGTTTTGGTGTGAGAAGTTTGTGTGCAGGAGCTGTGGAAGGTTCTGAGGAGCTGAGGCAGGTGCTGGTGCCCAGAGCACAGCCTTGCTTTGGAAGAGTGCTGACCACTGAAGGGCTGTTACACACGAGCAATAAAGTAGCAATAAACTTGCAGGGTGGTACCCTGCATCTGTCCTAGGGAAGTTATGCCCTCAGTGTTGATCTGGAAGAGCCAAGTGTCCTGTTTGGTGGGTTGTACTCCAGTACAAAGCTGAGTTGATGGTGCCAGGTTACACAGTCCAGCTGTTCAGTGACTGGGTTTATGTTATTCAGTGTTACCCAGCTGTTACAGCTGAGCTGAGGTCAGTGGGAAGGGTTCTTTGCAGGCCCATTTAATGAGCCACGGTTTTATCTTTTATTAAAATGGGGCAGATGATCTCTCTGATCTCACTAGGCACAAGGCAAGAGGAGATAGACTTCAGCAACTGCTTTAGATTAGAAACACGAGGACAAAATGTAGCAGTTCAGCTCAGGTGGATGGAGGGATGTATCCAGAAGGGTTTGGAAACTGTTTTCAATACAGACATGCACCACAGAATTTCTGCTGTTGCTACTTTGTGGACCTACAAAATAAAGAAGACCCTGGCTTGAATACCCACTTCACTTTCCTGCAAACCAAAAGCTTTTCTAGGGATAAGGGCTGAGCTGATCAATCTGTTAACCTTGCAATGGGGATATTTAGGTTTATTAAATTAATCCTGCCCTTCGTAGCAGTTGTGTGCTTTATTTTATGATAGCTTGGTTTTGAATAGCTATCAGTGTAAAAGTTTTTTTTTATTATGTTTTTTTCTACTCCTTTTACAGAAACTAGAGTACTTAAACTGAATTCCTTCCTAACTAACACTTGGCTCTTATCTTTGATAACCATAACTGGTTGTAAGATCTGGAACATGATCATAGAGTGTGTAACTATAGTGGTATCCCACCTTTCCTGGATGGGATGTCTGCTTACTGCTGGAAAGGACCAGTGCTTTTTATTACTCACATGAAACAGCTCGTTAGTCCATATACATGTCTGTGGAACACTTTTCAAGGTGGGGGGGTTCAAAGTATTTTAATAATAAAAATGAGATGAAAATTTGGTAATTCCTTACTAGCAGATGCTGGTTGCCTCCAATTCTCTGCCTGTGAAAAGCAGTATCATTCCAGGTTCTTAAGGATATTGTAATAACTAACACATTCTTCACCATGGCTTTGAGGAAGTCGTTTAACTTCTCTGTGTCTCAGCAAACAACTAATTTCTGCCTACCTCACAGGGATGCTGAGCTGACATTATTGTCATAGAGAGCTTTGAAAGTAAGAAGTGCTTTATCTCTGTGTGCTTTCCAAAAAGCTTGTTAGTACTAGAAAACATTTTAGACATGAACTAACCTAAAGGAATGTAACCCATGTAATTAGACCAAAATAATCTTCACGTGTAATCATTAAGTAGTGAGAGAGGTTCACTTATTGGTTTGCTTTGTGACAAGGATGCTGGGTCTCTTGCCCTACTCCTCTTCTCCCTGTCCCATGTACTTTATAAAAACTTCTTTCAGGTCTCTCTTGATGAGCTGTATTGCAGTGTGATAAGTCTGCACTGGTAGATGAACAGGTCTGTAGCCCATCTGTGAATATGTCCTAAAGCACCTCCCAGCCTTTCTTCTGACCCAATAAAATGTCTGTGTCATTCTGTTAATTATGCTGTGTTTGATTATTTTATATTACTCAAGTTGTATTTTTGCACATGGATTAAAACATCTTCACGAAAGGAAGAGGGTCTTCATCTACCATGTTTATAAGTGCATGAAAAATCATACTCTTTTTTGTGTAAGAGTCCTTTTATGAATCACATAGTCCTGTCCTTCCCTGTCACCAGGCAAACAGTTCAGTAGCTGTGATCACCTCCTGCCAGTGGCAGACTTCAGAGTAGTTCTCATATATTCATCAATGTGCCACGCAATTGCATTTGGAGATAATTGTAGGATACATGGGTTGTACTCCAGGATCCTCCTGAGGTAGGAGGCTGCAATTCCGAGTGTCCACAGATGGCAGCATTGCTCTTCCATCACTCCTGCAGCACCTTGTCCCTGCAGGAAGGAACACATTAGCTGTGTTTGCAAGATTTCTGAGTATTTGGTTGTACCTCGTTGGGTCTCCTCTGGTGTAAGGAATCTTGGAAGATAAATGGCTGCAGATGAATTTGTAATGTGCAGATTATGGCTGGACAGATGTTCCTGGCCTGGGCAGGTACAGGCAGAAAGGGGCATTTGAAGAAAGCCAGTCAGCTCTTAAATTTTAAAGCCCTTGCTGCTGGCTTAATAAGCTCATTCTGGTCAGATGCTGAGGGCTGAGCTTTCAAAAGAGTGTGGGCAAGCTGTGCATGAGGGGCAGTACACTCATGGGGGGAAGAATGCAGTGTCTGCACACTCTATGAGATGTACTCCTGTTCAGTCAAGTGCTTTTAACACACCTTGGATCCACAGTGGAAAACCTTAATACTTTCATAGTGTTTTTAGGAGCTTGAACTATATTCCCCCCATTACTTGGGTGAGTGGACTGTGTCACTGCTGCTTAATCAAGGTCATGCTCCTTGGAGGAGAGTACAGTCTGGTACTTTAATAACTAGGCCTTTTCCCTCACATCTTGGTTTGTCTTTTAGGCCACTGGTAGATTGTTTTAATTTGAATCACCTTCAGTCACTTTATGCTTGGAGTTTGAGCCTGCTGAATTACGTGTTTAAGGAGTGAAATGCTGCTCTGGCTTCTTAAAGCTATTTTTCATTTTAAGGGGGAGTTAAATATCTAGCCAAGATAAAATCTATAGCTCCCAGCACTGCCTAAAATGTGTAACATTCAATAAAGCTCAGTAGGGCCAGCTTATTGCAGCTGTATGTCTACAGGAACAGGCCCAGGGCTGGACAGGATAATTCCTGTGTTTTACTGTCTTGAAATAAGGTCTTCGTGCTTCTGTGGAGCTCAGAGTGGGATACAAAATGAACACATTTGTCAAGGGTTTTTAGATCTTCTGATGATAAATAAGAAGTCAATGCTCAATATTGCCAGTGCTTACCCTTGCTACATAATTAGATCACAGGGAAGCCCATGTTCTAATCCAGCTGTTTCAATGGCCACATGGATTTGTCTGAATGACAGCTACTTGAAAAACAGAGCTGAGCATTGCTCTGGGGTCAGCTGAGAGAGAGGGACTTGCTCCAACATTCATCTCACTGATCTGCAGGCGTGGTGGGTTGTCAGCCAAGTGTATCCATTCCCTTGGAAAGAAACCTGTGTTTGGGCATCTCTCCCAGGTTTCCTGCATGCACTGTCCTAAGAGAGTTCACACACCACTCTTCACAGCCTCTGCACATGGAGACACAGATGTTTTTTAAAAAACAGAATGAATCCAAACAAAACTATAACCCCTGACTGTCCTCTGCTGACTTCCCATCAGCCTGCCAGGGCCTGAGTGGTTTGAAGAATTAAAAATCCATGGTGCTGCTTTCTCATGAAACAACAAGGAGGAGAATCTGCTCATTCATCAGATGGTTCTGTCAATAATGGATCAAGATGAACGTGCTGGCCAAGAGATGTGTCACAGACAGTTTGTCAGGGAGCAGGGAAAGCAGGGAGAACCTCACTAGAACACAGGATCTGGATGCTGCGCTAAGAGCTTGACAGTGTTGAGAGCTCAGCAACAGGAGAGGTTTGGGGTCTGCCTCCTCCAGTTTGACTCTCAGGTGGCCCCTCTCAGATGTCTTGTCTTAGGCTAGACTAGCACTGGGCAGCTCTGCTGCTCTGGCAGTGATTTTAGGTGCTAATTGAGGTGGGAGATCCTGGCACATGCTCTTTGTTCTACTGCTCCATCCATGGCCAGTTTGTTAACTGGGAAATGCAGAATAGCCCAGCAATTTTAATAAAGCCTAGTCTCCTTCAGAATGGGTAGAACACAATGTTCTCTTAGGGAGTGGTTTGGTTTGTGTGCCTTGTCACTGATTTAGCACAAAGAATAAAGATGCATGTTTTTAGGTGTCCCAGTAAGCCAAAAAACAAAGCCTATACCCCAAATCATCTGACTTACAGTGGTAAGGGAATAAACAAAATGCCTGCTTGATATAAAGGGCAAATTCAAGCAATTTACATCCCATGCAGTGTTTGCAAATACATCTGCAGACATAATCTGCACAAATCATCCTGCCCTGGGAAATAAGCAGTTTCTCAGACTTTGACCTAATGGAAAGAGGGTCTAATAAACCATCTTCCCAGTCTCGTTAGCCATTGTCCCAAGGGTGGATGAAATTACTTCAGATAGAGTATAAATTACTTTCTGTATGGCATAAGGCCACTGTTATGCCACAGTTGAGTCATATTTTAACCTGGGGGGGATAGCTCTACTACTGTATAGAGCTGAGCTCCAGTCAATATAAATAAAGGAGAGGTTGGGAATAACACGCTAGAGATTCGTGTGCTGTTTTGTGTGTGTGTTCTAGAGCTCAGCAATGCCTTAAGAGTACACTTGATGCTGTGCCATACCATTCTTCATTTGGTCTTTCTTCCTGAAATTAGTTCTTAAGTAGAATTTAATTAGCCACCCAGAAACACAAGGCTCCCTCCCCAGTGATGTGCCGTAGACTTTCTGTAAAGCTCCTTTCTCAACAAATCCCCTGTTTCTCCAAACCTTTGTAGCTGAGGTTTCCGGAGAAAGTGGAACAACATTTGCACATGTATGGGGAGAGAAGAATTAAGGGCAAAGATCAAGAAGAGAGTTGGAGAGGACAGATGTGTATTAAAGAAATTCAGAAGCTGAAATCCTGGTTACTTTATGTCAAAAGATTTTTCTTTTTTCCCCCAGTAACTCACAAGGCAGGAATCAACTGCTGTTCTGTGAGCAAAAGTGGGTCATTGTGGCACACAGAGCCTCCCTGCCTCTGTCCTCCTGGGTTCTAAAATCCATATCCCAAATTACCTAGTTTTTGAGGATCCCAGGATTTTAACTTGTTCAAATGCAGGAGAAAGGATGAGCTGGGGAAGCTGAACCTTAACCACTCCAGGTTTAGTAGTGGCTCTGTCAGTATTCCTGAATAAGATACACAAAAATTTAGGTGTTCTAGAGAAAAAAAATGATCATTTATAAGTAGGGTATTTCAGCATTGTTTTAAAGTGCTGCTTCACCCAGAAAGTCCCTCTCTGCAGCCTCTGTAGGTCACAGATGTGGGGGAACCCATGGACAGAGGAGTGCTGGACCAGGAAGGGTTGAGTGCAGGTACACACCTGAGAGTGCTGAACATTCCCACTGGGAGTTAACTCACCTCCAGATGGGGAAGAAACAAATCTAAGTAATTTAGGAGCCCTAAATGTCTCCTGAGAATTGAGACATAAAAAGAATATCAATCTCTCTAGCAAGCTAACCCACAAAAAAAAAAAAATGGTTGTTTTCTAGAGATCCATATGTTTCTCGTGTGGGGGAGAGAATGTGTGTTGCATTCTGACTTGTATAAAAAGGCATCTTCTGGAGGAAAAGTTAAAGAGAAGAAATGTTTTCAGCATTTACTGAAGGAAGGCTTTGCACTTTCTAGGGAAAATGGAATTTAATGTATATTCTTTTTCTTACTTTCAAAACCTGACCATCCCAGTCACCACTCTGCTGACAGTTTCGGGGGGAAAACTGGGGAAGAGACAGCGAATAGTTTGAGTCCTACAATTGACATTGTAGGAATGTCAATGCTACAATGGGAACAGTGGAAATAGACTCCAATTTTCCTGTACAGAACAAGAGCTTTAACAGTAAAGTTGTCCCAGATTGGCAGGGTATGGGGGATGCTCATAGAAATGTTGCATTTGGAGCTTGTGTAGCTTTAAGCAGTTAGTCTGAAATAGTGTCATAAAGCACTTTGGGACTGGGGCTGACATTGATGGAAAGGGCCACTATCAAATGGTGCCAATCCAGGTGTGAATGTCAGAAACTGGCTCCTGTGACAGGAGAACTGTTCACAAAACCAGCACAGGCATTTGTAAAATGTCAGTGGCCAAACAAGGCTGTGCCCCATTTTTTTGTCCTTGACGGGAGACAGCTGTGCAGAGAGAATATGGTGTTCCATGCTTCCAGCAGGCACTGCATCCCCTTTCCTGGGGGGACAGCCCACGTGGACAGGAAAGGACACAGGAGTGCTGGGAGCTTTGAGCTGTGCAGGGGATACCTCTTTGTGAAGGATGCAAACAGCTGTGTTACTGTGTCCTTGTGGCAATGAATTGGGAGTCATTTACAATAACAAAGCTGGTGGGGGTGGGCACAGAAGTAAAGGCATAACGGTGAAGGCAGTGCCTGGGGAAAGTCTGATGGTCTCACAATTTATTTCCAGAGCTCACTCCTGGCTGCAGTTTTACAGGTGGCAGCTGAATCGGAGGTGGAAATTAAATAGTTTCATTATCAAGTCCTTACCCTTCAATTTGCTATAAATTGTTTCAGTCACTGCCAAGTGAGTGACAGTGAAGAGAGTCCCCTGGCTTGATGCCTGGCCCATGAATATAATTTCAGTTAGCTCAGCATTCACATCCTGGATGGGCAGAGCAGCATTTATATGTGGTTGCAGGACAGGACTGAAGGGAGCTGCACGTGGGGAACCAAGACTGGAACTGCAATAGGGCTGAGGGGATCTGGCAGAGTTGCTGAGCACTGGCTGGGGTGTGTCAGGAGCCCTGATCAGAGAGAGCTGGCTGGCAGCAATGCACTGAGCTCAGCCCTGATCCCTGTCACCTCACTGCATCACCAGTGCCCCTGTGCTTTGTCCCGGAGCAGGGCTTTGGGGCTGATGCTGCAGTTAGTCTTATTGCCTCACCAACTGAGATTCTGTACTTGCTAGAGTTGAAGGCTGGGCTATAAAAATCTGTTCAAGCCTGAATTCTGCCGTAAAACTTGTTACACACGAATGGATGTATTTACCAGGCTGCAGAGGGAAATGAGCTCAGCCACTGATGAAGGAGAAAGTCTTGGTTTCTGACGGAGTTTTTTGTTTTGTTCCAGTATAACCTTAAAAAGTCTCCATAATTTTCTCATGCAAGCTGTTAGCACACTTAATAGAAATTCTTTTCACCTAATGGAATGCACACCTTTGTGATCTGCAGTGAAGGGAAAAACCCCAGCAAAATGTCATCCTTAACACAGCACTGGTATGTGAGAGGATTCAGACAAGAATAGTTAACCACTTGCAAAATCACCTGGGTACAGTAACCCTTACACACATTAACAAACCAGTGGGTTTGGTCTTTCTCCAGAAACTGCAAGGGTTGAATTTCTTTTTTCAGTGTTCCATGTGCTGCCACAACCACTATAGGTGCCTGGAAGGTGACATCATTTTGTCTGATTGTCCGTGATCTTTATTCCTCTCTTGGCACCAGTCTCTGTCCAGTGTCTCATTCTTCATCCATTGGTAGATTCCTTGCATGGAACATTCAGTGGTTGGTGAAGACACAGCTACTACAAAGAACACCCCAGGTATAATCTGGACTGTGAACATCATGGACTTCTGTGAGGTAATGCTTACACACCACTGCTAATTTTGACTCATATTTTTTTGTTTAGGCCTCGATTTAAGCCCATTGATGGCTCCTGTAATTTCCTGCAGATTTGGGAATAGTGTTTGACTTGCTCTCTGTGCTTTGTTCTGCATTTGTGAAGATGTTTTACAAGAGCTTTGTTCCACTGTATTTACAAGCTCCTCTGTGCTGTAGCTAAATGCTTCACAGTCCTTGAGAGATTATTTTGTGATTTAATATGGGTTCTCTGTAAAGAATAGAACACCTCCACTTCCCCTGTGCTTTTCTGCTAATGCTGTTGCCTTTCACTGCCTCAACCTTGGAAAAGAGCTGACATCACAGAGCAACAGTGCCCAGACCAGGTGGGCTGCCAGCTCTGGGCTGCAGAGCTTTGTGCCTGGCTCTGTTTAGACTGGAGCAGCTCTTGCATACAAGCCTGCCCACCAGCACCCTCTGGAGAACGGTCTTCTTGTGTTTGTGGATGTTGTGAACTGTTGTTTTACACCATCTGGGAGAAAGGTGTATCCACTCTCTGTTCCACTGGGAAGCACAAGGCATAAACTGATCTATCAAAGCCTGTCTTCCTTGTATCTGCAACATCTTTATTTTTTGCCCTGCTGTGATGATTTGCAAAGTGTCTCTTGCAGGTAATGCCAAAGCCTGCACTGGATCATGTGGTAAAAGAATAACTGAGCACCTTCTGTCCCAGCAGAGTAAACTGAGATCATGACCTTTCAGGGATTAGGAATCCAGTTACTTGGAGAAACAGCTCCCAGATTGAACTACCCTTCTAACCTCTTATTGCTTAGTATTCCAAACCTGTACCACCTCCCTGTACTTGAAGTTTCAAAAGTCACCTAATAAAAAAGATTGGAATTACCTTAAATAGCTTCCATAAAGGTTACTATTATCCAGTGATAATTCCATTTCTGAGCCTGTCTTGAGTACTTTCTGGATCCAGTTAAGTGAAAGAGTGCTGATGATTTTAAAAGACTACTGGCCCTTTATTTATAGCCCCTCTAGGATGGGGCAGAGAGCTTGTGGGACCAACACAGTCAGGTGTCCGAATTTGCTTCCTCCAAGAAGGAAACATCCTGTGAATTGTTGTTTTCTTGAAGTTTTTAGAGAACAACAACAATTTTTAGAGAAAATATTAGCACAGCAGACAGTGTACAGTGAATTGTTCCTTAACCTGGCCACTGCTGGTTCTCTGTGGGATACTGGTACCTGGTGGAAAGTTTACCACCAAAGGAGTTAGGAATATGAACAGTTTGTTCTTGTCTGGGTTTTGAGTACAGAGGTCATTATGATGGGGGTTTTTTATTAGTTTAATATATGTTGAAGTCTACAAATATATGCTGGGACCCAGGTGGGACAGATGAAATGTGACTAAGTTCTTGGATGATTGATAATGAGCAGGGACTGGAAAATCAATTGTGTTAATTCCTGGCTTGTCACTGGGACGGAGAATTAATGAGAAAATCCGTCTAACTTAATGGTATTTACACATTATTCAGACTGTGATAAAATGGTCTTCAGCCACTGCTTGGCATCACAATTATGGGATTATTGTAGATCCAGAGGCAGGAACAGAAATCCAAAAGCACAAAAACTCCCTTCACAAACAGCCACCAAGTGATGACGTGGACCAGCTACGAGGCCTGAAGAGAAAACAAAGAGGCATCACCTTTTGCTTCTTGTACTGCAAGCTTAGAACTTATTGTAGGGTTTGTGGCTCTGGGGTGTGAGGACTCATATTGTGTGTGGTGCTGTGATCCTGATAAACACCCATGGGAATCCTTCCCTCCAGGAGTCTTCCAGCACTCTGCAGGAGCAGGGGGGCCGCTCATCTCACAGTGCAGTGGTTTCTAGGAAGTTGTTGAAAACACTTGAAAGACTTTAGTTCCCATCTTCCTCTGAGCTTGGGAGTGGTCTGTAATTATGCCCACTGAACATAGAGTTGTGTCAGAGCAGCAGTATTGTGGCTCTGAGGGTGCAGCAGTGGTGCTGCCTTCCCCAACAGGTCAGCAGGGAAAGCAGCAGCTGGCCAGTGGGCTCCTGCAGGAATGTGTGATGCTGCCAGCGACTCCTGTGCACAGCAGTGCACTCATGTACCTACCTGGATGAGTGGGGAATGCTGCTGCTGATCATGACTGACAGAAAAGCAGATCCATCTCCCCAGCTGCCTCCTGTCTGCCAGGAGTTTGTCCAGCTGAGACAGCAGCAGTGTTGTCAATGGTGTATTACTGAGTAAGTCATCCATAAACCTTGTATGCTCAGAACACCTGCATCCCTCTTGCTTTCCTTGTCAACCTCCCTGTCCTTGCTGTTGTGCTTCACATGCCCTCCCCTCCTCCCACCTGCACTGAAGGATGCTGAGTGCTTCAAATCCCAGCAGCTCCCAGGGCTGTCAGAAAGGGGAGTAAAAGGAGATTCTGTATAGACAGTGACACTACATTTGTTTTGTGTTTTCTCTCTGAAGATTTGGTGCAAGTTCTTATCTTTCCATCTCAATGTGTCAAGGTTTTAGTTGTGATGGAAAGTTTTGGTAGTGAATGATTAAAAGTTCCCCCTTCTGACAGGCAGACAACTACAGGGATGGGAGTCAGAGGGATGGGCCAGACCTCAAATGCCCCCAGAGCTGAACTCTATGGGTTCTGGAGCTGCCTAGGTTGACCCTATATAGCTGCCTCTATAGTCTAGAGCTCCCAATTTGCAAATCTACCTTTTTTTTTAGGAGAATTCCTACAGGACAAATCCCATTTATATCCTCTAGGTTGTGTTATCCCCAGGTTTTCTTAAAGAATCCCTAAACTTCCAGTGCCTTTTTTTTTTTATTATTATTTTTTTTTTTATTAGCCAAATCCTTTTGCTACCAAGGGATGTAAGGAGCATCTTTCTGCTACGGTCTACACAGCAAGAAAGGTCCCAGTTTTTCCACAGTTCCCAGACTGCTCTAGCAAAAATTCCCAGGTTGTCTTCTCTCTTTGCAGGTTATGAAATTACAGCTGGGTTGGATGCACTGTGAGAGCTGTGTGATAATGGTTATTTCAGGGATCACATGTGGAAATATCCAACATACTGGTGAGCAATGAGCAGGGACAGGCTTCACAGAGCTCTACATAATCTCCTATGAAAGAAGAGAATAACATCCAGAATGAAACAATGTGGGACATACCTTTCTGAGATTCAAAGGGGTGATCTTTGTCAAGTTTCAGATTTAACTGAATTTTCTCACAGGTGCTCAGTAAAATCCTGGACTCAGGCAGAGACAACCTGTGCAGTGACTGTGTTTAAATGCTGGAAAGGAAGGACCATGGTGCCATGGAGAAAAGCAGCTGAGAGCTCCCAAATTTGATTTCTGTCTCATGCACAGTTGTATTTCTTTCTCTGTGTGTTGCCTACCTGGAAGGAATAGATAAAATGTAAACCAGTATTTCTAGGGTGTGATTATGTTATGCCTGGCAAGAGATGTAAAATTCATTTCTTGCAGCTCTTAAAGCATCTAGGAGAATCTCTCTTAAATGCCACTATAAATGCACTTGTCATACATGGCTTGACTTGTTCTGATTCTCTCCAGTGGAGGATAAGGGCTTGTCTGCAGCCTCTCAGCTTCACTGCACATTCCACAGAGCCAGCAGGGAAATTCGGGAGCAGTGGGCTGGAGCAGAGGGTTTGGGGTGTCACAGATAAAAGAACTAGAAAGTGAAACTGTTTGATGGTCCTTTACTTTTTTTTGGTTGTTTTAAGAGGGCTTAGAGGTAAGGAGAGTGATAAAGGATCATTCTTTGCCAAAATGCACTGAGAAATCTCCAAGGCCAAAGGTGTTTGCTGCTACACTATTCCTATCCTTGGAATTCCTCAGAAAAGAAGCAGCTGTCCAGAGTTGCTCTGGAACATGTGTCCAAGGTGATTTGATTTATTGAAGGTGTGTTGTTTCCCCTTCTGAATGTGATTGAATTCAACCCTGACAAAGCCAAACAAGGTGGCCGCTGTGGCTGCCAACTGTAATTAAGAACAGAATGCTCTCTGAGTAAAAACAAAGTGAAATCCCAAGCGTTCCCAATTCTCATGATTTCTGACAAGTTTGTGGAGAGCTGGCTCCTTAATCCCCGGGATGTGTTCTGCTTGGAGTGCCCCTGGTTTCATGAGCCCCTGTTGTGCCTGAGTCACGCAAATGTCAGGCAGGAGGATGAGTGAGCAGACTGTGCTCTGCCTTCGTGCTCTGAGATCCAGGTGAGCTGCCTCACTGCTTAAACACACCTTTGGATGGCCCCAGGCTGGATCACTGGGGTGCAGAGAAGACAAGGATTATGAGGCTGTGAGATCAGTCTGTAATGATTCATGTCCTGCTTGGCTGATGCTCTGCATGATGCCACCACCTGTAAAAATGACACTGATACGTTGTGGGAGAGGACTCTCAGCACTGAAAGCCTCAAACAACGAAACTCAGTGCAAATCTGTGCCCACTGCAGTGATCTGTCCTGGGAAGGGGAGCAAAGTGTTTCTGAGGGAGAAGATTTGCTGCATGCTGAGGTTTAGGATGTAAGTTGTAGGAGGAGCCAGTTGTTAAGACATTAGTAAGCAGCTTGCAAATCATGCTAAATTCTTTGCTCTGTAACAGGTTTTGTGTCCAATAGTGGATCAAATGTTTCCCTTTCCTGGTCTCATCTGTAAAATAGGAATAATAGCCCTCATCTTGCCAGAGCCCTGTCATGACAGGTCTGTTAAGACTCTGAGGTACAGAGACACTGTTGTGATGAAAGCTTCTGTCAGTAATTAAGGTGGCAGTTTAGGTGTTTTCCTTGGTGATCTCCCCAGGTCTGGTTCTAGGAAGGACTTGCTGACAAGAGGCTGAATCAGAACTTCTTTTTTTTTGTTCTGCTTTTGTCTGCAGGGGAATTTTACCTCCTTCTGTTTTGGGCTTAATCACTGGAAGTGCTGCAGTGCATGATAAGACTGTGAAGAAAAGGAGGTTTAAAAGCAAAAGGATTAAAATCTAAAGGGCTCATCCACTGTGTGCTCTGGAGAATCTGCTCAAACTGAAGCCCCTTGGAGAAGCTGCACATATCTCTATATTAGTTCTGACAGGGAGAATGTCTCTGTATCTCTATTACTAAGGCTGAGCAGCTGTGTTCTGGACCCTGGACAGCTCTTCAGGCCATGCCTGGAGGGAACATTGAAGATATGGCATGGAAAGCTGGAAGCTTAAACTGGAAAATCTCCATTGTGGGTAATAGAATGTATTTGATAGGGTTAACTTCGTTTTATATTTTCCTGGGAAGCCATGGCAAGAGCTCCTCTGATTTGTTGTTTGTTTTCTTTTGAAAGTATCTTAAACACTGTGGACTGATGATAAGCCTGTCCTGTGGCTGAGTGAAGGCAGCTCCATCCTCTGGGAAGTGAGTAGGGCTTAGACCAAGCACTGCATCTCAGCTCTGAGAGTCTGAAGGAGGGAAACCTCTGGTCTGCCAAGGGTAGAGTTTGTGGCTTATCCACAATCCTTGAGAGATTTCCTTGACATTAACAGTATGAATTGCCAAGGAATTGAGAATGAGTGGTGACAGGGGGAAAGGAAGGCATGGAAATAGGTCCAGGAAGAGAAGCCTGTCTTTGAGAACAGTCAGTAGTCAAATCTCAGCATTCTTTTTGCTGCACAAGACTTACACTTGGATGGGTCCCCAAAAGCCTGTGAAAACTTTTATTTGGCAGAACTGAATGCTGGCAATGCATCAGTAAGTCATTTGTGGTGATAATAGTCCCGAATTTACTTTCAGAAAAAGCTAGCTTTGCTGAATTCTTTAAGGGCTGGAGCACTTGTAGAGATTCATTGTCTGCTTTCACAGGTTCCCTTCATCCAACTCCACTCCTGTCTTAAGAAGGGATTAATGTGCCTGGCTCCTAAATTATGATGGGAAAGTGGAAAATGATGAATATGATGGAATAGAAAAACTTGATGTTCATCTTCAAGAAGCAGATATTAAAATACTTCAACAAAGAAGAATCTCTCTATGCTTCAAAAGCCTGAAATGGCTGATGAGATGTAACAATAGGAATAGGGGAAAGTTTATTAACAATATCCCAGGAACTCATAGCGGCTGAATAACTCATGAATCTTTCATGCATTTTACAAAAATGAGGGATGAAATCCTAAACACTGTGATAGATATATAGAGAGATATATTTCTTTTGCCTGAGAATATCTTGGTAAATTATTTTCTCTGGAAATTAAGGAACTATCTGGTTTAGGCTTGTATTATTCTTCTGCAGTCTGAGAATCTATTGAACACTTTGTCTCAGAGTCCTGTGATCTCCCTCAATAGAAGGAATGGGGAGGCAGAACATTTTAAATACTAAACAACAGATTTGACTGTGAAATTGTTACTCCAGAGTGGGAATGGGCTAAAGCAGGTAAATGACATTGCACTCCAATTTATTGTGGAACTTCTGTGATTTCAACTTGCAGTAAATAATCTCATTTACACCCGTTATTCACTGCTGGTGGCCCATTAAAATGTCTTCAGGAAGCCAAATTTGCCAGTCTGCCAAAGAGGGAGAGGCTGGGGGAGAGCAGCTGGAGGACACCTAATGTGCATTTCTCTTTGTATCTGCATTCTTGTGGTACAGTTGTCATTTTAAAGCTGTCTGAGCCAGATCTCACTGAAGTCTGTGCTCAGAACTCAGTCGTCTGATGGGTTGGGACCTGGCCAAAAAGAGAGGAGAGGCAATCAGGCAGGACAGGACAACTCCATGGAAACCACAGGCTGAGGGTTTAGTGGAGAAGGGCCATTAAGGAAAGGAAGCTATTTGGAGATTTGCAGGCCTACAGGAAAGTTCTGTCTTATTTCAAGGAGCTGTATTTCATCCCCTCCTGGGAATCTGATCCTCCTTGGTCTTCAGAGCTTTGCCTGTGACTCCGAAAGTGTGTCAGCCTCAATGCCAGCTTCTGAGTAGTGTGTGGGGGCAAGTGGTCAAAAGTAAGAATGAGATATGGCACAGCAGCCCTGTGGCACCCACAGCAGTTTGAGAGCTTCCACTAAATCCTGGTCCCATTGGAACTGTCCTCTCAGGGCTGTGCTTTGCACATCAGTGTTACATGCAGTTATGAAGGCAACCAGATATACAGGGAAAAAACTGCTTTATTCTTCTCTGACATCTTTTTATTGGCCTCTGATGCTCAGTTTTAACAAGTGCTGATGGAAAGCTTTGCTCTGGCAGCAGATGAAGCCCAAGAGCTGCTGCAGGAGATGACTAGAAACAGCAGTTCCCCTCAGGCTGCACAGTCACTGAGGTTCAACCAAATCCACAAGCTCGTTCTGCAGCACCAGGATCCAGCCCATTCTGTGTGGGACTGCTGAAAAGGTACTGCTCCAAAAGGATTAGCTCCTGACAGATGCAGCAGGAAGCTGGGGTAGGAGATCTGTCTCCTTGCAGACAGTTGCCAGGATCTGTCCATGCTGGATGCGGAGGCAGTCCTTGTTTTCCTCTAGATTTCTGCCTGGCTCCCCGGCTGGCTGCACTGCCTGTGCCACACAGCAGCTCTTGGAGTGATCTGTGCAGAGAAATTCCAGCAGGCAGAAAGGCTTTTTATCCCAGTGCTGTTCAGTTCCACACCCCTTGTGTCCAACACACTTTCCCTCACGTGCAGTGTCAAGACTGGCTGGAGATAGGGCTCCAGGTACAGCACTAGATGGAGCTCACAACATAAGAAATACGTGACTTAGAAGAGCCAAATGCTGTTGTTGACTAAACTGGCTGGTTTAGAAGGAGCTGGTGTGGGAGGGTGGCAAATTTATGTGTGGGGGATGTGAGGAGAATGGATGGAACACATGTTGGAGGAAGGGAGGTACTGAAGACCGGGGGATGAGGAAGCACGAAGGTGAGAGCTGTTGCTTTGGGGTGAAGATTCAAACTGCAGCTCAGCAAGACACGTTGTTCTCTGCAGATCTGCTGTATCCCATATTTGTGGGCAGTTCGGGCACCTCTCCTAAGAGCATGTTGTGGGATTGTGACAGGTAAGGACAGCTGCTGCAGAACAATGACATCTTCTCAAGCACAGGTGGATGTGAACACATTGTCTCTTCAGGCACATGCCCATCAGAGAATAAAAGGACAAATAGTCATCTGTTTTTATCTCTTTGGCCCTTCTCACCCCCCAGGCAAGTTGTCTCACTGACAATAGCTGGGAGGAACATCCTTCCTTAATGAGGGAGGTGTCCAGGTTGATTCCTTTGTCTTCACTTTCTATAACATTCCTACCATCCAATCACTTTAGGCAGGAGGAAATGAAATTTTATATTCAATTTCTGTCAGCATCAACATCAGAATCAATCAAGGAACTCATCTTTTGTCGAGTCATGGAGCAAAAATAATTCCAAATGACAATTGTAACTAAGCAACCCGGCGTGACTGGTGAGTGGGAATGAAAATGAAATTAGTGAAACATTTTACTAACTGATTTCAAGTAACAAGTCTGTTTGGTAAAAAAAATAAAAAAAATCTCCCTCTCTCCAGAGACATTTTGCAGAAGAAGGAAAAGAAACTTGCTGGAAGTTATTTGTTGTGATTTAAGTGGTGAGTAGGGTCTTTGGGGCAGGGACCATCAGGAGCCTCTTTTTCCATGGTTGGATTGCATGAGCTCGTGGGCTGCCCTCTGCCACTGGGAATATGCCTTTAACTACATCCAAACAAATAAAAATGAACCACGGCCAGATTGAGGTACTGCATCAACAGATTGCAAAGGCTCAACTGTGGCTCTGTGACGTGCCTACTGTCTGAGAATTACATCTTCAGGGTTGGTAATAAGGCACTTGCATCATGGTAAAAGTTTATAAAAATCTGCCACTTATTTATTAATAGATCTTGGTAATCACATTATTAATGCAGTTCCAATATAAACTCCACAGGCAACCCAGGATATGCAACTGGAGTTCTCTTCACATTTGAATAATGCTGGCTTTTCTAGGTATAAATCAAGATGGAAACCTCGTGGGCCGAAATAATTCCTGCTGTGCTTGAACTGACTCATACTAAGGATGAATTTGTTCTTTTCTGCTATTTCTCAGGGTCCCAGGGGCTTTCAAACCAGCATGGGGGAGATGGTATCTCTTGCTGCCCTCACATCTCTTTGAAGTTGGTGTCTTTCTTAAGCCTTGGGCATTAACATCCTCCTCCACAGCCAGGCAGTGACAGCAGCACCATGTAGTGGCTGTAGTATCATTCTTTAGCTTCTTTATAGCAGAGTATAATGACTAGCTCTGTTACCATATCACTGACACAGAGCGTTACTAATTATGATGATTAATGGGTTTAATTTACTTAGAAAGAATAATGTGCAATAATTCCATTGTCAAAGCTGAAAATCTGGAGTTCCAGCTTCAGATCCTGTCAGCAATGTTGTTACAAACCCAAAAAAATAAGGGAAAAGTCATTGAGAGATGTTATTTCCCACATGTTTTAGAGTACAAACTGCCTTGGGAATTTTCCTTTCCACTGATAAGCCTGCTTTGCCATGAAAAAGGCTTTTAGGAGAAATCCTGCCTTACTTTTTCTTTACTGCGCTTAAAATTTTCTCTAATGATGCTTTTATAAACAGTAAGAAATATTTATTACCTGTTGTGTGGAGGTAAAGGAGTCTGTGGGGATTTTTTTGTAGTGGTAGGTGAGAGACAGCTCTTGGTGGTAAAGAATATGAGTGGCATTGTTCCATTTGAGCTGGACAGGCCCTGTAGTGCTGCTTTTTCTGGCTCCCAGGCTAACTGGTACTGCCTAGTGCAGGTCTGCCTGGTCTGAACTGGAAGGAACAGTATTGGAAGGGATTCTCTGCACCAGGGGAGGTTCATGCCTGTCCATATGCAGTTTCAAAAAATCATAACAATTTTTTGCCATTTCAGAGCCTCCACAGATGATTTGGGCTCCAGTTGAGCTGTCTCAAAGGTGGCGTAGTCCCTGCACTCCTCACACCTCTCCAGGACAGCCTGGCTGCTTTTCCAGCTTCTTCCCACCACCCAGGTTTGGCTGGCTGTGATTTCCATGCACCAGTTAAGGTTCTTAGATCAGCAAGATCAGCTCTGCACTCCCTAAGCAAGGCAGGAGAGGTCAGGTAGAATGCAGCATTGTCTGTGATTCATGAATCTTTATGGTTTTAATTGTTGATTTAATTATCTCTTCATGTGAGCAAGAAGCATTCCCCAGAGGTAAAATAATAAAAAATCCACATTTCCTCTCCCAGCTGTCATTCTGAGATCCAGGGACTCTGTGCTCACAGCAGCTATAAATAAACTGTGCTTTAAGCCCTGGTGACTATTATGATCTAGTGAGTCACCCAGTCGACACAGCTTTAATCTGTGTCTCTCTGCCTCTTCCCATTACCTACCCAGTATCACATTTTGTTGTGATCTATGCTCATGTCAGTATTTTGCATCAGGAAATAGCCAAAGAAATAGCTCAGGGGTCATAGCATTGCCTGTTAAACCTCAGTGCTGTGGAAGCATTAACAAATTAATTGCCCTGTGATTGAAGGGAAACTGAGGCAGGGAAAGGTCACCCAAGGCTTCCTACCTGATTGTTGGCAGGAGCAGCAGCAGGGCACCCTCAGTCATTAAATGCTGCTTTCTGACTTAAATCTGGTCTCATCTGTGCTGCACATGACATAGGAGTTCAACCTTTCTTCCAAAATCTCCTCTTAAGCTGCTGTCCAGAGCAGTTGCCCTTTAATATTGATGCACATGAAGGTCACAGTTGCTTGATGATGATCTTTGAGAGGAGAATGGTATTTTTCAGGTACACTAGAGGAAGGAAATCTGAGTTATTTACAATATTTAGCAAGGAGTTGTCAAAAATCTATGATTTTTCCAGCCAAGCCCAGGTCTCATTGAAGCCTATATTTACATTTTTCTGGCTTCAACAAGAGCTGTATGAAGCTGTTATGATGCCAGCCGTGGTGTGGTGGGGTGCTTAACACATTCAAACAGGTTTTGTTGCTCCCTGTTCCTGCCCCTCACTGGACCAGTGTCAGAGGCTTGTTGAGGTGGAGGCTGCGTATCAGAAATGAGCAAAAAGGTACCTGATGTCCTTTGCAAGGCACCTCCCCATTTTTTCTTCATTTTTTAGGTAAGTTTCTGAGATGTTAATACAGAATAGTGTAGAGGGGCCCTGATTTCATCTGAGCTCTTTAAGAATGCTGTAATATCCAAGGGGATATTTCATGGCAGAAAAAAGGATGATGTTGAACTCTGTGATTTCTTACTGGCTCAGCTCTTATTTAAGTACCCATTAAATCTGTCTCCCATCAAATGAAACAGAATCTTCAGTATCCTTTCCCTCACGCTCCACTGAAACAGTTAATAGATGATGTTCCTGTTTGTAGTCCTGCCAGGATATTTTTAATTACCTGCATGGTTTTATTACATAACAATGATGTTTGCTCCATTGGGCTATTGGCATCTTTGCAGGAAGCAAACAAACCTACTGGCATCCATCACGTTGACTAATTACAGAGAGTTTGTTTACTTTTTTCAGGTTTCCTGATCAATACTGGCACTGGTTCTGCAGCCTGGGCTCTGAGCCTGGCTGCTCACACAGCCAAGCTTATCCTGCCACCTTCCCAGCTGGCTGCCTGGGAGATGGCGAGGGTTTGATCATCCTGAAAGAACACGAGGGGGACTGACAAATGATATAGGATCATCCTCAAGAGCCTGGGCACAGGAAATGCCCTGATCTCTTCCTGTAGGATTTTCCAGCTAGACTTTTGCGCCACAGGGAGCTGGGAAGTGCCTTTGGCTGGTTGTGTTTAGTGCTGTCTGTGGGTGTCCATTTGGGGAAGCCTTCTGAATTAAACATCTGTTTCCCGCACATTTCCTGTTGTAGGAGCCTGGGTCCACTCAGGCCTATGTTTAGAAGAAAAAACTAAAAAATGAGAGCCCAAGTGTGTTCCCCTTCATCTCCTCCCCCTCACGTGCTCAATTACAGTTGTGTAAAAAGAGGTGTGAAATGCTGCCTGGCAGAAGGGAAGCTTTTTGCACTGCAGTGGCAATAAGGTGCAAAGTGGGAACAGCCTGACCCCAGACATAGACGCAGAGTCACTCTGTTTTTCCTTGCAGTGGGTTTTTTGCCAGCCTGTCACCTTTAACAGTGAAACACTTCAGTGACAGAGCAAGTGTGTCCATAGTAGTGAAAGCATTAGGCATCATTGGGGTGGAAGTGGCATCTTATGCACGAACCCTCCTTTCACGGCTTGTTCATACTTCAGAGTGGGTCACTGCTGGGTTGTGGAGACCAGGAAAGGCAGAAGACCCTATTCAGCAGGAGATGCAAGAAGTTAGGGAGAGCAGAAGGTTCTGACTTCTCTTCTAGTGAGAGCAGAAGAGAAAAGAAGGGATCAGACATTGAACTAAGTGGTTTCTGTTGTAGAAAGAAACAACTTCTGTGTGCAGAGACAGAAGCTCTTCCATCAGTGTTAGGATTTAAGTGGCAGGGCTTGGTAATGTGGAAGGATTGTGTGGCCTGACCCTCATCAAGTGGAATGTGTTCGTTACTGAGAGAGTGCAGTGTCATCATCACTGTCTGAGCAGAGATGTGGTCTGGACTAATAGCAATGATTTCCTCAAGAGAAAGGAAGGCGCAGAGAGCTCTGAGAGGAGTTGGGGAGACTGAGCAAGGATGGCAAAGGAGGAGAATAATTCATATTAATGGCAGTGCTTTAACCCTCCTCTCCATGGTGTGATGAGGCCAATGTCCCAATATAGGAACATATCTGTGCAGATAACTACAAAAGTCATATATTGCCCCTCTCATTTGTGCCTGTTACATTTCCTCCCCACAATGAGAGCCTATGGGAAGTGGAGCAGGGCCTTATGTGCTGACTTGCTGTTGATCTGAAAAGTGCTGTGTCGTGGAAAGTCAGAGAAAAGGTTCATAATTGAATCCAGCAGGCTCAGGAACCCAACTTGAAGGCTGATTGGTATTCAGCTCGGGTGCAAAGTGCTTAAGAAAAAACTTATTAATTTCCCCTTCCACAAAGAGCAGGAGTGCGACAGTAATCACAGTATCAAGTCATAATAATAAAAAAAACTCCATTGAAAATAGCTGTTAAGACTCTGGAGGGTTCAGCAGGGTAAGATTGTATTAAGATAAAGTAGATTATAACACCGGTGGACATTAAAGGTTGTCATTGTATGGTAAATCACATCAGGAAGTCACAAAAGCTGCTCTTTACACAGTCAGGGATAGAACACTGATATAGCACCTGATTTATTCTCTGCCCCTGTTACACCACCCCCAGCAAACACACAGGTAGAGAGAGGAGAGGATCAAGGGAGAGACTTGCCAGCTGGACTGGATTTCTGGGCTCTGGGTTTGGGGGAGATGGGTGTGACTGGGGTGGGGCCAAGCACATCCATGCCTTCCCCCTGTGCCAGGTGCTGAGGCTCTGCACAGGTTCTGCATGGCAGAGTCATGGATTGAAGCTTCCCCCAAACCCTTCTCTCCTGTGGAGTAGCAGCAATGATCTGAGTAGGACCCACACAGTTCTGAGCTCTATGGTGGAGGCTCCCTCACTATTCAGACTGTCTCATTGCCACCACAGAGGCAGCAGCCCACCAGCAGTGCCCTGTCCCAAATGTGCATATCCACCACAATCCAATCCATAGCATCCCTGAAGTGCCTCAAGCACAACTACCTACCTTTCAGCTGTCCAAACCCTTTTGAAACCTGCCCTCTCCCTTCTCTGCCCAAAATAAATTGCCAGAATCTCTTTACTCGTTGCAGTTACAACCCAGGAACAATGCAAGAATACACTCAAACCTGCCAGACACCTCCTGATGGGACTTCACACTTTACATAGCTTTAGCAAAGCCTTTTCAGTGCTGAAAGTGTGCTGGTAAATGAGACAAAGGCTACTGTCTCCCTCTTCCCTGGCCAGTGCTTTGTGAGCATCTTCCCAGGAGTGTGACCCAATTCTGTCTCAGATATGGATTAAACTAATGCCTAAAATCACCCCCGTTCCCATTTTGCAGATGAGTGCTTTCAAACTCTTGCCTGTCATCGTTCTGTGTCCTTGACAGATATGCAGTTGAAAGTCACTTTGTATTCTGCCCCAGATCTAGAGTGTTTACCAGACAGTCTTACCAGGAAGAGATGTGAAAAATCATGGACAGATCCCGTGGTTTTCTTCTGTAGGAACACTACTGACACCTGCAAAAACGCCTTTTGCTGGTGCAGCTTGGGTTGTTTTTGCAGGTGGTTTATCTGTAGCAGCACTGAATTCCTTCCAGAGCAAGCATTGTAGCCTCCAGGAGCCTTGGCAAAGGTTGGAGTGCTGTTGTCTTCCTTGCACACCAGCAGTGACCTGCTCTGTCACCATCCTGGACACCCAAGGTGTTGTCCTGTTAAACTCAGTGACTGACAGCAAGGTCTGTAAGAATCGCCAGGCTGGTCCTCAGGTGAGGCAGAGCAAGACAGACTTGGCTTTTTTGGGGTGCAATTATATTAAAAACTTTCCCCAAACCACCAGTTTTTTTCAGCTTGCTCTAGTTCCAGGTAAAGACTCAGTTTGCTCATTTCATTAGGGCTTCTGAGTGTTACGATCCTGAGAAATGAAGGAGAAGGCATATTAAATATAACAGGCTTTTGCTGAGATGAATGTTAGCTCGTGTAGATTACCAGAGTAAGTTATTTCACCACCTAATATGCACATTTAGAAACAATTTTAGAGTGTGAAAACATTTAAGGAACACTAATTTCAAGCTGAGGGAAGTATGTTTGTTTAGAGAATAAGAAAGCTGAGAATGGCCAGGCAAGAACTGAACTGAGTTAATTCTGATTTTTCTGGTTCAGCTGCATTACTCTATTTGTTAAAGTATTTCAGATCTTTTGCCTGTCGTGCTGCTTTATGAGCTCTCCTGTGGTAGAGGGGAAAGGGAAATAATTCTCCACGTTCCTGAAGGATGTCAAGGGAAAACATGTCAAGAATAAAATGAAAGCTGTAACAACAGCCAAGGAGTTGGAATGAGGATAGAGTGCAGGCTGCATATTGCAAACAAGCACTATGATTAAACTGCATGATTTCAGGGAACCTGCTAGTGGATGTTTTCCCAAAGAACAGCCTGGATTCACCGAGGTGCTGAGCTCTGTTGAAAATCTGAAGCATGCTGTGGGCACCGAGTGTTTGCACGTTCTGCCAAAATCATATTGCCCCTCCTGCTAGGAGCAGAAGAATATCAGGAAAAACCTGACTCTGATTTTGCCCCAATACTTCTTTTCCCAAATATTTAAGCAGGTGCATTTTGCTGGTAGAGAGGTTTTTTGAAGTAATTTGAAGCTTCATGCAAAAGCACTCAGAGGAGTCAACATGAACATCGACACACTTCTGTGCCTTTCAATTGAAACTGTTCTATCTGACTTCTGTGACCAATAGCAAAGGAATAACTGCTCAAACCACTGAATTTTTATCAAAATTTTATGTCCAGTACAGATAAACTCAGTGAACAGCTCTGAATAATGACTGCACTTGTGGAAATTCTGTCTTTCATCATTTTAGGATCACAACTTGTGTATATTTATCCTCATACATCTCTATGATAGGTGACAGTGCCAAGAAGTTGCATCTGGTTTATACAAAGGAAGCTAAAGAGGTGACTTGATCACAGTCTGTAAGTACAAGGAAGAGATTTCTGATAATAGAAAGCTCATTAATCTGGCAGACAGTGGCCACAGTGAGATCCAGTGCCTGGAAGCTGAATAGCAGGAAGTGTGTCTCGTCTGATTTACTTAGGCTGTGAATAAAATGTAAACAATGTGATAATTAGGTATTGGAGCAACTTGCCCAGGATTGTGATGGGTTGACTGTTTGACCCTCTTGAATTGGGGAGGGGGGGGATATGTGTGTGTGTGTGTGTGTGTGTGTGTCCAAAAGGTGTATAATGTCTTAGGTGGCCTGGCTTGCTGCAGAAACGTGTTGGTCTGTTTTGATCCTGTGCTTGGTCAGAGGCTAAGTTATACAGGTGAATGAGCACTTGTTCCTTTGGGCTGTAACACCTGAAGCCTTGCTCTTGCTTCACGTAAACTGTTTTCCAAACAGTTTTCTGAGCATTCTGTCTTGCTCCCTCAGGGGGATTCCTACATGGTTTTCCCAGGAAATTGCGCTCTGAATCTTGTGCCAGACACGTATTCCTCACATGCTAGGAAGTATAGCATATCCAGCCTAAAACTGCCCATACAGGTAGGCTCATGAGGGGGTATGTTCAAGGCCTTAGTTCCATCATCTCCTGTTGTCAGAAGCCTAATGAGCTGTGTTATTAAATGGCTCTACATTGTTACCTTGTGCTGGTGACGAACATGGCCAGCAGGCAGTGGTATTGATGGCCGGTTTCCCAAGGATATTGATTTCTCCAGTGCTCACAAACCTGGATTGCATCACTGGCAGGGATTGGTTTAGCACTGCAGGGACTGTCCAGAGCCTCATCCCACCCAGGCAAGGCGAACGTGAGCTACACAAGTTGCTACAAATTAGGCTGAGGAAGGAGCTCAGCACATCTGTCTCAGGAGGGAACGTACCTGGTTCAGAACGCCCTAAAGTGTGAATTTCTCCAAGGATGCTCCCCTTGCTCTTGTTTTGCCAGGATTTGAGGCTGGGTTATTGCTGTAATTTCTACTGTGACTCTCAAAGGGTGGATTCCTGTTCTGTTGGACACTGGGAGACATTGTTGCTTCCCCAGGGAGTGTGTGGTTGAGGTAAGGGAGGAGAGGCAGTGAAACAGAGGTGTACACTGGCTGGCTTGTCCATTTTATCTCACCTTTTTTTGGCTGGAGGGTGATTATTCCACCTCAGCTGTTGCATGTCATATTGTTAAGCCCCAGTTCATAACTCACGTGTCTGAATGCCAGAGAATTCTGTGAGGGATTGACTGGGAACCTGAGGCTGGTGAGGTAGTCACAATAGCACCCAGGCATGTACCTGCTTATTGCAGCCCTTCTGAGAAACAGCCAATGTCCCAGGACAGGACAGGTAAGATCCTGCTCAGAGGGCAGGAAGGTATGTCAGCACTTGGACACCGAAAAACAAACTTAGGAGAGAGTTTGCCTCATTACTGAGGAGCAAGTTGTTGATAGCTCCCATTCCTGCTGGCTCAGAGGGAAGGAGACAGTGTCCAAGTATTTCTCTCTCATAAGGGCAGCTTTGATTTAGGAGGAAGGAGCAGGAAATAACAGTGGTATGAGACACAGGTAGTGCCATTATGATGATATAAAACTACCAACAGGCACATCCTGAGTGACAGAATGAGGTTGAGCTGTGTCTGGAGTGTGGCAGAATGGTGCCTAACTTTCCATCTGCCTCCCCTGCCTCATAGTGGGATGTGCTGAAGGGAGCTGGAGCACCAGCAAGGGGGTGACAGGGCTGAGAAGGAAATAAATGTACCTGTACAGAGTGCTGCCCCCGGGAATGGCTGGCTATTAATAACAGTAATAACATATGCCAGGATGTGGAAGAAGCATCTTTTGTAAAGTGCTGATCACTGCCACGTTCTGGGATAGAAACAAATTGAAAAAAACCTGGTTTCATTATTTTATAATGCACAGTAATGCCCCTTTTGTATTTTTTATTGTTTCCTTGTGTTTAAATTTTGTCTGTAGGAGGGCTGTTTATTTTCAGTGGGCCATGTTGCAGATTGGCAGGTAAATGGAGGTGCTGTGTGAGGGGGGTGCACAGCGGTCCCACAGTGCTACTGCTGGAGTAGCCAGGACAGAAAAGTCCCAGAAACTTGCTGCCCTGGAGCCTTATCCACTGAGACATGGCACGGTCAACTTGTCCTCCCTCTGCCCCAGATACGCTGCAAATGGAACAATTTGGAATGCAGCCCAAATCCCACTGGAACAATCGGGATGCAGATGGTGAGGAAAGCTGAAGGTGGTTTCCTCCTCCCTTTCTGCCATACCAAATAGAGAAGGTGCAAAGAGAAAAACCTTCCCTGTACAAAGGAAGGAGGGGCAGGGGAAGAGATTCACAGAATTGAGACAGTTCTAGGACCAAGGTCCGTGCTGGAAGTGAGCTGCCTGCAGGATCAAGGGATGTCCATCCATGGGATTAAAGCACATGTGGATACAGTGAATTGCCTAATAATGCCAGGCATGTCACAGTGCCCTCAGCTCTGGCACTTTGGCTCTACCATAAGTGAGCAGTGCCCTGAGAGCACATTACAGGTATGATTTGTCAAAGGAGATGCGAAGCAACCTATTAAGGTTTCCTGTCTCTGCTCTGCTCCCAGGCAACAGCTGAATTAGCTCTGCTTTTCCCCACTGTGCTGCACCCACCAGAACTGAAAGGGTCTCATTACCTGTGTTATCCATGTGGACATATGGAAGTAGCAGCAAGAGACAAACGAGAGGGAGTTTCTCTGTTTTCCTGGAGCTGAGACACAAGGCTCTCTGTGTGCTTTTCTCTATTATCTTTTTTTTTTTTAAACTCTTTTATTTTAAATGATATGCACAATGAAAGGAGAAAAGGCAAATTTAATTATAAAGCCATGCCTTCCCTCCCCTCTCTGTCTTTCCGGCCTGGGAAGTGCAGTCATCTCCCCTTTGACGCAAGAATGAATTCAGCAGCACACATTGTTAAATTATTATTTATTTAAAATGAAAGGAAATTACTTTCAGTTCAGTGCCCGTTTCTAGCTCAGTGAGAACAGCAAGGGGAGGAAATAAAACAGCAGCACTTTCAGAGGCAGTACCACATACATGTGTATGTACAGGTGGTAAAGGGATTGGGGCAACTGCACTGAAGGGTCATGTACTTCCCCAGACATGAATTCCCTCTTGCTAACACACAGCTAAAAAAGCAGAGAAAAGAATGTCTTTTTTAATCCTCTAGAGCCCCCTTTACATGCTGAGTTGTACCATTCTGGCACTTAGGCCATTTAAAATAATCCACTCCAACTGTAAGACTCCACTTTGCAGAGGAGGAAAGAAATGCAAAGAGAAGTGAAGAAATATGCTCAAATAGGAAATATGAGTAAATAGGCTGTGGATCAGTGCAAGAGCCAGGAGCAGAATTCAGTAGCCACAGCCTGCCATCATTATAGCCTGCAAGTGCCTCACATCTTTAGAACACTGAGAACATTGGATGTGTTCTCTGGGATGGGAATCCTCTCGGTGTATCTTTGCTCCTTGAGCAGGACTGAAGAGCCTTGGCTCACCAGTTAATGCTGCTGCTGCTCCCACAGTGGGAATAGCAGTATTTCACCAAACGAGAACCATTCTTGCTTGTCAGAGCATCACATTTCAGAGCAAACACTGGTCTGAGGGAAGGGTAAGTGTCAATGCTGCATTTCTCTTGAGCCATCATTTAATTTTCCTGGTTGTGAGCCAGACATCCCCTTGTCCTTGCAATGCAGTGTTAAGAGAGGGGACAAGGCCATCCAGCCTTCAGTGCCTCTGTCTCACTCTATTTCTCTAAGCTGTGAGCAGCCTGGGACTTTGTGTAAGATCTTAATGAGGCCCAAGCAAAGGTTGACTTAAAAAAATAAAAAATTCCTCTATGATCTGTGCTGCAGATGGAGCAAAAAATGGATAATAAAAGGGCTGGAGACTGAAGGCAAATCCTCCCCTTAGATTAAGGGAAATTAAGTCCCTTGAGGGATGTGTAATGTATGAGGCTTCATTGTTCTTCTTGGGACAAGCAGCGTATGATCCCTTGGTCAGAGAGATAAAACTCAAATGGCTCCACACAGCCTGTGTGACTCAGACAGCACCAGAGAATCCTGGAGGTAACTGGATGCAGCTCAGCCTGTCTTGTGCTGGAAGAGCAGCTCCCCTGGCACTGGCAGTCGTGCTGTCCCCACACCCTCCTGTGATCTCAGGGCAGGCAGTCACACACTGCATGGAGGGCTCAGCTGGGGACAGGGTCTTCTGGGGGCAAGTGGAGGGCCCCAGAACAGACACATATCAGAAACAAACCGGGGTCAGGGGGTCTGTAACCCCTCCTTCACCATCCCAGGTACCTGCTCTTCTCCTGAGCAGTCATTCAGCTGCTCCAGCTCATGCCCACCTCTGCTTCCTTCCCACAGAGGCTCTCCCTGACCCCCCCCATCTCTCTTGCACCTACTGAATGTTATCCACTTTGTGATGTCCAAATACATTTGTTTTCCCTACTTGCAGCTTCTGAAAACCCTTTTGTTCATGTAATATTATTTTTTGTGTCAAATTTTCAGCTGATTTATGCTGTTCTGAGAGGTCCCAATACACTCTCCACCTCTCCTGAGCTTTGGGAGCACATGCTTAACGTGTAATCAGCATGACTAAGAATAACAGCGGTGTCTGTCCCTGGAGCAAAAAGAAATAATGTGCTTTGTTCTGCTGCTCCCTATTCAAAGGTAAATTGCTTTTCTCTCCTCCAAGAGCAGATGCTCACTTCTTTTCTTTACCTCTCTCCCCAGTGCCTAACATAGATTTAGGAGAAATCATGCTCTCTGGGGGTTATTTATGGAGTTTGGGGATGGAGAGAAGTTGTGTGTCTGGAGAACTTGGCATATCTCTTATTATTGAGTTGTAGGCCAAAGACAGGACACTGTGCTCTTGTGCTCATCATGGAGCAGCACAGGGGGGTGGTTCTGTGCATCTTCTGCATTCCTGCCATACCTGTAGATTCCAGACACTTACATTTCTGTGTCTGCCCCCTTCCTTGGTGTGTGCTCACCTGTTGTGCATAAATTTTTCTGAACTTTGGTTTGTATATGGGCTTTTTGTAAGTATCCTGTGTGTTTTTGTGATTTGGTCCCTGCCTGTGGCCCTGTTGGTCTGTGGTATTTGTATCTGTGTGCCTACTTTTTTTTGGAGGAGCGGGTTGGCTCGTGCTGAGGAGGCAGCACTAGGTTAAAATACAAACTCCAGAGCCACATGGCAAACTGCTGCAGCTTGCTTTATACTTCTTGAAGTACAGGCATCACCTCTCTCCCCTGTAGTGAAGCTGGTATTGCTTCCTGAACAATAAAATGTCTTTCCCTTCAAAACCATCCACTCATCATACTGGGAATGAGTAATGCCTACCAGCAAATGGGAGAGCAATCCCTGATTGCTCCTGACACCAGAGAGCCCTGCTCAGCTATGTGAGGCATTGTAATTTGTGGCTTTAAAGCAGGACCACTTCAATTACTACAAACACAAAAAATATGTTTCATGTTGTTTTACTTCTGTGGCCCCAAAGTTCTGAGAAATCCTGGGTGGATTTTCCACTCTGGGCTCACTCTGTCTCTGTCTTTTCCCTTTGTTTCTCCCTCTGCCTCTGCGAAGATGTCACCATGATGAAGCTGCTGATGGATCCCCGGGTGACTGTGGCCCGGTGCTGATGGATGGCTGCTCTTTGCTGCACACTCCAGCTGTCTGTGCAGCTCTGTCTGTGAGGCTGGACTGACAGGGCCCATAAATCACTCCTGGAAGGCAAAGTGCTCCCAAAGCTCCGACCCCATTTGGGATGTGTTGGTGTGAAACAGCCTCACATTCCCCAACTGCACGTGGGCAGCGGCAGGTTGAGGGGGATGTGGATCTCAGATCTGGCTGCCAGGCTCTCATGTGCCCCAGTTTGGGTTTCAGGAGGCTTGTTGGAAGGGTTGGGACCGTGCTGTTTCTCCTGCTGCTGTTTCCCTTCTGTGCATGCAGTGTTTCATAGAATTGGAAAAGGAGCTGTGATCTGAAGACACTGTAGAGGACAATTGGGACAGTGGCTTGTGCACCATGCAGGCACCTGTGGAACCTCCTCACAGAAGATGTGGATGGCAAGCAGGGAAAGGGAAGAGTTTGGATAGTGCTGCTGCCTTTTGCTTAGTCCTGACGTTGCCTTTTTTTGTGTGTGGAATAGAAGGAGTTTGAAAGGCACAGTGAAGAAAGAGCCTTGGAGGAAAAAGGGGGAATCCTAGCAAGGCAAGCAGGTGAAGCTGCACATTTGACTGTCCTGGGATTCAAGGCACACTTGATCATTGCCTCTGTCAGGAACCTGCCAAAGTTGTCCTTGGGAGCCTCTGCAGCAGCAGCACTTCATCCTCCTGTTGCACGTGCCCCCTGTGCACCATGGGGATGGCACAGACACCATCAATCGCTCCAGTAAAGCATCCAAACAGCTTCCTTGCAAATCCTGAAGTTATTTAATGGAAACTCCCTGGTTTCTTTGCCTCTGGGTCTCACCAGGACAGCGGCAGCCTCTCATACCTCTTTAACCACCACACCGGCTGTGGCCTTGTGAACATCTGGAGTGGTCCCCAGCAGCTGGGGGCCACCGTTTTCCACAGGGTGGCAGCAGCATGCTTCCATTTTCCATGAGAGCGATCCCACTTGGGTGCTTCTCCTGCAAGGTTCTGCCTGGGATTAAACCTGAAAAGAGAAATGTTTCTAGGAGGGAGAGAAGGAATTTGCATGAACTCGGTGCAGGCAGCACACATCCCCAGATGAAGCATCCTGACAATGTTAAAAGACAGAGCTACAATGCAGGATGTTCCCACATCTTCCCAATGTGGCGTGAACTTCCCTTCCAGATTAACCCTCCTGGTTTTTGTGCCCCCTGCACAGAAAGCCCTCAGGGTGGGAGAGAGATTGAGTTTCCTGGAGGTTGGAGCTGTGAAATGACAGATGAAATTTTTATTATGATGGTTTTTATTTTTGTTTCTGGGTTTGAAATGATGGTGAAAATTCTCAACAAAAATACCTCATGAATATTCAATTACAGTGCCAGCAACACTTTGCAGTCATGGATTATTTATATACGAAATAACCAAAGCTTCATAAATAATGAAATAGCAGCAATCTCCGCTGTGTTTTATGTTCCCCGTAGCCAGCACGGGGGCGGGAGGATGTGTCTGTAGCATATTTGCATGCTGTCTCAGCCCCTCGAAGGTTGGGAGGGGTGGGGAGGACAGAGCCAGAAGAACAAAGTGTGCAGGTGAAGGCACTGGAGGTGTGGATGTGCACAGGGAAATGTTTCCTTTGCTCCAACCCTCATGGGTGCACCCGGTGCAGAGGGTTTGTGGTGTAGTGTGAAGCACGTCTGGGTTTTAGGACAGAGGTGGGAGCACATGCAGAGGGGTTGTGGCAAGGGGATAAAACTTTCAGCCAGGACATATTGCTTGTGAGCAAGGAGATGAAACACTTTGGCTTGGTGTATCTTGATAGCAGCTGTCCATGTGGCCATAAGCATATGGGGTAAGTCCATAATGGACTGCTATTACTGTCAAGGCATCAAGTTTTTTAAGGACAGGAAGCCCTCACTTCTCAGACTTTGCCCTAATTGATCCATGCCAGGTTTCAGATCATCCAAAGAGCTGGTGATCCCCTCTTGGAAAGGCTTGGGTTGGCCTAAGTGGGCACATGTAAAGTGGTCAGTGGACTTTCCCTCTAGCCAGAGCAGCAGCCACTTGCAGGCTTATCTCCTTTAAGCAAAGCTGTGCTTTAATTCCTGGGACAAATCTCTCACTCCCATTTCCCAGCTGAACAAGAGGCATGTGCTACACAGCTGCTTATACCAGAAAGAAGCATGATTTTGGGGAATGTGCAACAGGGCTGCTCTCCTCCAGCCTAACCCCACTGTTCAGTCAATAATAAAGCAGAATAACACTCACTCATTTCCTTATCACCAGACAGCAGCGTGAGCACCTGATCTTTGCAGACTCCACTGCTCTCAGGAGAAAGGCTCTTCTGCCCAGAGGGGCTTTGCTGGGTACTTCCCAATCCTGTGGGGGTGAACAAGGAGAACTGAGCCCTCCTTCCCTGGAGACTTATGCTGATGTCCCTGTCCCTACCACTTCCACTGGGAAGGACTACATGCCAAATCAGTAAAAGTGTCATCTGAAGGATGATTCATCACTCTGTTTTGGTGGCAGCATATTTATCCCCCCACCAGCCCACCCGGCAAGAGAAGAGAGATAAATTGCTGTCATCTCTTTTTATGGAACATATAATCAGGTGGTAACATGGAGCGTTGCCTGGGCTCAAAGTCAGTCAGGATGAATTATTCATTCCCTTAAAATGGCTCACAAAGGAAGGGGAACTGTCTCCTTGACACAGCATCTCTTCCTGGCATTGCTGCAGGTGGGCTTTGCTTGAGGAGCCCCGTGTGATGAGGTGTGGAGAGTTCCCCACCAGGTCCCAGGCCCTTCTGCAGCTCTCTGAAGGCTGACACAGCACTTCTGCACTGCTCCCAGGGATGAAGACAAATCTCCCTGCTCAACATTTGGGCACAGGCTCAAATGTTTCTCAGCATCCTCCTGAGGGCTTATCAAGGGGGCTTGGAGTGTACCTAGGCCTTCCTGGGCTGGATCTTTGCACATGGGAGAATTTTAACTCCTCTCTGAAGAATTCTCTCTTTTATCCCCCTGGGAAGATCTGTCCCATGAAAGCTGTCCCCTCCTCACAGAAAACCTCCTCACAGTGAGCTCAAGAAGGCCAAGGTTCTCTGAGAGAAAAGACTGATATAAGCTCTTCTGAAAGAGCTTCAGAAGCAATTGTCCAACCACAACTGTACCTCTGTCCTGTAGGAACAGGGAATCAGGTTTTTAGGGATTGCCTTCTTGCTGCTTCCTGCTCTGTGTATGAAGACGAGTCATAGTGTCTGATACCTTAAATTCTAATGTCCTTGCTCTGGATTTCTCAGTTGGGTCTGATGAAAGCCTTGACTACTATTTTTCCCCTAAACCACCTTCCATAGTGAAAGGTTTCTTGAAGAGGGAGAAGTTTATATAATAGTCCTGGAAGAACAAGCAGCAGCTTGGAAGCGTGTCTGGGGCTGCTGAGTCACTGGAGTGGAATTGTACATCTCCCATGGAACAGGTTTTCTACTGAAGTTTACTTGTCTTGCCAAAAATTTTACCCAAGCCTCTTTCTCAGTATTTTTAGCATTTTGCTGAAAAGAATGGAGTTTTTACCCACTGGAAAATGGGGTTTAATTAAAAATTTCCTGGAAAATGTTAGTAATTGACAAAAATGGACCTTTTTGTGATTCTCCATCTGGTTATATGGAATAATAATAACTGTAAACCAACTCTTTCATTTCCTATCTCAGCTGACAAGGAAGAGGAAAAATGCTCTTGGTACAGAGAAAATTCCTCTGTATCCACTTTGTCCATGTAAACAATTTGATGGTCATCTTTTTCCAGAGGAATAGTATTGGGAAACAGAGGTTGCTGTGAAGGAGAAAGGTTCTGTATCTTTATTACTGGAGAAGGAAGAGAAAAAGATTCTCTGTGTATTCCAGTAGCTGTATATTCGGGTAGGAGGTGCTTCACATAGTACAGGTGGTTTGGGGTGGTTTGGTTGTGCTGTTCACTCTTTTTGGGGAGGGGGTCTTTTTTATTTGCTTTCCACTAATTTATCTTCACTTTAAATCCAGTAAGAGTTAAAAAAATTCTCCTTGCTAAGAGCAAGGCCACGTGTCTGAGATCTACTCAGCAGCCTGGGGAACTAGGGCAGTTCCCCTCTGCCACACAGGTAATTCAATTTACAAGGAGTTTGTAAGGAAATGGTGAGTGAAGCGTGAACTTGTTACGTCCATGGAGAAATTAGTTCTCAAAAAAAACACCACTGAAAGAAATAGGGGAGGAAAAATGAGCAAAACAAAATGAGAAAATTATAACCACGTTAAACTGGGCTTCCTAATTCAGTGTTTGGAGCTGTCTCTGCTCTAAATTGTATTGATTAAGAAACTTACTGGAGCTACCTGCTGCTATCAATTACTTTCCACTTACTGCTTTCTTTACCTGCTGGGCAGGTGATGGTTTGACAGGACTGAAACCCCAAATCTTCTTAACCCAGAGCTCACAAGAGCTGGAAAACAGAAGGAACCAATTTTCCCTGCTGCTGTTTCCTACTGGAAAGACAAACCAGACAAACCAGAAGACCTGGCTCATATGGCTGGGCTTTTTCTGGTCTCTGGAATTGGGGTGGGAGAAGTCTGTAGCCTGCAATTCTTGACCCTTCCTTCAGGCTCTCTGATGCTGAAGGAAATGATTGACTGCTTCTTCTGATTCTTTGTATAGATCTCTCTCTCTCTCTCTGAAAGATGAAAAAATAAAGCAAAGTCTAGCTTCTCTTTTCTGAATTCAGACCTCCAGAATCAGAGCAGCCCACAGGATTTTCTTGGCTACAATCCAATAAAATGGAAATGAACAGTCAAGTTGTTGAAAAGGCTTTGAAAACCTCAGTCTAAGCCTTTAAAAGTCCATTTACTTTCTCACTGCCGTGACTTCAGGTCAGCTTGGGCTCTTGACTTCACTAACTGCCTTAAAACTACCTTGAAATTCTCATCTCTTTTATCCTGTGGGATTTTTCTTTCTCTGCCTTTTTCCTCTGGCCCTCATAAATCCTTTTTTTTTTTTTTTTTTGCCCTTCTTGCACAAAACCAGGCAGGCAGAGATGCAGGGCAGGGGCAAGTGAGGGTGTGCCTGCTTCAGAAACGTGTCCCTGTGCCCTGCTGCCCTGCAGCCACATCACCTCAGGCTGTTGTCAGTTCCTGCCTGCTAAGCAAAATTGGGCTGGATGATAGGTGCTGAAAGAAACCTGATTTTACAGGAGACACTGCTGGGAATCTGTCAGCTCTGTCTGCACAAGGCTCTTAATGTGACACCAATTGGTTTGGTCCCAATGTTGCCATGTGCTATGGGGGATTGGTTGAAGAACCAGTGATTTTGCTCAGACATTGGCCCTTTCCATGGTATTTACTGTGAACTTTGCATTATTTCACCTTCTTTCTCTAACCTGGAGATCCTAGAGGAGCAACAGGCCACAAGCTATTTTGGTGTCCAAAAGTCAAGGCAGTCTTTCACCAGTTGCAGTGACGAGCCTGAACATTTGACTCAGGTAGGCTTCTAAAAGTTTGCTGTTTTCTAAGCCAGTTTCATGAGTTATAAAGTGTTTGAGTTAGATTTGAATTCAAGGGACTTAAAATGTTTTCCTTTAGGGGCACTGTTTTTAATTTCCTGTGTTGTGACCATGGTTCAATAGGGTGCAAAGGCACTGGAAGTTCATCCAAAGTCTTCCCCTGCATTTTTGTCTGGATATGTGGATCTTTACTTTTTTCCTGGTCTTTTGTACCAAGGTCTCTTGTGCTGTTTTCTGCTGAAGAGACATTTACATGGACAAAAAGCAACTTTTTAATGTAAAAAGCTTATTGTGACTATATATTACAAAGAGGTGTTATTTAACATGCAAAAAAAAAGAGGGCTGTCTTATTCTGGGGCGGTGGCAATTTGTTTTCACTTGTTAAAAGTGCAATATGAACTCGTTAATTTGATAGTCTATTTAATTGTTATCTTTATGTTTAAAATTGTGACAAATTCACACAGTTAGTGCTCAGCCTCAAATCTTTGCATCTTGAAAATTCATTGTGGCAAAGGAGCTTGGACTCAGATCTGCCCCATCCAAAATTAATCACTCTTCACACGTGAGCTGAAGGAATTTGCTGAGGTCCTTTATGAGCAAGACAGAGGAAGGGACTGAGGCACAGATTAATATCTCTGAACCTGCCTGTCAGAGAGCAATGACATGCTCACGTGGAATAAAACACTGGCACATACACAGGGCTTCTGCCAGTTCATCTGCCTCGGGTGTATATCTCTCAACTGCCACATTAAAATCGCAATGCCTGTAACAAGTCCTGAAATTACAGCCACGAGCTGTATCCCTTTGACCTTCTCTGTGTTCTGTTTGGATTCACTCCCTCTCCCAAGGCAGCCAGGCAGTCAGAATGTAAATAAATGCTCCCCACCTGGCAGGTGTAAAAAGGTTAGATTTGCATAAAGTGGACAGTGTAAATTCCTCCTGTTTGTTGTCACCTCTTCTCTCCAACTGGGAATTCCAAGGCAGAGGTAAATGTCAGCTGGAAATAGCACTTTAGTGGCAGCAGTTAATCTCTTCCCGCTATTTCCCTGTAGCCACTTTGTGCTGCTCTTTGCCACATGGATCAACCAATCTCCTCTTGCGTGAACCTCTCATTACTGGGCTCCTCTGTTATTGCCTTGTTTACAGTCTTTTCTTTCCTTTTATGTTTTCTGTTTGTAAATTAAATTCTTCTGAACTGGTAAATCACTCTGCTGAAACGGTTGTGTGAAACAGCCTGCTACCACTTTCGCTCCCTGGATGGTTCAGTGTGTCTCTACCCTGTATTCCTGAGCCTGGGTGGGTGAAGAATCACAGAGATTCTCTTTTATGTGTTCATCATGCAGCAATCTTGCTCAGGAACTGTTGGCTCATGGGGATATTGAAAAGAAGGAGAATGAGAGCCTCATGAGTGAGGCCAGGTTTCCAGGTCTTTGATTTGGACACTCATTCAAGGACCCTGTGACACATTAGGCTGTAATGGTTGGAAACACTTCACTCAGTGAGAGCAGGGACTCCCCACTCCTGCTTCCCCACTTCCTCTGCTTTTAACTCTCTGGCTGTCAGTGCCCCTTAGGAGGCAGAGGTCTCTTTAATGACCCTTTTCTCTGGTACCATCTTTCTGATATTTTTTCAAGTTTCCCTTGCTTATTCTGACTCTTCTCAGTGATCTGCTCCAGCTCTGGTTAGTTTTATTTTTTTTTAATCTTCTTCTCTTCCCTGTTTCTCTTTCACACACACACAGAGCCATTAGTCTACAGTGAAGCTGTGTTGTAGCTCAGCTCAGCTCAACCCTCATCCTTGTTCCTCCATTGGTTCAGTTTGTACCAAACCCAGAGACATGTTTGATTTCTCCTGACTCAGAGACAGCTGCTCTTCCCACTGCTTCCAAAGGGATTTAACCCAACCCACAACCACCAGGTCCATATTGCCACCTCCCTTCTGCCCTGTCCATGTGCCACAGGGATCCTGCCTTCCAATCCCCCACCTGCCCTGTGTTTATTCCTCCATCTGTTCCCAGTGGAGTCCCCAACTCCCTAAGAGCTGGTCTAAACCAGACTCCTCTACACCCTTGGAATAAATTGTACAACTGTTTTGGCCCTTCCCCAAGAACAGTCTGGCCCCTTCCCGTTGGCCTGTGCTGGGGGGTGGCTTCCTGCTCTGTCTCCCCTTCTGGAATGTGTTAAAAACACACTGTTTCAGGCGGCCTCTCCGGGGCTGCTATTGCTGCTCTCAGTGAGAGGGAGGAGATGAAAGGAATAGATCAGTAATTTGGTTCTAAATCACTTCCCCAACAAAGCCGGAGCTGAAGGTCACTCGTAATGAAGCTGTCACACGGGTAAAGCCTCACCATCAGGGAGAAAAGGAGGAAAAGCAAAATGAGGCTGGAGATGAGTTCATGGCAATCTTGACTCAATTTCATTGGGGTGCAGGTGTTTGGATTGGGGTGATAACAGGAAGGTCAGGAGAGAGAAACTGCTTGTGTGGAGCTTCTCTGCCAGGGTAGGAAGGGCTGCAGAGCCCTTTTGGGGTGCTCAGCCCTGACTGAATGGAAACCCATGAGCAGGGTCCCATCCCTGAGCTCTGTGGGGGAAGGAAAGGATGAGATGGGACCACTGTGCCCCTGCCTGCTTTCCTACAAATTGACCAGGCATAGATTCACATCCTCTGAGGAGGGTTTGCATGGAGGTTTGAAGCCCTAGTTTGGAGGCTACAAATCCCTTCCCAGAGCTCACGGAGTATGAGTGTGCAGAAAAGGAGCCCTAAATTGCAGGAAAAGGAGCAAATAGGATTTCTTAATGAAAAAAAAAAAAATTGTTAAAAATATGCTTTTTTTTACATTTAGAGTTTTTGCTTTCAAACAAGAAATGTATTTACCAGAAATAGTAAACACGTCTTTTAAAGTTTGACATAAAATGACTCGATGTAAAATCATTGCAAGGAAATCTATTAATTGATCCAACTTGAATATTTTTTTTAGATGGGAAGTTTAGGTTCAGGAACATTTTTTGTGGTATTTGCTTTTCCATCTGGTTTCAGGATGGAAATTACTGTTTGTCAAGTTTGACATTCTCTGGCTCCCATCTGAGGCTAGCACTGTGTCTGGCTGCAGGCTGCCTACAGCTTTGGTGTCCTGATCAAATTTGTTGCCTCTTTTCCAGAATTATTTCCACCAGGGCTTCCCAGAAAAGCACTGCAGCAGAGAGGAGTGGGAGTGAGGAAAGGAAGAACAAACAAGGTTCCCCCTCCCTGACATACAGCCTAGAAAACTGCAGAGATGTTCAAGGGACTGTGATGGGATGGATCGGCCTTTATGGTGACCCCACAGGGTGCATCACTGTAACTGTTCACTGAAATCCATGGGAGGAGGTGTGAAATTTGGTGTGAAAGTATTTCCAGTTGGTGTCCCTGGATCAAACTCCCTCCCTCCTTCTCACCCACCATCACAGATTCCTTGTGATCTCTGGAGAACCCAGACCCCCAACCTGAAGAGAGCATTATTTTAACTTGGCACTGAGCCCCTAACTCAGGGTGGTATTTATATTGGCAGTGGTGGGAAGAGGAAGAGAAATGGTGCACATGCTGGGTTTTACAATGCCTGTTTGTCATAACCGTCTTTGGAAAAAGACTTCAGGAAAGAGAAGCAGGAAGCACATGTCTTTCTCCTCTGGGGAGAAGGATTTGGTTTGTATTGTGACAGATTTCCATGGCAAAGTTCAGGAGGAACTTTTTGAACTGCCAGACAGGGGAATTTTACAGCATAACCACGGGTTTCAGGCAGTTTCCTCGAAAAATAGTGGTGTATCTCTTGGGTGCAGTGCCCTCTGGGGAGGGCTTGGGCCACTGATGATGAAAAGACATCAGATACCCTTTCTAGCAGTGTTTGACAGTTGCTGAACTGTGGTGTGAGAAACCGCATGAGGAACCAGGTGTGAACTGGACTTCTAAGTGTCTTTCAGGGCTTCTGGAATGAAGCCTAAAAGGAAAAGTCTTGAGGGTGTTTTGTCGTGGGCTTTTGGTGGGGGATGATCTCAAGTGCCTGTGCTTTGGACATCACAAAGCCAGTGTTCTTGGAGAGTTTATTATCACAACTTCTTCAACAACAGACCACTCCCAGAGGGCTGCAAGTAGGATAATGTAATGAAGAACTGCTTTTCTACATCACTGCTTGCCTCTGAGAAGAGCTCTGGACGTGTGGCCTTTGTTTGGCTAATGAAGCTGTTCCAGGCTTTGAAAGCCCAGGCAGCTCCTGGTGCTCATTACCAGGCAGCAACCCTGCTGAAATCCCTGCTATTTCACAAGAAACAAACGGGTCGATGCAGTTGGGAAAGTGAGCTTGGAGATGCAAAGTGATTTCATGGGGAAAACAGCACAGGTGATTAGACTTGACAAAACCTTTGGATGAGGGACCACACTTAGGAAGGGAAGGTAATGTCCTTTCCCAAGCATCATGTCTATACCCTGGTGGGTGTCCCATGTGCAGATACAGACCCAGTGGCCCTGTACATGCACATTTGCCTTGAGCACATGGCAATGTTTGTGCAGTAAACACAGATGATGTACAATATAATGCAAGAGAAACCATTCTTGGTCATAGTTCTACTTAACATTGCCCAGGTGTGTAAGGTGAGGTGGATACCCATGACAGAAGTTTGGAAATGATAGAGAAATAGTTCATAACTCCCATGCTTTGCTTGCATTTTCTGCAGTCACAAAATATGCTGTAGCCAAAAGTGTTGGTTTATTTGCTGGAATCTTCCATCAGCACTCCTTTGTGCTAGTGTGTGTATTTATTTCGCTTATTTATTTTCCTGTCATACCTATGACAATGCCTTTGTCAGCATCCAAAAAAAGCCTGTCAGTGTAGTGGACAAATAAATAAGCCTTCAAGATATAATTTTGTATGTTCAGAGAAGCAGTCTCCCCAAAGCCTACTTCTGAGTGGTGTTGCCTGGTGTTGCCCTGTGGCATAGCAGTGAAAATGGATCTCTTCCAATATTTTTTTTTTTTTAAATCTGAAGTTCTCCTGCAGAGCTTTTGTGTTAGGAAGTCGTGTCCTTGGTTGCAGGCTCATCTCTTAGACAATGCACCTTGAACGTCATACACCCTCAGCCAAGCTGTGGTCCCTCCTTTCCTGCTAGAACACATAATTGGGCTGGGGAGCAAAGAGCAATTGTGGGATACAAAACCAACTCTCCACGGGACTCTTTACAGAGATTTTTCACAGTGGGAGCTGGCCACGTTCCCCTGAGCTGCACAGATGCTTAAAAGGGAGGCTTGAATTTCCATGGCAACAGGCTGCATTCTGCTGACTCCGGGAGTCTCTCACTCCGAATCTGTCTGTCACCCCTGGTGCTCTGAGTTTCAAGGCCAACAATGTGTGATGGACAAAGATTGAAGAGGGGTTGTGCTGGGGTCAGACATCCTGGTCGAGGGAATGCACCACAAACACACGGCGGGAGAGGCACTGGGGGGTTCAGAGACACCGGTGCATCCTCAGCCCGGCTCACACATCACTGACAACAGGATCTTGCAAGTTAAGCCATTATCTGGTTACCAGGAAGCTCAAAGGCATCATGTCACAGTGTGATTGTGTCCTTGTCTAGCTCCTCTCATCTGAAGAGCTCCCTTTTTTATGAGTGTCAGGTGATTAAGTCTCACAGTGTCTCTGTGAGGAAAAAACAGTGGGGAAACTGAGGCAGCCCTGGGCAGTAGCTACTTATACAGAAAATACCAGTGCCAGAGCCAGGGGCAGGATCAAGAACTTCTTGTTTCCTTTGTTCCCTTTACTCTCCCACCTCACTGTGAGGAGCTATCGCCTCTCAGGGAACTTGTGATATCTAAGGACCTTCCTGGTTATTTCTTGAATCCCTTCTAGGAAGAAAAAGCTTTTAATGTGCTCATACTCAAAATAGTAGGCAGAAATGTTATAGTGGGATAGAGGGCAACAGATATGGACAAATCAAGGAATTGTGTGCTCAGAGAAAAGGATGGAGTGGGCTGAGGAATTTTGTGTTTCTGGGTGCAGAGAAGGAGGGGAAAGTGCACCAACAGCAGTGTGAGGCTGAACATGAACCCAGAGGGGAAGGAAAGGGCCTGTCCATGGAGTTTATCCTGAGTTCAGTGCAAGCTGAAGGGCTGGCCCACAGTGCCCAGTGTATTTTCCATGAGCTGCAGGAATGCCATGGGTTACAGCCTGCAGGGGAGTATTTCCTGAAAGGGCTGTGCATGGCTGGAGCCAGAACTGAGGGAGAGGGCAGAGAGGGTCCTGCAGAGGGTTCTGTGATGATCCTGGAGATCTTTGCCAAGCTGGAAATGTCTTCTTTTGACATGTATATGAGGAGCCAGGTTTTTCCTTGTCACAGAAGCCATTCCACCATAGAGGCACTACATGTGGCAGGCTGGGCTGGGAGGAGGAGCCGAGGGAAGGGATGGTGTGGTGTCCTATCCCATCCTGTGGGAACATATTGGTGTGGCTGTGCTGCAAAATGGAGGGGGTTGGCAGAGCACCAGCCTCAGCTAAGAAAGAGATTGGCAATGAAGACATCCCTTCTGTGTGCAAATGGAGAAGAGTGGGATGGAGAGAGCTACACCCCTTGGAGAAGTGGGTTATCCTTAGTGCACTGGCAATCAGGGAGGCTGAGCAGCTGGAGGCTGGCAGGCAGCCTTTGCCTCCGCTGAGCAAGTGTGTTTATCTCTAGAGCTCTCAGCAATGTTTATGGCTGAGGAAGGGTGTAAATCTCATTGGATTCGAGTCCTTGGTGGATAATAATTCCCTCCTTCTTGTGCCCCCTCTTCCCGTGCCCTCCTGCCCTGCTTTTGAGACTCTGTTTGCAGGCTGCAAGTGGATGCAGTGCTGTGCCTAATGTGGAGAGACACCTTATAATCAGGTGAGGCACGGAGTGGGAGGTGAGACACAGGGTGGGAGGCAACTTGCCAATTCCTGCTCCTTCTTGCTGTAGTCAGTCCCTGAGCCTCCTATCACGCTCATCTGTGGGAAGCTCATTTCTTCCATTTCCCCTTAAAATGACTTGTAGCCTATAAAGCCTGGAGCAGGGCAGCTGCGTGCCTGGAATCCTAAGGTGCTGTTCCTAACAGGAGAAGGTGGTGGGATGCGGGGAGGGAGCCTGTGCCACTCTAATTCCACATCAGGACTCTGGTTTGGCTCTTGCGGCTTATGAGGCTATCAAAGCTCTCACTTAATTACAGCCTTAGCAATCAATCTTTCTTCCTGTTCATTATGCTCCCAGCCAGGGTTAGCAGTATTTTTATTCTTGAGGCCTCAGGAGAATTTTCAGCTCTTCAGAAATCACAGCCAACCCATAGTGACTGGTACAGGTCGTGTCTGTGGGAACTGCCTTGCTGCCCCACGGCTGGAGGAAAAGTGAGGGGCAGTAAAGCTCAGGACATCTGCTGCTGTGAGATTTGGTTCTGTTCTGCAGGACTGAATGGTCTCTCTGTCTGGAGAGGCAGAGAGGGCTTTGCATTGACTGGCCACGAGCAGCTGAGTTGACAGAGCTCTGCAGTGGCACTGAGTTGTTCCAAGGCATTACAGGGGGCTGAGCGTGACATACCAAGTCATTATGGCATTATCTCTTCATTACCACAAAGTGCTTGGGGAGCCTGGGGAGGAGCACAGGGACAAAGATGGAGAGGAGGGAAGCGGCTCATTAACTGCCCAAAGGAATCAAGATGAACATCTCTTTTTCTCAGGGATAGGCTCTGTCAGCACCCAAAAAATCTATTAGGAATTAGGGCTTGGCTCAGGGACAGCTGTCTATCAGTGCTGAGAGACAAGCAGAGCCTTTCACCTACACGTGCCCCTGCCCCAACTCACACACATGCAATGCACATCTTGGATGCTCCCTTAGTCCAAGGACAGTCATCTTCCCTTCCGCCATTGCCTGCTTAAATTTAGAAACACATGTTCCAAAACATGTTCTTGCACCTACAGAGCTGTTTGCCTGCTCTGTAGGGACTGCTTCCAGCCTCATCCAACACAGTTACATCCAACAGTCCCACATGTGTTCACTCTCCTACCAGAGAGCAGGCACAGCAACTGCAGCAAGGCCCTGTATTCACTGCTCTCTGCTCACACTGTTCTGTCCTTTCAGCTGTGACAGCTGTTCCCATGCACATGCATTCACAAGTATGTTCTTGCCTTTGTCTTCCTTCCAGTTACCCTTTTTCCTGGTTTCCATGAGTTCTGCTGGCATGCACTGGGGCTCCTGCAGGTTTCTCCCCAGTCATAGCTCCCTGTGAGAACCAGCCAGAGCTCTTGCAGCAAACGAGGACTGGCAGAGTGGGCTGGCAGATGAGTTTTGTGGAGTAAGACGCCTTTCTTGGGGGCCAGGAAGTTTTGCAACTTGCATGTTACTCTGGATAACACATGGGAAACAAACTCCCCGTGGTCTCTCAGCTCCCCCCCAGCTGCTGGACTCTGTCTGCAGTGATTTTGCAGCACTCCTTATCCCTGATGCTCCCCCTCTTCGGACAGGCATCAGGAAGCCATTAACTTGTTTACTCCATGCAGGCCCCAGCCTCACAGACTTCTTGCCGGACAATATATCAACAAAAAGCATTTGGCAAGATTTATGGGGCTGCTGCTGCCAACTGTGGACTGTGGAAAGTAAAAAATGTCCTTTCTTAGGTAATAAAATATAAAACGGGACCCAATTTCTCTCCAGGGTAGGAATCATTATGTTTGACAATGCTGTAAAACACATGGTGCTACAGCACGGGGTGGGGGGAGAGCCAGAGTAAATGCTGCCTTTGGAAAGCTCATTCATTGCAAAGCTGGGATGTGTGAGTCACTGCACAACAAGACAGGAAGGGTCTGGAGTGGAGACAGTCTCCCTCCAGCCTTTCTCTCCTCTGAAAGAACCGGAAATCCCTCTACGAGCTTTGCACAGATTTTCTGAAACTGATTTTAAATTCATTTGGTTAAATTGGAGTAAGTACTCTGGGTATATACAGCAAGACTGGTTTGCTCTTATTAGATCAGTTTAGTTTAATTGGCTCACAGAATTATTAACCTGATGAGGGAGTTTTCACTAGTTAAATGTACCAATTAGAAATCAGGCCTGATAGACCTTGAATCCTCTTTGTGCCAGAGACTCCAGGCTTTGTACAAAGACATTGTCTAGGGGAGAAAATAAGTACCAGGTCTCAGATGATGAATTTCCCCTTGTGTGTCTGCCTGTTTATCCTTCATTTTGTCCGTACCAATTACTGTGCTGGTCTGTGTATGCTGTGCAACTCTGGCAATGTTACTGTAGTGAAAGCCTGGCTGCAACACTGTGATTTAAGTTACACCGTGCTAGGCAAGACCTATATTTCTAAAATCCATCTGAGGCGAGGGAAAGAGGAGGTGTTATATCAGGCAGGAATAGCAAATGAAGGAGAGATGAGAAAGATGTAGCTGTAGGGCTCAGTCGTTCCCCAGGGTGTGGATGGGAAAGAGATGTTCACACCAGAAACACAGTGCAAAGTGCATTGTCTCCTCCCCTGGGTGCTGTGCTCACAGAGCGTGTGTGCTCAGCAAAGCTGTGTCAGCCCACGGGGAGAAGCATCTTCTCCAGGTCCTTTTAGCTTCATGTCAACATTTGCAATTCTTAATAAAATCAGATTGCCTCAGGACTGAAAACTCTTGATGTTCAGTTCTAGGAGGGCAAAAATGAAAAGAGAGCCCTCTGAGAGGAAGAAAAAATTATCCTGGGCAAACCTGAGATTTCTGTCCTTTTTTCTAGGCTGACTTCTCCTGGAAATACACCCTGTTCTTGCTTTGGGAGCACTGAGCAATGGCTCTGCAACAGTAGAGGTGTCCCAACAGCCTTATGTTTGGCTGAGCTTGATGCTGGATGGCCCTTGGTAGCAGGAGTTTGTGTTATAAAGGGAGCTGGAGAAAACAGGGGGGTCTGCTCTTCACACTCTGTATCTCAAGAAATTCAGTGTAAATGCAAAAGGCAGTAAGATCACCTTAGGCCAAGACAGGAGGTGCTTTTGGCTTACCTTGACTTACCTCGTACAGGTAGAAGAGAGAGCATTCCAGTAAGTGGTTCTTCTGACTGCACTGGTGGATGCAGATGTTTACCCAGTTTGGGGCCCTATAATCACTGACAGCTCCCAATAGCACAGGAATCAAATTTGGAACAAATGCTGTTCTGGATTAATGACTTTGGGCAGCACCACTACCAAGGCCAAGACTCCTTTGATCCTCAGCAGTGCACTTTATTGCTGGGTTTTTCTTTCTCCAGTGGCTCCTTCTTTGATAAATAAGTTTCTTTTATGAAACATTCTTAGACTCTGTTTATCTGGATACAAATGCTTTGTATCCAACTAGGGCATAATTTACACCAGTGCTGAACATACCATATAGCCTGTAGCATTTGTCCCATTATATCCTAATAAATTTCTGGAATATGGACTGTATGGGCTAAGTTTACACATTATCACAAGCTAAGGCCAGACTATTTGAAAGAGATAAGCACTCCCTTGGCACCTCAAATGCTGAGCTCTTTGGGAATTCTCATCCCTGTGGTAATGAACTGCAGCTCCCTGCTACAGCCTCCCCTTGCTTCTCCCCACCTCCCTCCTCAGTCTGGGTTTTGCAGGTCACAGACACTTTGGTAAACATGCAACAGGACCAGTCCCCACTGGCTCTAAAACACTCTGAACATTTTCACACCGCAACTGCAGCAGAATAGGTAAGTGTGTTACATAAGGCACACTCGGGGTGTGAAAGAGAAAGCCAAGAACCCTTAAAACCAGGGGAAAAGAGATCAAAAGGCCACTCTGAGGGCAGCAGCTTCTCATTTGGACAAAACCCAAACTTTTAGTGAAGGACCCTCCTTTTATTTCCCCCGGTTCTCCTTATTGTCTCCCAACACAGTATCTCCCTCTTCTATCAGGAACCTGCTCTGGGGTTTATTCTTTACTATGCAAGCTTGTCATGTCTGTGTTTAATGAAGTTTAATTATCTTCTGAGATTCAATGAATAATTATAAATCTCTTCAAGATGCAATCACAGGCACTTCATGGTTCATTAACAGTGGAAAATCAATTGTAATTCACGTAATCCCTCTCTCCTGACCAGCCATATGCTTGTCCCCCTGTGCACCTTGTTGTTCCTCCCTCATTGCAACACCAGGGAATACATCACTCTATTTTCCTTTGAAATAAGGTAGGGTTTAGGGCAGGGTGAAAGAATTGGGGAGTGCAGGAAGTGGGAAATGGGAACCTAGACAGAGAGGTTAGATAAGCCTACAAGTGAACTCTGGCTCATGCTGAGGGTGGTTTGGAGACGTCACGAGCTCCAGATTCCCAGTTTGGAGACTCTCAGTGCAGTGGCCTCCCTTTGGGAATTGCCTGTGACCTGTTACATGTCTTGTCTCCCTCTCGATCCGGTCTTCAATTTGAACTCGTTACAGTTTTCCCTGTTGAAAGTCTTCTGAGATCTGTGAGTCTTTGCACTATTTGAAGAGTGAGGTCTGAAAGTTTATTTTTGTTGGGACTGAAAAAGCTGGAGATGTCAGATGGCACAGGAAGCAACTCAGTGCTATCTTTAACTTTCCAAATGCAGGCAGCATGTGAATCCAGCTGCACGATCATCCTGGAGTGACCTTTTTAATTGAAACTCTTTAACCTTTCTGCACAGCTATAGCTGAAAATTTTTACTGAATGCAGAAAAGATGGCTGATTTTTAATTTTTTTATAAAGGTTAAAAGATTGAAAAATAAAAGAGAAAGTGAGACAGAGAAAGAGGGATGGAAATTAATGCAGTTGAATTGCAGTTTCTAGCAGCCCCAGGAGAGCTCTGCAACGAAGATGACATTTCCATACAATTGACATTTCCCGGCTGGAGCAGTCCTCTGATTTGCAGCTGCTTGTGTGCAGAGACCATCATGAAGAGGATCATTTAGTTTCTCATATTCATCAAATGGGATTTAATTTTCTCCCATCCCCACACACCCCACATCTCCTTCCCAGAACTGGCACAAGCTCTGAACTTTGCCTTTCCTTCACCTTCTGTAGGGATGACCTTTGCCAGACCTCCTGCTTTTTCAGCTCTCTTTGGGGTGTAGCGGAAGTGAGAACTTGATTTTTACTGGAAAGATGGAGCAACGGCTCTTGTGATTTCAGCTTCCAGTTTTGGGAGTGAGTTTTGGTGTGGGTTTTTTCCATTTATTTGTATGTTTATTATTGGTGTTTGTGTGCACAGCTCCTCTTGGCAGAAGCTGTTGTATATCACTACAAGGACTCCTGGCAGAGCAAGGCTTTGTGGCTTTCAGGGTCTACAGGCTCGTGCACAGGCTTCCAGCATCCTACACACAAGTCCTTCATGGGTGACACTTCCTCCTGGGCACAGGTTTTTGTGGAACAGAGCAGCTTGTCTTCCAGATTGCAGAAATTTTTCCAAAGTGCATGTACCAAACAGGAGATGGATGCTCCACGACACTTCATCGCTTTGAATCTGCCTGATTCAATTTAGATGAGTAGGATATGCATCTTCAGCTGAATTATTCCTCTTCAATAAATATGTTGCTGCACTAATCAATTGGCACGTAATTAACAAACAATAACTATCTTATTAAATCTAAATGAAATGCAAATGCAATCCGGATTTGTTTAGATCCGTGGTGATGAGTTCTGTGCTTCCCCCTCAGCCATCACTCCTGTCGAGCACGAGCTGCTGCCGGGGCTGTCACAGGGTGCAATAATTGATGTGCTGCCTTCCAGGGCAGGGCTGAGCCCATGGGTCATGCATGCCCTGAGCCTGCACACCAGTCACCGCGGGCAGAGCTGCATCAATTCTGGCACAACACTTTTATTAACCCTCTAATCCTGATGTTTTCCTATGGGACCACTTCAGTCAGCACAGAAATCAGGGACAGCCCTTTCTTTTCACTCCTTGCCACCAGTGCTGTGCCCTCTGTGTTTGCCCCAAGCCACAGCTGTGCCCAGACTTGGCCCCAGCCCCTTTCTGTGCCGAGCGGGTGCAGCTGCAGCGCTTCCCTGGACTGAAGGCACAGCTGCTCTGGGTGTGCTGACTCCTGTCCTGTCAGCCCCCTGTCTCCTCCTGCAGCTGCTCCCCTCCTGCCTCTCCAAACTGGGATCTCCAAGCCCTCCTGCTCGGGGCAGATCAGTGCAGTTCCTGGCTGGGAGCTGCTGGGACCCCTGAGGGATGGGTGGATGGATGAGAGTAAACCAGAAATCCCAGCAAGCCTGTGAAACTGGCTTTGCCAGCAATCAAATGATGTTATTGGCCTGATCAGGTGTACTGCAGAGTAGGATATGGAATTGGATAACAGGAATTAGAGACCACATCAAAGTGCCAGCTGTCCTGAATTGCCATGTAACATTGACATGCAGGGCTCAATTTCAGCTGAGAAATGACTGTGTTCAGCGGTGAATGAGCTGGTCTTTACCTGGTGTCATCCAGGGCATTGAAGCAACACTTGAGGCACTTGAATTTGCTTCTGGCTTGGCCAGTAATCTGCTCTAATACCTTCAGCAAGTCATTTAATCTCTCTGTACTTTCATTTTCCTGTTTATAAGTGGCTATAATGATACACACTTTCTGCATAAAAAGCTTCAATACTTTTTGCTGAAAAGAGCTGTGCAAGACTAGATGTTCTCTTTAATATCCTCTGGTTTGATGTTTTGCTAAAATAAAAGACACTACAGATGAGATGATTAGATACAAGTTTGATAAGTGTTGACAGATTGTTATTAGCAAGAAAGCCCCTGGAAAGCATTGCTTGCAGATTTTGACCATCAGGGGTAAATTCTTTCCTACAAATGTACCACCCAAATCTTACCTGAGCACTGTTTGCCTTTTGACCCTGCTTACACTGAGGGACTTGATGACTGACAAAGAACTTAATCATTTAGGAAGGAAGATGAAGATAGGAGTGCTAACTTGATAGGTAATTGTGCTTCAGTTATGCAGGGTAGCAAAGACTTTGATGAGTAGTATTCCTGTTGTCTTAACTGTGTCTACAAAAGAAGGGTGCTCCTGTAAAAATAAATTGCCTCTGAACTTCTTTCAGAGCAGAGATAGACATTCGGAGAATGACAGGAACTCATTCTTTTAGATGACTCTAAACATCTTTTAGAGAAGAAGTGCCAAGCAAAATGGAAACTTCTGCCTTAAATTTCCAGACTAGGATCTCCTGGCTGTATTCACAAAGCTTTTAATTAAGTGATGGTTCTGTTTTTGGCATCTTCCAGGTGCAAGGTAAGACAGTCCAAAAGAACATCTCAGCTATTCCTCTGTTTCTGGCCATAAGAGAAGCAGATGTATTTTTCCCATCTATGAGGGTAGAAAGAGAGAGGGAGAGCTCACCTTCATTCCCTGCAGTTTGGATGACACTCTGGAATGTGTCCCACCAAGGGGAGCAGCCCCTGGGCCCATTTCTTTATTGCTTTTTACCTGCTTTCCCCATTTTTATCAGGATGAGGTAAGGGTGACACAGTCCCACTCCCAGTGGTGACAGTTCACACCTGCTTTGCCCTGATATAAACTGAACAGGAACAAGGTGAAGAGCACACAAGGGCAGTGCCTGGCAGGAGTTTTCTGTACATCCTGGAAGTTCCCTGTCCTGCAGGCTCCCACCCTGCTCTTCTGTGGGGAGGGGGGTGAGGGATGGCTTGTGTAAAGTGAGGGAGCTGCTGTTTGGGAATCTTCTCTATTACAGAGCCATTAGATGGATGTTCCTGAAATAGCAGCAGATCAATTGATTCATAAGAAATTAATGCATCCCCCTCCCCTTGGGCAACTCAAAATCTATAGCTCAGGAATTAGATAACACAGCTCAGCTCTGTTCAGCTGAGAAAACATTGACACTTTTGTTCCTCCTGGCCCTGCACATACTACTGGGAGCACCATCTCTTTTACTGCACAGACCTTCCCTGCTTGTGCTGGGAGCCCTGGCAATTAACTTCTGTGTGAAACAGAGCATCTCCTTCTGTAGTTGCTGGAGAATCCTAGTTTGAGCTGTTTGAATGGATGAATCACCATCATGCCCCCTCAAATGCTGCAGTCTCACCTTTCCCCTTTTCCCTGGAAGAGTCACTCTCAGTGTGTTGCCTGCAGTGTGCAGAGGGAGACAACAAGAGATGCTTCTCATCACTGCCAGTGAGACCAGAATCACATCCTTTGCAGTGCTCCAGCAAGAGCTTTGCAGAACTGTAAAAGGGAACAAACTGGTGCATCCCTCCATGGAGGCTGGGGCACGGTGTCAGAAGTGGGCTCCAGCTCTGCCTGGGTTTCTGTATCTCTCAGTGGAGCTCCAGGACTCTGCAGAAGTGCATCCAGGAACAACTTCTCCCAGGCTACATCACTTCTGATATCAGAATTTTTTTAATTCCTGGTCATAAACCACCTGTTCGTGGCAGTGTCCTTGTATGAGAGCAGATGAGCAGCATAGAACAGTGACCCTGCAGTGTGACCCCTCTGGGTGGTTCTTGGGAATTCCAGTGGTGCTCTCTCTGCTGGCAAGGACAGTTAGATTAAAGGCAAACAAAGACATTTAAAAACTTAGTCTGAGTTACTACAGATTTCTCATCTTCTGAGATACTCTGTTTAAACTATCTGGGCATGCAGTAGGGATTGAGCAGTGGGCATGCATTGTGCAGAAAGGGCCCAGAGTCCTAAAATTTCTAAGGCTTACAGGAATATTATTGTTTTTATTTATTATTAGCAGTCACCACAAACATTAATTAGCAGCCTCCCAGGGGAATCTGCTAGCTGTGCATCCTGCCGGGCTTGATAGCTACAGCATTCATTTTGTGTTTAAGTTGATGTTTTAATTAAACTGCCCCCTAATTATCTTAACTAGCTTTTAAATAATAACTTTCCACTGAACCGTTCACATCAGCTGCTAATTGGCTCCCTTCTGTTTACACGGGTCTGGCTGGCTCAGACAAATGTGGCCATGGGATGGCAGGTAGGTTTGGGAAGGGTCTCCCTTTCTTACACTGTGCTTCTCTGTGTTTGCCCTCAGGCTAATGAATCAGATGCCAGGGTGAGATGGCTGGCAAGTGCTTCACTATTTATTCATGTGCTGCGTGGGAGGAGGGTACTACACACTCCTGTTTCCACAAGCTACTCCCATCTTCTGATCACTGGCCCTGTGGCAAATTATTCTGTTTCTGTATTCACCCAGTTTGGACTAATTCACAGGGCATAATCAATGGACCCTGACCCTGGCTGGGAGCAGGGTCAGTCCTTGGCACAGGCAGTGCCATTAATAATGTAGGCAGTGGCTGCTGCAAATTGTAGAGGTCACCACACCAGTTCAACAGCTCAGGGTTTGCTCTGCCTTGTGCTCAGTAGGGCTGGAAGGAGAAGCAATACACCCATTACTCCAGCCATCCCTCATCATGCTGACCCTGGGGCTGTATCTCCTGTGCTGGGAGAAGGCTGGTGTGCCTCTGGCTGAAGGTGTGTGCTGGGCCTTGGGGCAGTCTGTGGTTGTGCTGTTGGATCACTGCCTGCAGGATTGGAGCGGGGCAGATTCACACTCAGTGCCCTTATGTGCACCACAGACAGACCTGGGTGTTTCTGTCAGCAATACAGACTGCACATGGGCATCAGAGCTCTGTAGCCCTGTGTTATTTAGATGTTCTGTGCTGGACTGCATTCCCAAGGTTCTGATCTATGTATTAGTATGTATTATTCTGTATTACTATGTATTCTGATCTATGTATGCAGTTTGTCAACCTGCTTTTCTCTTCTTGTTTTCTTGTGTTTATTTAAAACCTCTACCACAAACCCAAGAAAACGTGGTGAGAAGAAAAGTGTCCTGGAGGTAGCAGATGAATATCTCTCATCCTTCATTACTTGTCACCAATGCAAAGCCATCCTACACGCCGTCATCTCCTTTTGGAGATGTGTGCTAATTAGACTTTTATTACAACATGTATTTGAAAACAATCAGAGTTACAGTGCCAGCATGTGGCTGATTCAACCTCCCAGTGTTGATTCAGTTAAGTCAGCAATGGTGACTTGGTTTAATTGCCAGAGGATGTGTGTGAGTAGCCTTTGATCAGGTGCCACTGCACACGTGTGCTCTTCAGTGCATCCTTTGCAGGCAGGGTCCTGTCTAGATTTTGGAGGCATGACTGTCCCAGGGCTATTGCACTCTTACATTAGGCCATGAGAAGACAGTATTTATGGTGGGTGCTGTGCCAGAACCGGGAGGCTGTCCTTTACCTTGCCACAACCAGCATTTCCTCTGAGTGGAGCTGCTCCATTTGCACCGTGTGCTCCAGACTGTGAGGCAGAGATCATTCACACATCTCTGCCACCTTTCTCTGGAGTCAAATCTCCAGAAGTGCTTTGGAAGGGACAGCGCTGGAATTAATGCTGTGAGCTTGTTTCTGTGGTTCCCTTTAGCACTGTGGAACAAGACAGGACTGAGACCACCAGCTTCTCTGACCTGAGGCCGTCAACAAACCTTGGGGCAGTGATCACTGCTGGCCAACTAGAACCATTACCTGGAAGAGAGAGGTTTTCCCTTCATTGCTATTCCACTGATTAATCTGCCATTGCTCCAAAGATCTCCCTTGCCAGAGGATGCCGAGTGGAACATGTTCTTGGAGATAAGTGATTCTTCCCCTCTGAGGAATTTTTATTCAGCAATCCTCATCTACTCATTAATTTCCATGTCACAAGGCAAAATAAAGGCCTCCATGTTCTACATTTCCAAACAGCAGAGTTTCCCTTGCCTTATAGGAGAAGGCTCTTTTTGCCATCATCACCATCTGCTTTCAAATAAACTGTCTGGAAATCAGGTTTTGTTTTAGTTTAACAGAGAAGTCTTACTGTTTGTCTGTAAATCCTTTTCTCTGTGTAAAGGCAGCACTGTTTCACATCATAATTGTGACAAGTTTAACCTCTGCAGCTGTGCTTTCATGCTTTACATGCTATGTGTGGTTTTTCTAACCTGTGGCTGTTCATTCTGGAGCTCTGGAAATGTGGGAACAGAGTGGGGGAAAAAGGCCATGTGTAGCCAGAACCTATGTGCATATTCTCCCCAACCTCCTCCTTTGGATGCTGTAGAGGTTTGATCCTGGGCAGATACCAGGCACTCCCTAAAAGCTGCTCTCTTACCCTCTCTCTGTGATCCAGCAGAGGAGGAAAAAAACCAGCAAGGGAATTTCATGAGTAGAGATAAGGACTGAGAAGTCAGATTGGGGATAATACTTAAAGTTATTGCTAACAAGGTAAGAGCTAAAGAGTGAGAAATAAAACAGTCTTAAACAAGCACCTTCCCCCTGCCCACCCCTGCTTTATTCCAAGTTCTCCCTCCTCCCCCCAGCAGTGCAGGGGGACAGGGAAGAGGGGTGGGTCACAACCAGTTGTTTCTGCTGCTGTTAAAGTGAATCCATCTCTTGGACAGCAGCTCTTCCCAATCCACTGTCCTGGGGGTCCCTTCTCCATGGGGGTGCAGGGGGTCTCTGCACGCTGATGGTCCTCCATGGCTTGCAGGGGGACACCTACATCACCACAGTCTTCGCCACGGGCTACAGGGGGGAAGTCATGGCTCTGAGTCCTTCCCCTGCTTCCATGGGGTCCTTTCCCACAGGAGATAGTCCTTGATGGACCTTTCCCTGTGCCACCTTTGGCAGCTCCTGACTGGCTTCTCTGTGTGGATTAATGCAGTGGTACTGCAGGTTTTAAGCACCTTGTGTGCACATCAGTGGCTGTAATTGCCAGTTAAAATTTGCTGGTGGAATAATAATTGAAGGTGTAAAAAACTAAAGCTGGAGATAAGGAGCTGCTTTATATTGGCTTTCATTCCAGAGACTGGAAGAAGAACGTTGTTTTTTGTCATCTGAGCAAAGCCTTTATGCTCCAAAAAGGACAGAAAAGCAGAGGAAGATACGGAGATTGATGGATGAACCAGAGGAGAGTGAGGAAGATGCATGGAAAATATAGTGGTGAAAGGGATGGTTTCCTGTCCTTTCAATTCTATATTAACAGACATTAAGTTGCTTCTTCTAAGGGCACCTTCACAGTTCGAGAGCAGAGCAGATGTGAGCACAATGGCCCTTCAGCATTTTGCTGGCACCTAAGGGGAGCTTGTGAGGCTTGTTTAACAACACAGGCAAGAAGATGAAGGGGATGAGCTTTGTTCCCCCTTTGTGCATCTTCAGCAGAGCACAGTGAGCCATGTCTTTTTCAATGGGGCCTTTTTGTCACTGATATGAGGAAACCCGAGGCTTTGATGTGCTTGGTGCTCACCCTGGTGAGCTGTCCTGACTGATCCCCGTGCACTGAGTACAGCCCAGAGCCAGCAGCTGAGAACTAGGGTACAATTCTTTTGCTTGAAGTCAGTAAATGAAGACTCAAGCATCAGTTTTGCACTGAAATTACTGAACATTTTGGCAGAAGGTTCGATAGAGTGGGGGTTTCACCTCAGCAGTCTCTCTGAAATGCACACTCTAAAGCTAACCACGGGCTCTTGGACTCTGTGCAGCAATGTCTGGCTGAAATGCTGATCACTGTCCTCCCCACGTTAGATTATTGCAGAGTTTTAGAGCTGAGAGCACCTGAAAATAGCCCAGACCATACATCCTCCCTTTTTATCAAAATTCCACCTCTTTATTCTCAAGTATCTGTGCCAGTGGATTTGAAAGTGCAATGGGAATTACATTGCACATCAGCTGGGCCGCATGATTTCCTTCCCTCCCTCACTCTACCTGTCTATTTTAACTCTTGCTGTGGCTGGAAGCCAGAACATCCTGAGAGCCTCATTTTTCTCTACCACAACCTCACGTTTTCCCTCCTTTTTCAGGGCAGCCAACAGAACTGAATTATACTGTTCAACTTCCTTACCTTTATTTAAGACAAGCTGTGCTCATTTAATCAGTTTGAGATTAAACACCACAATACAGAAACTGTGGGACTTTGTGCCTGGGCAGGAGTTAATTAATGAGTGCACTGGAGCTATAACACGAACGAACTTTGCCATGAACACAAATCTAAGCTCATGTCAGTGCCAGGTGTTATCCAGTGCTCTGCTATCCTGGAATGATGGAAGTGGAGAAGACTCACTGGATTTTGCTGTAATGGGGAAGTGGTTCTTTGGGGATAGTTTGATCTCTTTACAGCTTTAATGCTGGCAGAATTTACTCATTTTGGCCTGTCTGTTATACTCCTTGTACAACCCAGCTTCCTTGTTAAATGGTTTTAACTGAGAAAAAAATGGAGAAAGGAAAAGATTGGATTTTCTTGGTTACATAATTTTCTCTTAAAACAAACAAACCATTTTCCAGCTGACAGGATTTATGGAGGTACTTAGTCTGGAGCCAGTCATGATCTCTAAAAATGCATCTTTCTGGAAGCTGGTTTGCTGTAATACCTAAAGTTTCTAGAATTGGTGCAGCCAGTCTGGGACCCTCAGAGAATTTTATCACCCCAGCTCCTTCTGCTGAGAGAGGCAGCTTGTTTCTTTTTATGATATTCTCCCACCCTTTCAGCTCCCTTGATTACTGTTTTCTTGAAATTATCTCCTTAAAATTCTTACAGCCAATCTCCCAGACCTCCCAGCTGACACATCTATCTTATGCTGCTCTTCTCCTCCTTCATAAAAATTCACACAGAGCGTGTGAAGTACTTCACACTTTGTTTGCTAATAAAGACCATGGAGGGATGTTAAATGAATAGAAACCACCTTACAAGATGGGTTGAAAAAGATTATGTGGTCATATCCTTTCTTTGATTCATAAGCTCAGCTCCCAGTCTGGCAGTGGTTTAAAGCTTGATGCTCCTAAGAAAAACAAGGAGGAAAACAAGGAGAAAAACAAAAGGGAACCAAGAAATAGAAGGCACTGTGGTTTGATGGGGAATGCACCAGCTGCCAACATTGCCACCCACTCAGCACTGTGGCTTCAAACCACACAGTGTCTTTGTGTGGTTTTTCTTTCCTGTGTGTGAAAAAACAATGATATATTGCTTTTTCCTCCCCTCTCTTGTGGTAGTCCCTTCTCCAAAGTGCTTCTGGTATTTTATTCAGTGCACTTTAGTAAAGCTGTAGCATGCAGACCTGCTTTAAAACTTGAACTACTGTGGAGATGATTGGGTAATGTCTTGCAGGTTTTTTATCTTTTATTTAGGGCTCCAGGGTGAAGCATCTGCCATTCCCTCTACCACACTCTTGTCTTTTCATTCGGTTTAGTAATTAAATATTTCTTTCTTTATTATTTCAGATTTTTAGTTGTCTCTCACATCTAGAGGAACTGAGAGAAATATTTAATTCATTGCCTCCTGCATATGCTGTTTCTCAGGGAATTCCTTCTGAAAGTGCTGGGCTCCTTTGCTGCTTTGTTGAGTAGCCAATTCTGAGGAATTTTATATTTACTCTGTGAGGCAAAAGTGATTATTTATTCAACCAGAAGAGAAAAAAAACCTCATAAGCAGCTGGGAAGCTTTATTTGTACTTGTGTTTTTGGTCTCAAATCTGCAGTTGTTAAAACCTGCTGTATGAGTATTTAACAATCATTTTTTCCCTCATGCACCCCTATTTATGTGAGGAAAAATAGACACTGATTGCATGGTGCAGCTGATTAGTTCAACAAATGCTCTGCAAGCCTCAGCCATACTGGAGCCTTCCACAGTGACCCCATCTACTATTTCTCTGCACAAAACACACACCAGAGTGGTCTGTGTTCACACTTGGCATAAACTGGCACAGCAAGTGCTGCTGATTCATGCCACCTAAAGATTCATTTACCCTGCTAATAATGATGTATTTTGTCGAAACTCCTGATGCCAATAGCAGAGCAGATTGAGGTGAGAACAGGATGGGCTGGGATCAATAGCATTTTGATTCCCTTAGGTCTGCAGTCCTCTAGCAAGCACATTTTTTTCCATTATTATTCTTTCAGAACCATGGCTGGCAGCCAGAGTGGTTCCATGCAGTGCACTGAGCTCTCTGAGGTATTAAGCTGTGTCTCCTGGTTACTGACAATGGCATGTGAGTCTCTGGTGGGGCTGCACAAACTCACTGCAGGCCTGAAAAATGGAGAAATGACTCCCTGAATACATTTTCCTATTTCAGAAATGCAGCAGAGTCAGAAGCCACGGGCGAAAAATGGGTTCTGCCTTGCTCTAACAAAGTTCTGCCTTCCCTGTGTCCCTGGGGATGTGGTATTCCCATTATCCCGAAGTGGTGGCAGCAGGAGCAGCGTGGCTGGGTGATGGGGGTACTGGTGTGTTCTCACACAGGAGATGAGCAGGCTGGGGGCAGCTGGCAGGGAAGATGCAATACTGCCATCCCCAACTGCTGCAGCTTGGAGGCACAGCTCTAAAAGATGTTCCCGAGTCACAGGTAGGGAGGTGATTAAATAATCCTGCCAAGAACATCCTGGCAGCCAAGCACGTTGTAGGTAAGGAGCTGAAGAAGTAACTTCTGTCCGTGGCAGGGGGTGAGCATGACATATATCTGTTGTCCTTTCTACCATGGCAACAATTTGTAAAGTCCAAACAGAACTAAATCAAGGAGAATCATGCTGGTACCATTAAATATCATTAATGACTGATCTAGGGGAACTTGCAAACGACCATGTAGTGACACAGCGTTTGCAGCATAAATACCAATTAACGTTGTGGCTGTAGCTGTTTGTACTCAGTAGATTCTATCATGGGGGAATCCCACAGAGTGGGAAGGAGTGTCAAATGATCTAAGACAGGAGGAAACAGTGATGATAAGGAACTGATCATTAAGGAAATTCTTGGTCTTCCCTGTGATACATCTGCTAAAGCAATAGGGATGCTCAGGAGTCATATGCAGAAACCTGAAAAGCAAAATGTATGTGTCTGTATATACAGCCATCCATCTGTCCCTACCAAATTAGGCAAGATAAAGGAATTACTATGGCAGTTTGCTCAAGGAATTTTGCTTTAGCTTTACCTGCAGAGCCAGTATTCTTGGAGTTTAAGGCTTGGGACTCTGGATTTTGCTCTCAGTGATTTATACAGTAATTTCCTGCAGCATACAGCATATATATTTATTTCAACAGGAAGCTGGGATGTGCTCCAGTGCAAAGATGCTTCTGGACTCTCTCCAGAGCTCCCAGTGAAGGCCAGTGACTCCGTCACAGTGAGAAGCCACTGTGCCCTGGGAGCACCACAGTGACACACCAGCTCATCAATGCCAGCAGAATTCTCTCTGTCTCATGCCCTTGTCGTCTACTGGATGTTTGTCACTCTCAGGAAAGGGAGAAAGCAGCCAGTTAGCCAGGGTTGGCTTCACAAGGAAGATTGGGAGGAAGAGTTTGTATTTCATCGTAGTCAGAAATTGCTGATGCTGTTTCTTTCCCCTTCCCTTGGCTATAAATGAGACCCAGAGAGAGGGACAAGGAAAAAGATCTGATCTTTGGTCAGTAATCCTGTTTCTAATGAGGAGCTGCAGCAGCAGCAGGTGCAGGGTGGATGTGCTGCTGCAGGTTTTCGTCCTAATACATTTTAATATTTGCATCAGCATGAATGTGAAGTAATCCCAGTGAAATCGTGGTGTTTATCCTGGATTTTTATCCTGGATATTACCAGTATCAAAGAAAGCAAAATCTTCCTGATTATGTCAAGGACCTTCTTTACTGTAATAACTGAAACAGCCCTGTGTTGCAGCTTCCCTTTCTGCAGGCTTAAGGATACTCATCTTTTCTTTAGCACAGGGTTTGGGGATTTCATTGCTTGGCCCAGTGGTAAACACTCTGTCCTTCCCTTCAGAGATGGTGGCCACTTTCCTGATTGGAATTCCTGACTCCATGTTCAGTCCTGGTGTAAGTAGGAGTAACTCCATCACAGGTGCTGGAGGTAACATCTTTTATACCTGCCTTGGTATCCCTATTTCCTGCTGGGGTCAGCAGTAATCAGGCGTTTGTATTTGAAAGAAAGAAGCTGTCAAAGGAATAAATAAGTAGAATGGTGGAGAGAGGGTTGCAAGTTGTATGGAAGAAGCAGGAAAAAGAAGACAAGAAAGATGCAGGGGAAAATTGAAGTGATGGGGTGGGGCATAAGGTGATGCAGGTGAGCATCTGGATCCCTTCCAAATCACATCAGAAGAGGCCCTGCCCCAGAAGTCCCACCTCAGTGACTGCTACATTAAAAATCTGTCTGGCAAATCAATCTCAAGTGAATACTGTCAGCAAAAGCCATGTTGTAAGGTAGAGTCAAAAGACCTGGATCGATAGATGTGAATATCAAATGCACATAAGAGCTGGAAAAGGCTTTCAGTGTGGGGACGAGGACATGAGCACGGGAGAGCTGTACAAGGGAGAGCAGCACAGATAGCACTGCACTCTCTCCGTGTGTCAGTCCCAGGTGACAGCTGTCAAGGCAGATGACAGTCTGAGAGATTGTCACCTGCACTGACAGACAAATCAGCTCTGCTTATTATGTAAGATTTTATTTTAATATTGTGCTGCTTTCCCCCTGTTTTCCAGAATCAGAGAGCTGGTCTGAATTCTGATCTCTGTTAGATGCTGTTAGTGGTTTCCACTGAAATTGAAAAGCCTTTTGTGTCTCATCAGAAGCACGATTTGGCTCCAGCTCCAATGCTCACTGGAGCTGTTCTTCTCTGAGTGGAGTTAGAAGGATTCTATAGGCACAAATGCTCGCAGAACCTGGGGATTAAGTTTGTGTAACCCAGCAGAGAATCCTCTCATTTTTATTTCTCTCTTTTGTCCTTTCTCCCCCGTGGAGCTGAAGTTTAACTGCAAAGCTGACCACTAATGCAGAGAATACATTACCTACACCTCTGCTTTAATAAACCATTCCATTCTGCATAAGGATTAAAAAACTATCTCTACCAAAACATGCCTGTTCTGCTCAGCGTGGGGGCTGACAGGCAAGAGCAAAGAGCCTTGGGAATGTCTGGGTCATCACCAGACAGGCACTGACACACCTTCTGTCCCCAGCACTTTCTGGAGCAGAGCAGAGGCCAACAGTGACGTGTTGATGTTATTGTGCCTTTTTTCCTGCTAGAGAAATTATAGCAAGAGAGGTCCTGGTGATTGTTTAGTTCTGTCCCAGTTAGGAAGGGAGCAGAGCCATACTTCAGTCTTGTTTCATTATCTTAAGCTCACTGAGCTCACTGTTGTAGTAGGTTTATTTTTGTGTGTGAATTTAGCCCTCCAGAAGCATCAGCAAACATTTCTGCACACCTGCAGAGTCAGTTGAGTGTGAGTAGCTCCTTAACCAGCACTTGGCTCTGTCCTGGAAAGGTGTTCTGCAGCAGGAAGGATCCAGGGTTTATACCTGACCCATTCCCTCCTCAGCCCCTGCCATCTCTGCAGGCAGCTCCAGATGCCATCTGCAGCTGTAATTCCACAAGCACTGAACAAGATCAGTACAATCCCAGCTCATCTGGCAGGACAAATTTGATTTTTGCTCTGCGTTACACATGGCTGCATTTCAGTCGGATTAGCCCATGCACGGGGCTCAGACTTTATCCAGTTTACACTTTTTTTGTCAGCTTACACTGCCCGTGGGAGGACAAGAAATTCCAGCATGAAATCAGAGCAGTGGCAATCGGATGCTTTGTCCAGGACTGACCTCCCAGCTGGGATAATACAGAGTTTGAACAGAAGGGACATTGTGGAAGATACCTGGAAAGGGAGAGGGAGACTGGCTAAGCTGGAAAGTGGCAGGAAGAACTATAGAGAAAAAAGTAAGTGGGATCTAATCCTATACTGCCCTGAGTTCCCTTTAAGAAGCAATGACTGCTCCCAGCTCCCAGTGACTGCAGTATTTATATCACTTTTTATTGTTCTCACTCCACAGTTACAGACAGGATTGGGAGGAAGGCAGGAAATGCTTAGTGCCAGGCAGGACCTGACCCTTGGTGCAAGGGAACAATAAGGCCACAGCTCAGGGGCTGGGGAAAGGCAGGAAATCTACTTCATCATTTATCATTCTTGCTCCATGGCCTCTTACCAAACATCAGCAAAAAACCCTTGCTCTCTCCAGAGAGCAGGAAGCTGTTTTACAGGAGGGGAAACAGAGGCACAGAGAGAGGAAGGCTCCGTGTTCCAAATTAGAGTCTGGATCCATTTTGGGTTACTCTGTTTCCTCCTAAAACATGCCCCAGGTTTCTGTGAATGTTGCCAGAAGAGAGCCAGAAATAGAACCCAGGAGACCAGATTGTCTTAACAGGGGTGCAGTGTTCCATCCCGAAGCAGCTGAAGGTAATGATCCCTCCATTGAAGGCAGGGAGGAATCTGCAGCTGGAGTGGCAGCTGAAATAGCTAATGGCAGACAATATTCACCTAACCCTTAATTATTTACAACCAGAGTTAATTTTGCAGTTCCTCTGGCAGGTTTCTGGTCATTAGGGCACTGGCAATGAGTGTTTCCCAGCAATCCAGCTATCGATCAATCTCGGAAGGCTGGTGTGTCACTGGGATGTTGGAGGCAGCTGTGTCTCAGGGCAGAAGCTGAGCAAGGCAGAATGTACCCATGCTCTTAAACTTTTCTTTCTTTCCTTCCCCTTGTCTCACAGAGATGATAAAAACAAAAGCATATTAACTCAAAAAGAAAGAATAATGGCTTCATCCTGCAGAGGAACTGTGCTTGGAGAGTTTGGCTAGTTTTCATCCTAAGTGCTGCTGACTTGAAGATATTCTGTTGATCATCTAAGCCTTGGCTGGAGTAAATTGCCAAATCCCATTAGATTTCTTGGGATTTATAACAGATGCTGGATGAAAGATTTATCTGTGGCCATTCAGAGCTCTTCTCTCCCCAGAGGCAAAGGGCAGTGTTGGAGGAATCATCTTTAACCCCTCATCTATTGTGCAGAGGGTTGAGAAGGTGTCGGGATCACCTGATCCTATCTAGGGCACAACAATAACTTCTAATGGAAGGAGATCCTGAACAGGGACATTTCAGCATCCCTTGGAGAGAGAAGATCTTCCCTGGAGGGTCAGGGTACAGGAAAAAGGAATTAATTCTGGGCAACACTCTGCAAGATTTGCTTGCATTACTTTCTTGCTTTCTCCTCTTCTCCACACTTTTAACATCACACAAAGGTTTGGGAGCAGTGCGAATAGCTTATGTGTTATTAATGCTTGTAACCAGTGGCCAGGCTAACCCAGCCATTACAGAGTCAGCTCCATTTCATGCCCTCTTTCCACTTTCCCTGCCTTGGCTTTTCTGCTCTATTTGTCTGAAATGAACAGACATGAAGTGAAATGACTTACAGCCTCTCCCTGTTTCATGCTCGAGACCCAGAGGGAAAGTGGACTCTTGCTGTGTCTGGCTCACAATTTGTGGCTCCACTGCAGCGCAGCCTTCCCCTTCCAAGTGCCAGCATGCCCAGAATCCCCCTCTGCCACTCCAAACCTAATATGCATTCACCACCACCCTCCTTCCTGCTCTTGCTATCCCTATGCTCTGCACACTCTTCTACCACAGGCTCAAATCTGCCAGATGTTGAATGTTCCCTGGGAATTCCAGCAGTGTGCCAGACTTGGGAGCCCAGATGTGATAAGTGAACTAATAGTTATGTTCTCCCTCACTCACACCCAGAGGGAACTTGGGAACTCAGCGGGACCCCTGCTCAGCCTCCAGGGAATAAGCAAACAGGCTACAAGGAGGGAAGGACAGTGACACTCCATTTGGTGAGGCTTTTTCCTCTGGGATGCAGCTGTAGCTTGAACTGCCGTGGTGAGGCAGTTACCACACAACACCCCCACCCTCCCCTGAGAGGAGATGTTAGAGCATTGCTGCCCTTGAGGTTTCTGCCTCACCATTTGGAGTGAGGGAGCTGGGAGTTGTGCCCGGAGCCTCCAGCAGCAGGAAGCCACCACACGCTGGGATTGCACGAAGAACACCCACCAAGCGTGTCTCCTCGTGCTCTCTGCTGGTGGAGAAACTGTTCCGGCTCTTAAGTTTTAATCCTTTTGGTGTAGAAGCTTCCAACTGGTGCAGCTCATTCTTCCTGCTCAGCTCACTGTGTTTTCAAACACCAGCCTGAAACTTAGCGGATGGTAATTACACTCTGACATTAATATTTAAACCACAAACACAGTTAGCACGCTAATACCATCCCCAAAGGCTACTGCTCATTTAAGTTTCATCCTTATGAGACTTAATTATTGTCAGGGATGAATCCTAAAAGGCAAGAAATATTACAGCTCAAAGACTAAACATTCCCTTGATTATTAGAGCTACAGGACTGGGGCACAGAGTATGCAAACGGCCTTGGCTATGGTGGCAACACTAATACTGCTACTAAAATCCACTGAGTTTTTAAATCCTAAAGCCTGACTTTAAATAGCTGCTGAGATTTGTTTGTAATTACAATTATACAGAGATCTCATTGTTCAGTTGGTTTAGCCAAAGAATAACTTTGCAAAACTTGGGTGTCATTACCGGTTGTACAGATGGAGGCACAGCAGTGCTTTGAGGGCCTGACCCAAGGCAGCATCAGGACTCTGTCACACCTTGTCTGAGGTGGTGAGAACAGCGAGTGTCTGGTGCTTCAGGCCTGTCACTTAACCATGCTTCAAGCTATTTCTCCAACCTAACCTCCTTATAGACCTTTTCTAAGAACGAACCCTGGATCACACATTTTCGAGTCAATTCGTGCAGCTGCAGTGAAGTTCCCAGGGTATGAAGAGCTAAACGGCCATTTTAGGTGCTTTCCAGCATTCTGAAACACACTTTATTGTGTACAACACAATAGCACAATCTGTTACAGAAACACCAGGAAAAAAAGTTAGATTTTCTGCTGGTGTAACTCCAGGAACCCCAAGAAAACTGAGCTGTGAGGTTGATGCTCAGGCAAAAGCGAGTCTGTTCAGTATCCCTCTGGATGTCTCCTGTCCCTGAGATAAAAGCTGGGGCAGAGAACAGTGAGCTGGAGCAGGGAGAAGAATTCCTTCTCCACTGACAGGTATCCCTGGCAGACACCACCCTGCAGTGGATGCCAACTGGTGTGGAGGAGCCAGGCTGCTGCTCATAAAGGCTCCTGCTCCCAGGGTCATCATAGGGAATGTATGAACTCAAGCAAGTTCTGCCCTGAAAATCAAACACTTTGAGAGGACTTTCTCAATCAATGGTCAGGGTTTCTCATCCTTACAGGCTTCAGATAAAGACCAAAATTAGAGTCAAATCAGGTACAGGTTTCTGTCCTGCTGCGTTAAAGGAGCCACTGTGGTTGGACTGGTTCATGGATGGAGAGTATCAGGATCAGGGCGGGTGGACAGAGGTGACTCTCCTTCAGTTCTCCTCCAGCTGCACTGTGCTGAGGATCTCCCCATTTTTGTTTTGAGTGCGAACAGATAATTAGCTGAAATCGCCAATTCCACCTGGCTTAGCAACAGCTGTTGCAGAATGGCTTGTTTCCAGTCTTCTGAAGGGAAATCATGAATTTCCAGAGATCTGGTCAGAACTGATGCCAGGTTTAAATTTGCCACCTTCTGTTTGAAATTGGATCTTGGACGATGTGGCACTGGACCCAATCATACTTCAAAATTTTGCAAGTCTTGTCAGAACCCTGGCTCAGCCTGGGATGAATTTCAAACCTGAGGCTGTACCCTGAAATATGTGAGCTTTCCTACTTTTAGGTTCTGCATGGTTCTAATAAAAACCAGAGCCAGGAAGCTGAAGTTTGTTTTTCCTTGACACCCAGAACTCATGGAGGGAAAGAAATCTTTTGACACACATCTTTAGATTAATTACCAGTTTCTTTAATATCTCAAACCTTTAAAGAAGGATGGTGCAGGCTCTACCACTTGTGTCCAAGAAGAGGCAAGTCTGCTGCCATCTGCTCCCTCAGCCTAAAACTAATGAGTGCATTAACTTCAGAGAGGGATTCCTAAGCTCCCACTGCCCGAGGATGCCATGAGCTGTTGATGTTTTAAAAGTGGCCTCCAAAGATTTCTTTAGCCACCTGTGCTCTGTTTTATTTAGAGAAATCCATCAGAAGGTTCCCATTATTCACAAAAAGGTGTGTGATTTTTCCAGGGGTGATGGCTGGGTTGTAGTAGATTAAATCCATCATTTACATTGCTTGGGAAGCAGGGCTAGTAAACTCGCTGTGACCATTCTGGAAGATTTAAAAAATAACAAATAACAGGCACAGTGGATGTGAGGTTTGTGTCTCCCTGCACAAATGGGATGTGTGTAGGATGCTGGAGCAGCAGTGGCTATTTGTATACTGGTGTAAATGATGATCCAAGGAGCAGTGAAGCCAGGAGGGTGTAAAGGACAGGTCATGTTCTGCTTCTGCTTTAACCAGCACATAAGGCTCTTTTCCCTACTGCCACAGCACTGCATTGATTTCTCCATATCCTTCTGGTCAAATTAGATTTGTCCTCCCTTGGAGTGTCTAATTGGTCTCTATTTAACATGCAAGTGCAATGTTTGGAATGAGAAGCCTTAATTTGTGGAAAGAGGCATTGACGTTCCATCCGTATTTATATTCATGGGCAGACAGCCTGTGGACTCAGACACAACCTGACAGAGTCACTGAAGTCCCCAAGGAGGCTGACACTGAGGGCCTGAGTCACTGGTGTGTTCAGCCCATAAAAGCATGGTTTAAATGTAGGTTCATGCAGGGGTGACTCAGATACTTTGACTTTAACCCATGTGGTTTGGCTGGTGGGGAGGCGAGGTGCGGTGTCTCCTGTGGGTGTCCAACTGGCTTTGCCTCGTGTCTTATTTGAATCTTCAGGCCTTCCAGTACCTGAAGGGAACTTACAGGAAAGGTGGGGCAAGACTGTCTACAAGGGCACATAGTGATTGCCAGGTTGGACAGGGCTTAGAGCAGCTTGTTCTGGTGGAAGGTGTCCCTGCCCATGGCGGGAGGTGGAATGAGATGGTCTTCAAAGTCCACTTCCAACCCAAACTGTTCTGTGATTCTGTGATTCTATGAATGGTGCCCTGAACTGTTCCATGGACATTTTTTCTCATGTTTAAGCAGCAAGCCTCACAGTTTTCCAAACATCTCTTTGGGGCTTTAGCCTTGTGTCTTCCACTAAGGACAACAAGCAGTCACATTCCACATCCTCATGTGCACATTTATCCCGAAACACCCGGGATATGGGGAACCATTCTGCTTCTTGGCTGTTGTCAGTCAGGGAAAGGAGGGGAATTTCCCTGTTGTGTTGCCTGGTGAAATGTTATGCTGTGTGAAGTTGTTGAGCACCTGCTTCTTCACATAGGGAGAAGGTTGAAACTGCTCCCTGTTGCCCTGCAGATGCTGCTAAAAAAACAAGGAGGGAGCTGGGGTCAGATGGGTAATTGCTAAAATGAGCAATATGCTCAGTGCTCCCATTTTAGCACTGGAGCTTTATGCACAGTGAGTTGAAATTAAAAAAGGAGAGAAAGGGAGGTTCTGCTGTTGCTGTTGCTGGAGCTGGTGTGCTCGCAGAGGGTGTGATGTCAAGCACTAAGCAGAGCAGAGACCATTTGCTCTGCACAATCTCTCTTATCTGTTATACACACCTTCCCAAGCCTGCTCTACTGGCCCCTTGTTTGCTCACCAGCTGCACATCAGAAGATGTGTGGGTAGCATTTTGGTAATATTTGAGATGCTGCTGACCCAGTGGTGGTTGGTGCAGGAGTCTGGACAGCGACACAGCCTGTCAAAATGAGAACGATACAGCGCGGCTTTAAACCTCATTTTGTGAGACACACAACACATTTCTGAGGGGCAGAGGTTAGTTTTTTCCCTCAGATGAGTGTGCCTAGTGCTTTAAAGAAAATAGTGAGCGTTTTCCAAGACCTGTTTCTTCTCTTCGTGGGAGAGAGGTGCTCTGGGAATGCTGATGATCAGACCAGCTCAGTGGGGGCCCAGTTCTGTCATAGCACCTGACTCTATTTGAGCAGTTAGATTTGTTGTGACATAAAATCCCATTGATGACTCTGAGAGAGACTTGCCAAGAGATAATAAAGAATAAAAGTGGAAGAGTGTTCATCTGCAATTACCGTAGATGCTTTTAGTAACAAAAGAATGAATAATTTTGCATGCAAGTGAAGATATGCAGAGATTAATTTGGCCTACAGCTATATTTTTTTTGAGTTCTCTGTACATTTTTCTTTTCAAAGTCTATTTTTCTGCTCATTATTGGCAAAAAGAGATTGACCATGACACAGAATGAGCACATGGTAGTTTTATGAGTAGGCTGACATGGCCTGTTTATCCCTTGATTTCAAAAGCACACCAGATAGAACTATCTCATCCTCCTTCTCTAATTCTCTCCTTTTCTTGCTTTTTTTCCTCTTCTTGGAAATTGTAATAGCAAAATTGTACAGGAGCTGAGATCTCCTTGGCCAAATTGCAGCCCATGAGTAAGCTTTCCATGCTAAGGCATATAAAAGAAAACCTCAGAGGGAAGGATATAGGGAGTTAAGGTGGAAGTGCTGATATGACCTTAACTCTCGTGTCATCCACAGCGATGCTTTAATTTATTCAATCAATTGCAGGGCCCTTAGGCTGGGAAAGGATAACGCTGAGATATTAAATCTGTCCCTCTCTCCAATCTGTCTCTGGTGTGTCAGAATACATTGATTCCTCTAGTCCTGCTTTTATTAACTGTCTCCTCGGCGTGGCCTCTCGGTCTATCACACACTAACCTGCAATTGCTTGCTGAGTGCAAGACCCCTGGAAAACCTCTGGATTTTCTGCTGACCCCATTTTTTAGCACTGTCAGTGCAGCTGTAATGACCTGCTCTTACTGTATGTCATTCACCCCCCCCATACCTGGGGATTGCCATGGAAGACTGGACTGGGAGTCTGTTCTGCCTCCTGCCCTCTCACAGGGCAGTGATACCACAAAAGATGTACCTCACCTGTGCTGGAAACCCCATGGCATAGGAAAGGGTGGTGTGAGGGGTCCAGATCCACACAGATCCACACTGATGATGGTGTGTGGGCTGCAGGTGGGAGCTGATCACCCTGTATTTTGTCTGCAGCTCAGCTCCTTTAACTGCACTTGCCATTCCTGTGGATGGCATTTCCAGCTCCCAGCTTAACTGGGCCCTGGGGCAATCTCTGGCAGACAAGTGGTTGCCCAGGGCAGAAAAAGGTATAATAGTTGCTCACTGTGCAACAGCTATAGAGCTGAAGGGCTGGCATTTCCCAGTGTGACTGAAGTGTTAGAGCACCTAAAGGCTGGCCTGACTGCCTCTGAATTAACTCTGTGCTTAAGACTATTCTAAAAGGGGCTAAAACTCATCCCTCCTATAGCTTGCTTAGTATGGATTCAAGTCCTTTTTAAAGGCTAAGGCTACTTGTGAGCATCCTGTGGATTGGTTTCCAAATGTACTGGTGGTTGGTGTCATTAGTTTAATGGATGTCCACCACATTTATGCCTCTGCCCAGCTTTGCCTTAGTGATTACTGACCCCTAACAGCACAGAGAAGCACAAGCATTAAAGCTGGAAGCCCAATTTTTGTCACCCTGGCCTTTTGCCTAACACAGGCTCAGGACTAACCCTGTCTGCCTGTCTTCTCAGTTTGGACTGAATTAATACATTTTGGGTTTAGAAGCTGACAGAGCTGGAAAATCTACAAAGTGAAGTTGAAATGACTCCGATTAATCAGAGAAGTAAATTGCTCTGGAGCTCAGCAGGGTGTGGGAGCTCCATGTGCTGCACACCCTGTGTCCCAGCAAGAGACAGAGCCTGAGGAAGTCCTGCCTGACACCCCTTGCCACCATGGCTTCATCTGGCCCTGATACTCCTGCAAGATTTGGAGAGAGGTTGTTTAAGGTTCTCATCGTTCCCTTCCCAGCTGCAGCGTCCAAACCCACTTGCAGCTTTGAAAATGTCAGCCTTTTGACTATATCTTGATTACAGGATATAGTGCTTTAGAGGCTGTCCCAGAGTTTTAAACACTGCAAAGCTTTGAAAAGTGATGAATTTTTAACTTTACTGAAAAGCCTCTGTTGTAAAAAGAAGTACATTCCCCTCTGTAGTCTGAGTAATTGAGACCCTTCTCTTTCTTGATTTATTTGCCCATAAAAATCCAGCTGGTTTTGGCACTGTTTCTTTCCCCTGTAACATCAGCAAATATTTAGCAGCAAACCCTCACCTTAATTTCATTAATTATCTGCTAGGGCTGGAAGTCTCTGAAAAAAAGTCTGATTTTAATAGAGATCTCACAAGCAAAGTAAGCTAGCTCCCAGTGCCTCCACTTCTTTCAAAGGTCTTTTTCTCCTTTTACTTTGAATCTGGTTTTAATTCCCTCTCCTTCACCTTCCAAGGACTTTCAGGCTTCTTTGTTCTCATCTGAGATGGAAAAGAATAGGTAATTGTGTTTCATTACCATGTGCAATACAGTCTGATCCACAGTAAGTTTCTCACTCCCACAAATAAACAATGAAATAAAGTCCCTAATTCATCCAAGTGATTTTTCTTTTTAGTGCCTGCATGCATAATTATTCCCTGTGTCTGTCTGTGAAGATCAGGTTGGAAAGGAAGGAGCCATCTTGCTGTACTGTTCCCATCCCAGTATGAATAATACAGGGTGAGGAAAGGAGGTGGAGAAGAAACAGCTGATGAAACCTTCAGAAGAAACCTTCTGAAATGATCCTACTCAAGATGCAGACTCCTATTAACTGAAGTTCTGGCCAGGGACCCTCAAAAAGATGAGAAATCAAGATTTCTTTTTTCTAGAGAGATCCCTGCTGCTGGGGATCCTTCTGAAGCTGAATCTCCCTTTGATAATCTGGGCAAGCCCTGATGTGTTCTGCTTCCCCTCACTTCCCTCCTGCTGCTGCAGAGAGGAAATTGGCACAATAAAAAGGCTCCCAATTGTTTCATTAAAAATTAAATATTCATGGCTTGGGGGATGGTGCTGAGTGTCCAGATCCCCTCTGGCTCAGTGAAAGAAACACCCATGGACCCATCTAACAGGCACAGAGGTGAGTTGGGTTTCCTGCTGGTTTATCCCCCAGGCTGAGGAACAGTGCTCTGTATTTACAGGCATCCTTTGGGTAGGAATAGGAGGCTATTCAGGGCACTGCTGGGTTTCCAGTTAGGGAAGTTGGTGGCTATTACAGCAAATCAATCTTTTGCACATAAAATATCACTATAAACAGGGAACACATCTCTCATCTTGTCACTCTTTCTTCTGGGACAAGCGGGCAGATCAGAAGTTCCAGGAAAATGAAATAAATCTTGCAGAGGGCAGGTCGATGTGCTCGTTTCTGAGGAGGCTGGACTGTGTGCAGGTATAAAAGTCTGACAGCTGCTATCAAATGCTTTCCAGATCCTATTAGAAACATTGCACTGAAAAGCTGGTGGGAAAGGCTCTGTGAGAAGAGGGATGAGGGAGCCAGAGAAAGGGAGGAAAGTAGCTTCCATTGAGCAAATTTTCTTATTATCACTCCTGAGAGCAGTGTGTGATATGTATGGAGATGTGGTAGATTGGTGTGTTAGTGAATTTTAAGTGGGAAAATCACTTTTGTAGGAAAGGCTCTAAGACAGGATTTCAGTCACTGTGAGCATGGAGAGCACAGCCATTTCCAGAACGTTTGTAACCAGTTAAAATATGCAGAGCAAGGAAAGTTTATCAGCCAGGACTGTAATCCCAGAACAGGGAGAAATCAATTTAAGGAAAAATCGTTTAGAGGATCCCCCAGAATAATTAAGCACCGTCTCTCATCTTCACTCCTAAATACATTTGTTGGTTTGCCTCTTTTTTTATCTGAGTCTCATTTTCCCATACATGTAAAAGGGGATATTAGTAGGGAGCCTTTGGAGACTAAATATATCAGGCACTAACACAGCCCATAACATCCTGGCTGGAAGGGGCACAAGTAGGTGAGTAGGGAGTGGTTGGTAGATGGGGAGATAAATATATAACCAGGCAAACAAATCACCCTGTGCTGCCTGGTTTGCTTCTACAGCTCATCTGGGACTCACTGTGGCAAGTCAGTTCCTGAATTCCTGCTCTCTTTGGGAAATGAGCCTGTGGTTTGGGACCCAGACACCATCACACTGATGTTTAAAGTCCAGAGTGAAACCAGGTGTTTGCCTGTTTGTGCTTGGTTGGAAATTCCTTCCCAGCTTGGTGGCTCTATCAAGTTAAAAGGAGAATTGCAGCAATTGTTGCAATCAAGCAAGCACAGATTTCTGAAGAAGTACATTTGGGTGGAAAAATAAGGGCTAACATCTGTTCCTAGGCCTTGAAGCAAGACCAAAGTGTATGGGATGGAAGAGAAAGGTACAGCTCTCATGAATAACTTTGCAGGCACTCACCAGCACACATCCACAGTCTAGATCATGTCCCTAATTGTCCCTCATCCGAACAGTCACAGCCCCAAATTGAATTCCTAGTTAGGTCATCCTCTGTGTCTCCTAATCATGTGTGACATTAAACACTTATTCAATGAAACTCTTTTCTCTGCACTAATTATTAAGCATGAAAAGTTGATATTGAGCGAGGCCATTGAGCCAAGACGATTCAATAACTAGCAGGGAGGAGAGATTATTTCAATAAAATAAGTTCGCTTGAGCCAGATGGAGTTCCCAGGATGCTCTGGGACAATATGACACATGAAATTGTCCTCTGGCTTGTGTGACAACTCCAACTGTGTTATTAAAAAGCCATCAACGAGCTGGAGTGAGGTGTTGCAAGAAAGGACACAATGAGGGGGAAATTGAGGGCATTTTAGACAAAATGTGGGTAAGTGGCGGATATAAAATGCAGCAAGGCATGGTGGGAGACTTGGAATGCCTCTGTGATCCTCAGTGACAGAGATCAAGGAAAACTGCTGTATTTCTGCAGGATCCACAGGCAGATGTTATGTGACCTGCTCCTGCTCAGGGGGGCAGGCTTGTCCCCCCCATGAATTTGTAGCTGAAAGACCTCTGCATCCCACCTCCCAATTTAAGGAGAAAATGCTTTGGTTTTGTGCTGGGAAAAAAAATCTCCAAGTTAATCAGTCCTGCCTTCTCTTTCTCCTTTCTCTCCTTTTAGATTTGTTGCCTTTCGTTTCTTCTCTCATTCTTGCTCTGTATGCTTTGCCTTGTCTTGTTTTTCACCCTCTCCATTACTAACCTGACACTGAGAGATCCAGTTTGGAACCAGAACTTCTTGGAGCCAACACCAACTCCTTACTTTCCCCCCCCACATGGGACCTGTGCCTCGTGCTCTCTGTCCTGGGATGCTGCTGAGACCCTCCTTAGGGAAGGAAATGCCACCCCATAACAAGTTGGGTGGTATATGACATCCAATTATCCAAACAGAATATAATGTAATTTCACCCATGGGCAGCGCTGAAAGGAATGAATTTCCTCCGAGTGTGATGTATGAAGCTGCCTCTGCTATCTCTGTTTGCTGAGCCTCTTGCTTCATTCCCAGCTCCCTGGCAAATCTCTAAAGCTCAGAAGACACTGGAGCACAGCACGTTTCACAGCTGAGGAACCAAGATAAACCAGAGACATTGCAGCTTGTTGTTTAAATCCCACAGCAAACAGAGGCAAATTAATGGGTCTATCTATATCCCTCCCTTTCACTCTTCTGTTTGTCTTTTCCTTTCTTGTTTTCTCTTCTCTTTCCCTTTTCCTTTGTTCTCTTCCTTCTTTGTTTCTTGTTATGATAAACATGATTCATGCCATGGTGAGACTTTGCTTTACATCAGGGGAACTGCTAAGGGCAAGGCAGGCCAGTTCAGGGCATTCAGAAACTTGTGTCTGACCTGCTTTTTATTGGGATGAGGTGCTGGTTGGGAAGAATAGAGCTATACCAAATTAAATCCCAAAGAGAAGGGCCAGAAAAAGTGCTGGGCTTTTTCCAACCTGACATCTCACAGGTTATTAGGATTTTATTAATACCTTCCCTCCAGTGAGGAAGTCTGTAGCATTCCTGACTGACTATGATTTGGGACAAAATTCAAAGGTGTGGGGGCATCTATAGGAAGAGAAACACACCCAGCAAATTGTTCAAAGCACCCAAGCAGTTTGGGTGTCTGACTGTGAATAGGAAGGGTCTCTCAGCTCTTTGGATGCTTCTGGGATCTTGCTGCCTGAGTGGCTGCACCATCAGGTGCCCCCAGCCCCCAGTAACTCTGGCTGCATGTTTGAGCCCTGGAAGGTGGATGCAGGAGCCTGTTGTGTTCCCTGTGTACTTGCACCATGTCTCTGCCTGCACTAAGCACCACAGTGCTGCTCCTGAGTTAGAAACACAGAGTAAATCATATTCCCAAGTGTACAGTCCCTCAGGAAGCTTTGGGAGAGCTAAACAGAGACCTGGGTGTTATTAACATGGTAGCCTGAGCATTTAAAACTTCCCTGTTAGCAGAGAGCGGCCCAGATGTGATCAGCAGAGTATGCTGTGATGAGTGAATCACAGGTGAGAGAAAAGAGAAGGAGGGAAGGAGAGAGGAGTTGCTGTGAAGGAACATGGGGGTGTGTGACTGATCCCTGGGCCCAGCTCTGCCCCCAGACCAGCTGAGTCCTGCCCCAGGGGCTGCTGTGGATTCCTGAGGCCAAAAGTGGGCCCAGCTACGGCACAGCTTCCAATCTTCCTCATGAAATGCCTTGTTGCAGAAGGGAATTAATGGACTGTGGGTTCATTTTGGTCTTTGGGATGCCCTGTGCTCTAGGATAAGCTTTAGGACTTGATGGGCTGTCACTATTTTGTGAGCTGAAGGTGGTGTCGTACATGGCAGTACCAGGTTAGAGTCACTCAGACCCAAGCAGAGGAGTGGCTTTGAATGTGCTCTGGTGTGTCTGAGATTAGCTGAGGGGGTACCAGAAGGTAACAGAGGGATGGTTTGTCCAGTCCAGGACGGTGTCACTGCAAAAGGACAGTGCTGTGTACTGCAGAGGGAAACACAAACTGTGTGACCAGCACAGCATCCGTTGTGGGAAGGCATGGAAGTGGAAGGCTGAGGACTGTTTGCAGGACACTCACAGTGTAAAATTGCTTTGATTAATGCCTGTGTCTCCTCTCGGGCATTCCCAGGATTGGCACTGGCTCTGTGCATGCTGATAAATGGGCACAGACACCTCTCTGCCCCACAGCAGGTCATGGGTCATTTTTTCCTTTTGAAAGTTTGGAAGGGGGGGAGAGGAGAGGCTGCTCTTTGCAACACTGGTGGGAGATTTAGGAAAGGCTGTGCAGGAGTGAAAGGAGCACCCAGCAATAGCCTGCACATTCGGGAAACATGAAAGGAAAAGTTGTGTTAACCCTTCTGGGCTGGACTGTGATGAGCCTTTAATTGTAGGATCACACACAACCTCCTGCATCATGGAACACATCAAACAGCATGTCTGCAAACTCCAGCTGTATTCTACTCAGCTGCTGCCTTCATGTTTATTTAAAAGAGCCAACTGTGAAGCTTGTTTAAAAGTACGTCCAATGGAAAATGACAGCAAATGGTGCTGAGAACAACTGTGCAGATCCCAAAGGCCTGAACTTAAGGGAAACCCCTTCCCTATTGGAACAGCACAGAGAGGATTCAGGAGAGCCAGTTCTGCCAGCCCTTTTGATGTTTCTCTTCTCCTCCCCTCCTCTGCCTCTCTCCTTGCTGTTTAAGGTAAATACCAACCGGTTGCTGCAGGCGTCGCTGGCCCTCTGAAGTGGTGCTGCCTATTTGATCTGCCGTTTGAAAGGACGTTGTAGCGGTTTGGCATGTGAACGCCTTTCCTGCTTCCCTGCTGAGTCTTTGTCAGGGGTATAATTTGGGACTAATTAGTTCTCAGCTCTCAGGCCTCACAAAGGAGCATCAGCACCTGGTGGACTCTATTTGCTGAAGCCTTTATGAAATGGGAACACATTGCTCTTTCATCGTATTGCACAAATAATTAGAATAACTTAGCCAGAGTCCCCTGGGATGCAGTTTGTGTTTCAAACACTTCCCTGCAGTGACTGGCTACTTTGGCAGCCAGCACAGAGGAGCTGGAGGGGCTGAGACCTCTCGCCTGTGGACAGTGCCAGCCTTTCCTCTATATCCCTCTGGGCTCCAATCCTTTCTAATCCAATCCCTCTAATCCTTCCCTGTGTTTCAGACCTGTGTCTCTCCATGAGATCAGCTGAAAAGAAGGGTGGCACAGGATGACAGACTCTGTGTGTGGATGCAGTAGCTCCTCTAATGACCCTTCCAGCTTTGTGGTCTGGTACATGGTGCAGGTCTGGGGGACACGGGGGCCTCTCGCCTTTCTGTCAGACCCTTCAGCTCTGGGTGGTTCTGGGTCTCCCCAAAAGCTCTGCACAACAGAGCGCTCAGTGCACTCTCTTTGCTCTGGAGGACCTCAGCGTTTCTGAGGCCAGTGGAGTTCAACAGCACAGGTAACACCACCTGAGTCAAGTGATTCTGCACATTGCAAGGTTGAATCCCATTTATGTCCATAAAGAGCAAGATCTTTGAGATCTCTCACTTATTTTTGATTTGACATCTTGTCACAAACAGACATGGAATGTTTCACATCTCTGGGATTTCAACCAGTAGCAGAATCCCCTCACACATATTCAATTGCTGCCTTGGGTGATAATTTCCCTGCCTTTAATGGATGTGCACATTAAGGTTGAGTTACAGTTGCTGTGGGAACTATAACTTTGAGTTTTATGATTCAAAAAGAAGAGAAAGAGTATATTTACATACTTTATTTTGCTTATGAATCAACATGTTAATATTGATGCAATGGGAGAAGAAAGAGAAACAAACTTCTAAACAGAAAGCGTAACATCAAACACTGATCTGTTTATTTTCCCTTCTGCAGTGTTCCTCTAACAGGCAGAATCCCCACAACAAAAAGGAAAAATTATGAACTAGAAAGCACACAAAGTGGAAGAAAGAAAGCAACAGATAGCTGAGAGGTTAAATGAAGTTGTTAAGAGATAAAATGTTTGCACTTATCAGTCATAGGTCACCACATGCCAGGAACCTCAGTGTAAAACCAGCCAATAACTTGAGAAACTGAGATTGGCAAGTCCAGGACTGACTGTGGGCAATTCAAGTCACGCTGCTGCTGTTCAGGGGAGTTATGGGGATGTAGGGAAACAAAACTGACACTGAAAAGCACGTCAGGGAGACCTAAAATCTGTTTATGGTGTCTCTCCTACTGCCCTGGGGGAGCTCACAGGTTTGTGAATTTAAAGCAGAAAGGTTCATTCCTCACAGGCTCAGAGGAGCTGGAACATGTTTGTGGGAGGCTCAAGCAGAAGACTGCATTACATTCCCATTTTCCATGTCTCAGAATGAGGAATCTGGTTTTGGTCTAGTACTGGTCAGGAGGAACTTTCTTCAAGTGTTAGATGGAATAAATCAGGAGTAATGGGGGAGAACCAGGCAGTGCAGTGTACTACAGGGTGAAACCAATACTGTGTCCTAGTCACAAGCTGATATGATGTAGAATCTAAAGCACAGTCCATGTACACCCAGCACCTTTCTAGCATGGCTACTTCTGCTGAAGCCACAAAGTTATCTTTTTTTGCTTTATCTCTAATTTTAAAAAATACAAACCCTTCCCCTCTCACAGCCTGCAGCTACTCCTTCACTGATCACGCTGCCTCCTGTGATTTAATTTGTTATTGATTTTTACTGAGGCGGTGTCCCTAACGGAAGCGAAGCAACCCAAAGCACAAATCACTTATGAAAATTGTGACCAGCCTCTTATCAGCCTGCAAAGATGATGATTAAAAATGACTGGAAAGGCAAAATCAATCAGACCCCTTCAGAAAGTTGTTTGGGTACACAAAAACAAAAAGCAAAGATTGGCAATATTAAAATCAGATTCTTTCAGAAGCTTCAGCTGGTCTCCCGTGTGACAGAAATAGCTTTGTTTCCCAAACACAGAGCAGGGATTTATTTCCTCAGCAGACAGTGATGGCTGAGGAGGAGTCACTCCAGTGTGTCAGATAAATAACGTGTGTTTCTAACATTATTTTGCACTCCAAAGCTCACAAAAGTCCTGACGGCCTTTGGGACAATAAATCCAGAGAGCGGGTTATGGATTTAACATTTTAGCTCCTGGATGGCTGCTGTGGCAGAGATGTCAGCTGTGCTCTGTGTTGCATCAGTGGGTACCCAAACGTGTCCCTGCTCGGCTGGGCTCAGACCCCGCTGTGCTGGAGCCTCTCAGAACTCTGCATGAAGCTCAGCTACAGCCCCGTGCCTCATCCCAGCACAGCTGCTGCTGGGGTCAAGCATGCTTCCAGTGGGGTACTCCCAGGGTTGCTATTTTCCCAAGAGCACAGCATGTGGATATTGATAGATGAAACCTCAGGGAAATCTTGGGAAGCAGTGAAGAATTAGCACACACATGGACATCTCAGCATCCCCAGCATTTAGTGACATTCCTGCTGCAGCCCAGGATCTCACCCAGAACTTACTGACAAGGTCCTTCCTGGGGATAAACTGGTCTAAATCCACCAGATTCACTGGCAATGCACTGGCCACACTGATCTACACCATGAGAGCTAGGAATTGTCCTCTGAGATGGAGTGGGGGAGTTGCTGACTGTGAGAAATATCCCTCATCCAGCTCATGTGGATGTGTTGTGGTCTGACAGAGCAGGTGACTGCAGGGGGAGAAGTCCAGCAAGATCTCTGCAACTCCTCCTGTAAGGCATGAGCGAGTTTTGAGCAGGCCTCTCCTGTTCTTCCCTGTCAAATGTGCTAGTTCTGCATTCCCATTACATCAATTATGGGCACTGCAAATATTTGATTTCAGGGGAACGTGAAAGGAAAGGAAACTACTCCTCCCTGGCTCAGGGTGGGCTGGGTGCGAGTCGGAGTAAAGGAGACTGGCCGAGAGCTGGGGAAGCAGCTCTCCTGGTTTGTGGATGAAATTCCATGAATATGGATGAGACTGTAATTGGCTCCCACACGTAACCAAGGTGCCTGAAGGCCCAGGCATCCTGGCTAATTGTTGTAGACAATTAATAACTCAGATTCTACTAATTCCATATCGCGCTGTGCAGCTCATTACAGGAGCTGAGAGTGAGATTCTCTGCAAAAGCTGCTGGGAGAGAGGGAGGGGTGGGGGACCTGGGCACAGGGGCAGAGAAGGTCACAACTGGGCTGGCACCACTCTTGGCTCAAACAGCAGAAAGTCACAGCCACAGCAGGGGACAGTGACAGTCTGTCCATCAGCCTTTGGCTGAGCTCTGGAGTCACAGTGAGGGAGAGCTCTCACCCTGGAAACAGGAGCTGGATAATGAGTTTGTGGGTTCACTAAAGCACACAGCAGATCAAACCAGACCCTTGTCCTGTGACCCAGCTTACACAAAGACTTTTCTTGTGGTGGCCTGAATCCCATAAGTCAAAAACATAATTGGACTCCATCATGCCCCTGCCACAGGGATCTCCTGCAAACTGGGCAGCTCCTGGTGGTGGGATGAGACTTTCTGAAGCTTCCATGATAACCTGCCACTAAACACAAGTCTCCTTGAGAGGAAACACCAGGAATTGCAAGAAGGGGATGTGGCAGCTACCCAGTTTGCTCTGTGTTGCAGGGCCTGGAATAGATGTGGACCATGTATGTGGGAGGACTTGTGCTGGCATCCACCAGGCCTCCCTGCGCGCTCTGGGAACGCTGGAATCTCTCTCGAGCCAGAATGGTTTATAAGTATTCTGAGCAGTGATGGGCACTGGTTTTCAGAGCCTAATAAACTCCCTTTTTGCTGGGTTTAATGCACTTGTCACAGCAGCATCCATCAAAAGTGAACAGCACCTGGCAGAGTGCAGCTCCCTGGTGCTTGAAAGGGATGGTGCTCCAAGCCAAGACTTTGCAGGACCACATTATATCTGGGAGGCACTGATTTTTTTATGAAGTTCCAACAAACTCCTCCATTAGCTACCTCTCCCTTCCCCTTCCTCCAGCATTCTTGTACTTGGGCTTGCTGGGGCTGTAACTGCATGACTTCAGGGACTTTCTGTCTCTGACTCCAATTTTATCTTTCTCCTTTTTCTTTCTATTAGTATCTTTCCTTCCTAATCAAGTTTCTTCTCTGCAATTTTTTTATCCATCTTGCAGAAGTTCTGTATCAGTGATTATAGGTACCAGTCCTATGCAGTAGTTTTCATCTTCTGTTGTACCATTTTTAATTCCCTCAGCTCTATCCTTCATACTTTTCCTCTTTTGACTGTTCTCATTCCTGTACCCACATATTCCCCTGTTTTTTTCCGTTTCCCTCCTGTTCTTTTGGACAGCCTGATCATGGCAGAAGAGGTTCTGCAAGACCACAGACATTCCTGTCTCTGTGGGCTGCAAGAGGCTCCATGTCCAATACCTGATGCCTGGGCTTGGGTTACAAGGGGGATTCTGGAAGAGATCCTGGATGCCCTGCTTTGGGACAGGGTCATGTGAGCTACATTGGAGGGTTATAGACAACCAAATAACTGCAATTCTAAAAGATAACTGCAGGGGAAAAAATGGGAAATAATTATAAATGAATGAATGTAACAGACTGCTGATGGGCACTGGTGGAACTTTAATCTTCGGGCCTTATTAAAGTAAACACATCCATGCCACCCACCAGCTCTGGCCATTCTCACTGCTTTGCCATCTGTTGCAGGATGGATGGATGAACAAAATTTCCATAATTTGCAGAATGTCCTCATGCAAAGCGCTGTAGGGATTCTGCTGGTAGTTTCTGCTCCTATGGCTCTGAGGAGACAAAGCTGGACGTTCACTGTATGGAGGAGGCCAGACCACTTCCCATGTAACTCTTTCTCTTTGGAGTTTCAGAACTTGCAGAACTTTTCCAGAATTTTGTGAAAAATCTCCTTGCTTTTCCCCAGGGACAATGAATTTCCAAAACATCACATGGACTGCAACTTCAACAAAACAATTCTCTGCCAGCACCTGAGGCAGTCAGGGAAGCAAAATAAACAAGTGAAACCCAAGCCACACACACTGCTTGAGCTTAATGCAAATAAATCACAGAAGTATTAAGTTCAGTTCTAAATCTCTCTCTCCATCTTCCTGTCTTTCAGGCTGCCTGTTTCTTGCCTAAGAATATTTTATCAATCTGCCAATCTGGGTTTATGTACAGTTTAGCTTTTTCCTGTGGTTTGTGTGTCTGCTTCCCTGCTTATGCTTCTTACTTGACCTTTCTACCAGTAACACTGTGTTGGCAAACAGGGGCACACCACCAAAAGCACCTGCAAAAGATACTTTTCCAGCCCCACCTCCCAGGGGCTTTTCTCCATTTTGGGGGCCCTTTTGCAGTGATGGTTCTACTTCTCAGCTACAGCCTGTACTGGTCCCCACTCCCACACTGGAGGCAGCACAGCTGGGTCTGTCCCCACACACCCATGGCTGCATTCCACGGCCTTCCAGTGGGACACAAACCCACTGACTGTGGCAGGAAGGGCTCTGGTGACTGATGTGGAGCCACCACAACAGGCAGAGCTGGTCCATCAGAGGCTGAAGCACCTGCTTTGCAAAGGGCAACCACATCTCCTGCCTGCCTGGGCTGCTCAGACACACATGGGGCCCCTTTCCTTGCTCCCTCAGAGAGAACCAGCCCAGCTGTTTGGCTTCCTCACCGAGGTACACCAGCCTTTCTCCCACATCAGCAGTCCAAGCATCATGTTCAGATGGAAATTTCTGCACGGGGCAAAATACAAAGCTTGACTGAGAGTAGGTGGAGGGTTTCAATTATGCTTCGTTTGCTCAGGGTATGAAAACAGCACAAGCTTTTATTCTGTTTCATCATCTAAGGCAGGATGCTTGTCTTGGCTCAGTGGAAGGACCCCGAGATGAAAGGCACACTTAGCTGCTTAGCTCCCCAATAGAGAGCTGCTGCTGAGATAACTCTGTGCTTGCTGGTTTAGAGGGGGGCAAAAGATTAATTTGCCAAGCAGGTACCATATAGAGCTCCCTGCCATGGGGTGTTTGAATAGACAGGTAATAATGAGTCAAATGCTCCACTGCTCAGAACTGGCCAACCTTTCTGAGGTCAGAATGGGACAGGATTGATTTATAGCACCAATGAATTTCCTTCGCAATTTCCCCCCATGGTTAATTTTTTTCCACAGTGGTAACATTAACAGGAAAAATACCTGATATAAATGTGTGGAATTTGAATGATATCTTCTCTTGTATTAATCATTAGGCTGGAATGTGCCCTGAGTTTGCTGTGTGTACTCTGGAACATTTCCCATGTATTGTTTGGGCAATCGACACCAAGAGAGGAAGAGTTGATTTCAAATTTGCTTGCAAGGGCTTTCTGACCTAGACCCTTCCTAGGTATTTTCTCCTTTGTAGTAATTTTTTGCTCTCTGGTAATTTTCTGACCCAGACTCACTTCTACAAGCTCTCCTGGTTCTCTAGCAGCTGAGGAGATGGGTAATGATTCCTGTGTTTCCAAAGTGGTAGTGGGTATGCACCTTCCTTCAGTGTGTCAATGGGTTAGTTTGACTTCTTGCCCTCCTCCTTTTTTTCCTAATTCTTATTCTATTCTGCCTTCCTGGAGCAGGTATTTCTCCCCCCTGACTCTCAGAAGCACTTTTCTACTGCCACTACCAATGTGCAAAACTTTCTGATCGTCCCCACTGCATAGTTGATGGAAAAGGAGTCAGAAATGATGCTCTGCTTAAGTATATTTTAATTACTTCAAAAAAAATATCTTAAACTATAAATATTTCAGCTTAAACTAATATATTTTGGTTCCAGTCAGTGCCTCTTAAAGATTTGTTTCCAGTGAAGAGCTGAAATGTTCTGCTGGTACAGTAGAGCGTTTTTTGAGAAGCTCTTTATTCCTATTTACATATCTGGAAATAAATGGCCAAGTATGAAAAGCCTTGAGCACTCATAGATTTTCCTACATGTAATAGGAGCTTCAGGTCTGATGCTTAGGAGTTTAAACATAGATTTCGGCATCTGGATTTGAACATCTTGGCATTTTATGATTGGAATGCTCTGCCTTTTCCCCAGTGTGACTGCTTCTTGTGGTGTGTTCCTCCTTTGGGATCTTACCTTCATCAGAGAAATAATTTCTGAAATGCATCATAAGACTCTGAGTGATTTCTGTCTGCGACACACAGCAGCTGAGATGACCTGAGACTTCTGCTACCTGAAGGTCAGGCTGCTGCTGGGGCACTTCTGTCACTGAAAATGCAGTTGAAGAGCTCAGTTAACAGCTCTCACTCCACGGTGTTGAGGGGGAGCTCAGGGGATTGGTAATGGAATATGGCACTCTTTGCCTCTGCTTTACCAGTTAATATTCTCTCTGGTGGGTGATAAGTGAAGGCTAGTGCTGGCTGACTGTGATTTTTGGCCTCCTTGGCATGACCTTGTGGAGTGAACTTAGTTCCTAAATGCCAGATTCTGCAGCCTTCCTTCAGTGCTGTACCTGGGGATGAGCTGGGAGGAAGGATGTGTAGGCTGTGGGTGGCAGGGGACAGCTTTGAAAGGTGATTTAGAAATCACCAATTAACCCTTCTGAGTTCACCAGCACTGGGGACCGAGTGTGGTGAAGGCAGATGATAAGAAGAGGCAACAGTGGACAAACAAATGGCAGTTCAAACACCTCCCACCACATGTCTGGACAGAAGGGAGCAGAGGGCTAGAAGAGAGACAAAGGGGAGATAACCACAGTCATTCAAGATCCCAGAGTGAACCTTAGAGTTCCAGAAACAGAGGAACAAAGGTGTCCTCCAGACTGTGAGGTGCCTCAGACTGTCCCCCCTCAATAGACTGTTACTGTTTATGTTTCTACCATCAGTAATTTGAAGAAAATCTATCTATAGTAAAAAAATCACTCATTCTGTCTCCCCTTTTATGTTCAGCTCTACTATGATCTGTGTAGTAGAGTCAGTCTGGGGACAGCTCTTTAGCTGGAGGGCAGTGAAAATGGTGTCAGATGCTCTACAGGTGGATGTGAATCAGAAGAGTTGAACAGTTGCAGAGGGGTTTCTACAGACACTGGGGCTCAGTGGGGGGACCAGCTCTGTAGAAAGACACAAGGGAGACACAAGGCCAAAGATGAACTATGAAATAGGAATAGGAAAAAGAGTTTGAGGGGTTGAGCAGTATGTGCCACAGGAAGACCATTAAGAACAAGGCAACACTACCCTGGTTCATGGATCCCTGCAGGAAAACAGCTGCTGTATTAGTTCTGCTGCCTTCCACCTCAGAGTGGCCTGTAATGTACAGTCTCACCACGAGGCACAGAAATGGCCTCATCTCTCTCCCCTCCCCTGTGTCCTGTGATGAGAACACTGACATGGAGGAAGGACCTCCTTGTTCAAGGTTGAACAGTGAGTTAGTAGCAGAACTGGCTGGGGACAAACCTCAGGGCTTCCCGAGTCCCTGCCCTGCATCCACTGTGCATTCACTGGCGTGAGGCAGCCCTGCCAATCCCACATTCATTACAATATAATAAAGCTCTGCTGCATGGTTCTGTTGGGTTTTTTGGGTGGGTTTTTTGTGTGGTTTTTTTTTTTTAATTTATTTATTCCCCCCCCCCCCAATATCTCTCAAAAACCCAGGACTGATTTGCATTTTAAACCCACCAGTTACAGCTCAGGAAAACGGGATACAGTACTTCCTGGAGCTCAGGAGTAGGGATGCTCTCTCAGTTTTCCTCTCCCCATTCCTTTGCCTGAGATACATTTTTGTCCAAATTGCACAATACTTACTGCTAATGTTTATGCCATGAATATTCATTGCATCCTGGGGCTCCAAGACTCCAGTGGGAAGGCGAGCACAGGAGGCACAGCAGCCCTGATCCTCCTACACTCCATACACACAGGGTAGAGGCATCGGGGTGAGAAGGCTTGTTTGGTTAGGGTGTGAGCTGTGGGATACTAATGCAGTCTGGAAGCCTTTGGGGAATGCTGGTGAAACTCCATTAAACAGTGCAGTGGAGGCCTTTTGAACAAACAGCTTCCATAAAACCATTAGCTTCCCTTAATTGCAAGGAAAAGGCCTCACACACAGCGGGGGTTTAGAATTTTAGAGCACTCTCTGTCTCTCTTTACATTTGTTTCTTTTTTTCTGGCAATCTGCAGATGGACCTTCCTTTTACAGAGAGCCTCAGGACTGGGGGAACTCTTCCTGCCCTCAAAACTGTAGGGGTTTGCCTGCCAGCAGTGGTGATTTCAGTTTCCATGTGTGAATTCATGCAGAAGAGTTTTCATGTCCTGTGCCCTGTGCCCGAGCAGGGGCAGCTGCCCACAGCAGGGCTGGGACACACTTCCCTTTTCCTGATGTGGCTGGAGGCTCCCAGGCTCACTGCTGTTCAGATGGTGCCATCTGGCTCTCACAAAATATATGAGAAATGTTATCCAATAAAAGAAGGGGCTGGCTGGCTGTGTGCTTTCACCTCTGCTCTTTGGGGAAGCGATTGTTTCTGCATCTGGGAAATGTTTAACATAATTTTTGAGTACTAGTGTTGCCTGAGTAAGGAATAATAGGCTGCCAATTTGAATTCAGGCCTGAATCAGTGGTAACTAGAAGCTATTTTGCTTGGTCAGGGCAGGGCTGAGGTTTATAAACACACAACACATAGAAAGAGCTTGTGATGTGGCTTTGTTAGTTTTATGGACAGATAGGAAATATCCCTTTCCATGCTGTTCTGTCAAGCAGGATGTTTGGGTTAGGAAAGATAAGGAGAAAACTCTCAGTTCTCTGACAGGAAGATACTAGGAAAAAAGAGCACAACTTCAAAAGGGCTGAGGGAAGTTTCTCTACAGATAATTTTGTCCAATTCTTTTAATATGAAAATAGACTTTATTTGCAGCTCAGCATCCTTTAGGGATGTTGGATGTACCTGCAGATCCTCCTGGCAGCTGGTAAATGAGACCCTCTCTGGCTTTTGGGGGCTATTGCCCTTTCTTCCTGGCTTTCTCCATCATTTTCTCTCTACTTCATTAAGCTTACTGGTGTGTTTGCCCTTCCTTTGAGCCCTGGCTGAGATCAGGCCCACAGACACATGTCCTTGCCCCTTTTCCTTGCACTCACAGTCACTCATGGACAGCGTCACCCTTCGTTCCAGACTCCTCTAACACCAAGCACAGATTCGTATCCACGTACACAAATCCTGGTAGCCCTGTGTGTGCTCCAGGGCTGTGCTGACAGACTCTGCAAGTGCTCATCCAGACACACTCATGTGGAGGCATTTCTCCACCCCAAGCCATGGTGTTGAGCTCTTGCCCAGCCCTCTCTGCTCTGTGCCTGGCTGGGACAAACTCGAAAGCCTTGTGGCAATCAGGCCATAACAGACATTGTGGAAGCTGAAAGTCCCCCAGATAAAATTTACAAGGCCTAAGAGAGCCTGCCTGGCATAATTTAACACTTTAGTAATGAGCACCTGGACAGGAAAGATTGCTTGGGTAGTTTTATTCTGCATAGATGAGCAGTCAGAATTTCAAAGAGGGGCCATAAATACAAGCAAGCAGAATGGCCGACGGTGCCTGGTTTTGGTGTGGAAGGCAGTCGTGCCGAGGCTGTGAGGACATGAATAAAGGAGAAGGTGTTTTCATTCAGCTTCCTAACTCCAAAAGGCATCCTTTAGCCAGGAGTGGCTTTAGGGAGAGTAGCAATCCTTTTGCAGCCTGCCTGTGACTGTGCCTCCGTGCCTGTGGCCCAGCAGTTGTGGATTTGCAGCTGCTCCCCGAGGCTGCAGTACAGTGCTGATGTCTGTTGGTGTCACACGTGTGTTTGTACCTGTGTGGCTGAGGACAGCAGTGTGCACCCCTCAGCCTCTGTGCTGCTTGCCTGGGCACATGCACTGCTGATAAAAGCCACCAATAATGCTAATTCCTTGTGGATGTATTTGCATTGTTAGTGGAGTCTGCAATAACACACCGAAACCTTTGTGTGCAGGTCTGTGCAAGTAATGCAGGTACACTTGGATACAGTTTGTGTTTATGTGCTACTCATACAGACAGTTCTGAGTAAAACTCAGCAACTCTATCTCAGTAAAACATGCTCAATATTGCTGATTTGAACTAGTAATGAACTATGTCTTCTTGTTGGTAACACATGCTGTCTGTCTGCACACTTCTGTGAGGCCTGAGGGAGGGAAGTCATAGCAGTCAGAGGCTGATGCTCTCTGAGCAAAGAGAGGCATGGAAGGAAATGTTAAGCCAGGTATGAAGATCTCCCCTGGGCACCATCCTGCCCCTCCCATCCCCAAATATTTGAAATGTTTTTTTTTCTTTCCAATGCAGAATGAAAAGAGACTAGGGACCCCCAGGACCATCAACCCCAAGTCATCCCTTCCTATCGAGGTGAATATTCCTTTACAGAGCTTTCTGAGTGCTGTGCAGACCCCTATGTGTTCATGGAGGGATATTTAGTGCTGAATGTAGCAGTCTGAGCATCTCTGTATTGACAGAGAAAGGCATATTCTTCATGTATATATTGTAGGTGCCAACACAGCAAGAGAAGATTCTAGTTCAGCTGTGGGCTAATGCAGCTCTGCGGGGTGTGTGTGAAGGGAGGTGAAGGAAAACCATGTACAAGTTTTAAAAGCTGAAGCTGTCAGGTTGATGTACTTGTGTGTGCAGAGAAGGGATGGGAGCAGCTCGTCTGGGAGCAGTTGTGGCAGCAGCACTTTGTGCCTGTTTGCCCCTGTGTGCTCTGTGTGTGTGCAAAGAGGTAAGCAGGGGGCTCCTGGGTGTGTGTGTGTCTGTCTGTCTGTCTGCACCTGGAGGGCTGTCAGAATCGCTGCTCAGGATAATCCTGTCACTGTCTGAGTGCTTGCACCAGCGCTGGTGATAACTCCCGCAGTTTGCTGGGCTCTGCTGAGTGATTGATTGAGGCCTGTCCCTCACATCAGCGTGGGCTCCGCTCCCAACACCAGCAAAGCTGGAAAAAGCAATTTTTCCCCTTTACTGTACACTGCAGTTTTCAGCAGAATTGCTAACCCCTCACCATCACCTTCTCTGCAGAGACCTCCATCACTGGCAGGAGTGCTCAAAGCCGGTGGAATGCAGTTTTACTTCAGGAGCCTCATTAAATTTGCATTCCTTGGAGCCCCACAAGGAAGATGATGGTCTGGCTTTGTCTGCCTGGCTTCCTGTTCACTTTGGGTGATGCATCAGAGAGAGCTGCTGTGCCTTTGACACAGCAGCCTGCCTACACACTCAGGTGATGGGCCTGTTTTATTGTGCTTTCTCTTTCTTATTGACTTGACAAATCTATCTGAAAACTGGCGTGAAGGATATTTTTCCTAAGCAACAACCATCAACGCTCAAATAAGCGAGAATATAGGGCAAAGAATGTAGCTTAGGCTACATTAACTCTCTAATGTAGCCTCATTAAAAGCCATTCCCACCAGGTAGTTGTTTAGCAACAATCCTGCTCTTGCAGGAATCCACATCACAGTAACAGGTCACCCCGGTAAACAGACCAGAGATGGGGAGAATGTTGTTCTCTCCCTGCCTCCAAAGCCAGAGTGAGTCGCAGGAGAGCACACAATAAATGTATGCTAGACCGCTGTATCCAGCACAGTAATTAAGAGACCGTCTGTCAACACTAAGTAAAGCCCCCATACTCAGGGATGTCTTTATCAGAGACATCCCTCCTGAAAGCCCAGGCAAGGGCAAGGCAAGCTCGATGACCAGCTGTGCAGAATGCCTTGCTGCACGAGGGGCAAGCATGAATGTATAAAAGATTTTCTGTTCCACTCTAATTAACAAGTCTTTCTACCTCCCATTTAATGCCTTCTACTTAATTCAGGGGCTGTTGTTGCAACTGAACGCATAGAGATGTCACCTGTATAGAGCACTTATCGGGTGGTGTGGGTACCAGCGAGTACCTGATGAGTCCTTCCCAGAGCCCCGGCTCTAACACTGGCTGGACCCGCAGTACCAGTCAGGTGCTGCAAAAGTTTCTGGCAGTTTCTGTCCCAAGAGGCACTCTTGGTGCCGGTGTGGTGGCGGAGCCGCACTCCCATGCCCCGTCCGGAGCCTGTCACACGGGGCACCCCCATCTCTCTCCAAACGACAGCCTGAAAACCNTCCTGCTCTTGCAGGAATCCACATCACAGTAACAGGTCACCCCGGTAAACAGACCAGAGATGGGGAGAATGTTGTTCTCTCCCTGCCTCCAAAGCCAGAGTGAGTCGCAGGAGAGCACACAATAAATGTATGCTAGACCGCTGTATCCAGCACAGTAATTAAGAGACCGTCTGTCAACACTAAGTAAAGCCCCCATACTCAGGGATGTCTTTATCAGAGACATCCCTCCTGAAAGCCCAGGCAAGGGCAAGGCAAGCTCGATGACCAGCTGTGCAGAATGCCTTGCTGCACGAGGGGCAAGCATGAATGTATAAAAGATTTTCTGTTCCACTCTAATTAACAAGTCTTTCTACCTCCCATTTAATGCCTTCTACTTAATTCAGGGGCTGTTGTTGCAACTGAACGCATAGAGATGTCACCTGTATAGAGCACTTATCGGGTGGTGTGGGTACCAGCGAGTACCTGATGAGTCCTTCCCAGAGCCCCGGCTCTAACACTGGCTGGACCCGCAGTACCAGTCAGGTGCTGCAAAAGTTTCTGGCAGTTTCTGCCCCAAGACGCTCTCGGTCTCGGCGTGGTGGCGGAGCCGCACTCCCATGCCCAGTCCGGAGCCTGTCACACGGGGCACCCCCATCTCTCTCCAAACGACAGCCTGAAAACCCAGCGCTCCCTCCGCGGGCAGTCCCGGGATGGGCCCGTGTGCCGGAGGGGCCGCGGGCAGCCCCCGCAGCTCCCGGCCCCGGCGGCTGCTCCGATACCCGCCCTCTCCACCGGGGAGCTGCGCGGGGGCCGGGCGGGCACGGGGACCGTTCCCAAGCTCCATACCCGTGCCCCCCTGCCCGGTGGCGTCCGAGCTCCGCCGTGGGGCTGTCCTTCCACGAGGGCTGCCCTTTCTCCCCACAGGGGTGCCCGTCCGGCGCCGCCGCACCGGGGCCGGCGGGGCGGGGGCCGCGCACGGGGCACGGTTCATAGCGCGGTTTTATAGCGCGGCCGCAGCGCCGCCCGCAGCCCGGCGGGGCNAAAGGCGGCGGCGGGACCGGGACCGACACCGCCGCTCGCCGCTGCTGCGGGCGCTGCAGAGGCACCGGCACCCGGCTGTGCCCCGACATCGCTGCGAGCCCTCGGTTGCTGCTGCCGCCCGCCCGGGCGGAGGTGAGTGATGCGCTCCGCGGCCCCGGGGTGGAAGGGGTTGTTGTTCTGGGGGGCTGTGGGCACAGCCGTCACCCGTGGCACCGTCTCCTCGGTGCCCGCCACCGGCCCTCAGCGCTCGGCTCTGCCCGAGGGGGTGACCTGGGGGTCGGTCGGCCTCCCGGGTCCCGCGGTGCTTAGGGCAGCACTGCTGCAGTCGCTCCGCTAGTCACTTTTTTTTTTTTTTTTTTTAAGCCCTCTCCCCCCCCCCCCCCCCCTTTTTTTTTTTTTTTTTTTTTTTTTACCCCCCCGCCCCCCCCCCCCCCCCCTTTCCCCCCCCCTCCCCTTTTTTTTTTTTTTTTTTTTTTTTTTTTTCCCCTGGGAATCCAACAGCTAAATCCCTCAGTTGTGTGTTTAGCCAACTCTCCCTGGAAGCTCTGGAGAGTTCATGAATATGCACAGGGAGAGCGTTTCTCGGGAGGCTGCCTCTATAATGAGCTGATTGAGCTGCGCCTGCAGCAGGGCTGTTCTCTAGGGGGAAAAGTTGGGCGCCAGAACTGAGCAGCTTTGTGTCCCCGGCTCCACGGAGGCTTGGCCGGCCTCCCTGAGGAGGAGCAGAGCCAGCGGGGCACTCGCCACGCTCAGGGATGGCAGCAGGTCCAGCCAGGAGGGATCCTCGCCTATGACAGCAGCTGGTGGCCGATGCTGGTCCAAAAGCTGTAAAGAGCAAACCTGGCACACGTAAGGTAACCTTCCTGTTTTATACTGGCTTGTGTGGAAACAGACTTTTCCTGCCTAAAAACCTCATGCCACTTAATAAGGGCATTACATTGCTTAGCAACAGTCCCGAGTGCAGCCTGGTCCTGGGCCCTTGATATTCCAGGTGGTCTCCAAGGACCTGGCAGTAAAACATCCAGACTCCTGGAGAAAATGATCTCTTGTCTGTTCTTTCCTGTTTGGTGATGAGATGAGCAAACCAAAAGAGTGTGGGGCTGGTTGCTACTGCCGGGATGTTTAAAAGCACTTGAGAGGGCAGGAGCTGAGTGCAACTGAAAAACTTTGGGACAGGTGGAGTGAGCTGGAGGTGGCCAGACCCCCGGGGATCTGCCTCCCTGCTGCATCCTGTGTCACCCGAACCTTTGTTTTGTGCACAGGCATAGCCGTGTGCTGGTTAGCAACCTTCCCTCATGCAATTATTAGGATAGTATTTTGACAGCAGTGCAGAGTCTGTTGGGATTTAATGTAATATGCAACAAATAAGTTCCTCTAAAACAAGGCTGATGCGTGTCCTCGTCTGCTGCTTCAAGACAGGCTTTAGTTAAGTGGGGTGAGGACTTATGAGTTGAAAGAGAAGTACTTTTACAATTCAAATGACAGAATAACACACACAGACTTTTTGCTCACAAAGCCACATGCTGATACACATAAAATCTACTACCCTAAGAGCTCAGCTTTTTTTACAAACAATTTTCCCATGAAAATTTGGGTGGGCTTTTGAAATCAGCTGTCTATTCTCATCAGAACAACTTTGCTTGGGGACAATATTTTTCCCCTCTTCCTCCCCAACAACCTTGTGAAGTGTTGATAAAGATATTATCCACAGCATCAGCTTCCTTTGATTGCTCTTTTAGGCTGTGTGTCTAGATGGAAACCTAGCAACACAATAACTGTATTGAAGGGAGATGTTTCAAGAGCTACACTTCTTTTATCAGCCTGGATGCATCTTTAGAGGTTAGACTCATCAAGACAGCCTCTTTACCCCTTGGAGCCTTATAGTTTGATTCCCTAAGCCTGGAATAAAACAGACCTGAGTTAGAGAAAAAGACAATAAAGATGGAATGGAAATGCTTAATATGATAAAAGATCCATTCCTCCTTTCTTCCTGCTGCCCCTGTGAATACCTGCTGTATTCCCATGGGGAAGATACTCCTCTGCAGAAGGAGAATGCTTGTCTGATAGGAAAATGATTCAAGGGGAAACTACCCATCAGCATTTGTGACCATTTCACCTCGAGGCACGAGGGGAAGGGGACAAATGGCCCAGAGCAATGTGTAACAGTGTAAGATGTGGGAGCCAGATTGGCATTTGGGAAGCAGCACCAGAACTGTTCCAGTCGCCCACTGTGGTGAAGATCGTGACTCAGTTTCTGCAATGTACAGGGCAAATTCCTCCTCAGGGGTAGGAAAAAACCCAAACCACAACCCCAAACACCAGCTGAAGTCACTGACACTCTAACTAGATTTCCCTCACAGGCTGTAGTCCGGTGTTCTTAGCTATATTGACAAACACCCTTGTGGTGCATGGTCTGCTTACCCCAGAGTAGGGCACTGGTAGGGAGCCAAGGTGGCAATATCCAACTATAATTTGGGGCACAGCAATGAGGGAGTTCACACTGCTGAACTTGCTGTTAGTTTTCAGGTGTTTGGGGAGAATGTGTTTGCTGGGAGCTAAAAATTCTCTCAAGGTGTGTCCTTGGCTGGGCCTCCCAGGATCCTGTGCTTTTTCAGAATTAATGAATTAAACATCACAAATGTGTTTGTCAGGCCCATAGAAGAAGTGGTTAAGTTACAAGAGAACTTTGACTCCTGTAAAAAACTGTCAATTGTGTTTTTAACAAGCTGTGTTGTGCAGGAGTTTATGGGGGTAGCTGTGGTGTGTGTGCATGTAACAGCATGAGGGTGACAGGATGTGTGTGCTTTGGTTTGACACTGGGTGAGGGATGCACACAGTGTTAACATTTTGCATCCAAAAAGCCACAGCACATCTGAAATCCTCTTGTGATGCCAGTGCTCCGAGATAAGTGCTGCTTATACAGACACTTGCCTGTTGGGTACAAGTACTTAATAAGCAAGCGTGAGTGAGACTGGGGAGGGACAGGAGTTGGTACCCTGGTGGCATATGGAAAGTCTGGATAGGCTGTGAGTTTTATTTCAGAAGTTTGACCGGGTCCTTCTGTGAGTCCCGGAGTCTCTGTACATGCCAACATACAGTAAATCCCAGCAGGACTCCCTTCAGCACAGAGCATTTAGCATACAGTTGGTTTAATCCTCTAATCTTATCAAGAATTGACATAAATGAGAACTGAACAGATGAATTCCTTTTTAAAAAATCAAACCCCCTTATATTTCTCAGTGTAGTGCACAAGATTTCTCCCTTTGCTTACCTGATTGGCTTATTTATTTCTTGATCCATTGTTTGTGTAGAGGTATCAGACTATAGGATTGGGCTCAGTGGTGAAAGGCACAGGTAATCAGCTCTGCAGTGATGAGAGTTTATCTGCTGTTTGAGCAGCCTGAGGGGATTTCAGGATCACAGCCAGTAGTGTGGTCTGGGAGCTTGGTTAGTGGGAGCTGTGAGCTTGGCAGAGGAGGGAGCTGCTGGTAAGTGTGGGTGCTTGTTACCTGCTTGGTGACAGCAGTCCTGTTCACTTTTTACTCCTTTAGTGCCAGTCAGGAGGAGCAGAACATGTCCTTTGCCTTCCTTCTTTCCACACAGCTCTCTGTTTCTCTCTGGAGAGACAAAGCAGTCCTCACAAGGCTCTGTGAATGTGTGGCCAGAGGCAGTGGAATGTGTTTCCAGACCTTGTGATGAAGTTGAACAATGAAATATTAGTTTCTAGAACTCCCCTAGTCTCTCCCCTGTGATACCACAGAACAGGCTATATCTTTAAATGATTGACTTCACACAGGTTTACTTGAGTTCAGACATCTTGATGCTGCTTTACCAGGGTGAATTTTCTCTCAGGTCTCTCCTTTACCGATGCCTTTGCTGAGGGCTGGATCTGCCTCCTTGCAGAGCAGCACCTTATTTCCTGAATAGCTCTGCTGCATTCAGTGAGACTGCTAAGGAGGAAGGTGCTGTGGTGCCTGTGACTCAGACTAATGCAAGTCAATTTAAAGGACAGATTAAGTGCAGTGTGAGTATGGATTGCAGTGTCTGGCCCTTAATGAATAATTCAGGATATGGAGGAGACAATGTAAGAGTTAAGTGCTTAATCCAGCTCTAGGTGAAGTCAGCAAGACACTTTCCATTGACCCCAGTCCAGGATATGTTACAGCAAGGTTTAACTGTGTGTGAGTTTGTAAATTGTCCCATTGATGGCAGTGAGCTACAATAACTGTCTGAATTAGCACTCAACAAAATATTATTTATGACCCTCTTGCCTGTCATGCTGTCATTAACCATCCTCTGCAGCACCTGGGGGAAGCTTTCTGAGGTCTCAGCACTGCTATTGAGTCATGCTTTTGTAGTATTGGAAAACAGAAAATATTAATAACTGGAGTGGCACACCATTAATGGGAGAAAATGCAGACACAGAAAGGTTGGCAAAGCAAGCTTCAAAGGCTTAATTTTGGATGCTCAGAGCTGGGGCTGGTGCCTTATTCTGCAAAAACAAGGCAACTGCCTGTGTTACGGGTTCCACCAGAGCTGGACACTCAGCACTTCACAGCTCAGGAGTCCAGCTGTGCCTGTTCCTGCCAGGGGCTGAGTGTGATCCACCTTCATGGGGTGAATGTTCCCCAGGCACTGGAACTGCTCCTGGGGGACCTGCTGTGGTGGAGATGGCAGAACAGCTGTCTTCTGCTGGTGGGAAGCAGAGGATGCTCTGCAACCGCAGCTCTTGTCTTTTGCTGCAGGTCTGCAGTAACTGGGAATCCTCTCCTTCCAGCTGCTCCAGAGGATTTACTTTCCCATAAAGGTGCAGTTCAGCACCAGTCATCAGCAGTGCTGATTTTCTTTCATGATAGCAGCATCTTGGAGGGAGGCAGAGCATCTCCTCTTTCTTGTTGTAACTCTGGAAGTATAAGAATTCCAGTGAAGCACATTCCCTTTCTCTGAGCCTGCGGATCCTGATGGTGCCACAGGCATTGCTTGCCCATGGAGTGACAGGCACACTCATGGCAGAGCAGGGCACCCCACACACAGGCTGTCTCCTGCACTGAAATTAGGGCTTCACAGATGCCTGACCCTTTTTTCCTGTTTTTGAATTATCTCTGCTTGCTGGGAGAAGAGGTTTGGGGAACAAGGCTGGGATACTTTCCCTGCCATCTGCCTTAAGGCAGCAGGCTTGAAAGTTGGCACAGCTAATTCCTGATCTTTGCCAAGCTCTGTTAATAGAGAACAGCTCCTCCTGAATAGAAGGCAGTTCATGTAACATAAATAGTGGAGAAGGGGGAGAGGCCAATGTGTTTGCAGGGGGTGAAAGACATACTGGCACTCATCTGGTTCTTAAACTGCTGCTGGCCTTGACTCTCTGCTGCTTTATGGGGGGAGAGTCAGGGGTGAGCATCATTTTTTTGCCTGGACTTCAGGCTGTGGGTGCTGTTGCTTCTGGGGCCTGGTTCTGCAGCTGCAATCTCACTCTGTCACAGCAGGGAAGTCACTTTGGATTTGTTGCTGGAAATGTTAACCCGGGATCTACCTGCTGAGATTACTACATGGATGAGCTTGTTTGGGCTTCAGGGCATCCTGTCTAACGCTGCCACAGACTTTCTTCCCATCTCATTTTTGCATAGGAGAAATTTCTTTGACTCGAACACAGGGGAGGGTTCTGGGAGATCTCTGAGCTCACTTGGCTGTCTGAGGTTGGATAGCAAGTCACAGAGTCTCTGTGTCACTGTTAACTGCAGTTCTAGGGTACCACTGCTGCTCCCCAAATGGCAACTAAAGCTGAACAACATTAGCTTGGTCTGTATTTACCTTCTGTTAAAGTCAGCAAAAGTAATGGCTGAATTCCAGCAGAGCTGGAGCTAGACTGTGGAATCCTGCTTAATTCATTTGTGAACTTGCATATAATCCTATCTATTTCCCTAGAGAAACAGGGAATTGGATCTGATAGGTGTTTGCAAAGGGTTTATGCAGTTTCTGATATATGATGCACAAAGTGCTCTTTGCTCCTAGGGGGATGTGCTGTATGTTGACTGGTTTCTTGGCTCTGTGTTACACCCAGGAGCTGAGAATAAATTCCTTTTGAGTGCTTACTAAGGTCTGTGGAGAGAATTTGGAAAAAAACCCACAAAACAGCACCTAATCCTTTCTACTGCTTGGGGTACTGCTGAACACGCAGCACACTTGATTCCCTGAATCCAACCATTTCTCTTTGTTCCTCTTTTTAACAAGGCAAATGAATTCCTGCACAAGACGGGGCTGCAAACTCAGATTTGAACTAGAGCCCAACAGGGCATTTTAAATATGTCTGAGAGGTTCCCAAAGCAACCCTGGCTCCTGCTTGTAAATCAAACCTGGCCAAATCCTCTGTCTTCATATTTCCACTGCCACCTCTTTCCCTCCACCTCCCCCCTCGCACACCCTCCCACTTGCTCTCCAGGGAACAACTCGGGCACCAGGTTTAATCTCCAAGCCAATTTTTATGGCTGAGTTGAAATGGGAAGGTGACAATCCCACAAGAGCATGAAAGTGCCTCAATAAAACAGTGGGCTCTGTTTAAACTGAGGGTTGGGAGTCTAGACAATATAGACAACAGCTTGTTTTGAAAGCTAAATCTATTGTGCTGGGAAGCTTGGGCCGGTTCTTGGACCATGGAGAAAGCTGCTCCTTCTGGATCTTCCTGCCAACAGTTGCCATTTCCAAACTCTGGGCATTGCAAGCTGTGCTTCTTCAGGACCCACAGAGCACCTGTCAGTGCCTTGGACTTGCCCAAGTGTCAAATCCATGGATGTGCTCCTAGACAGAGTGTCTCACCACCTGATGTGTGTGCTGCAAGCCATTTCTTTCCACAGCCAAACTGAATTTTACTGGCAAGGCCATCCCTTCTCTTCCTCCCAATCCCAACCCCTGCATCTCAGCCCTGTCACTTCACACAGGGCTCTGACAGGCAGTGAGTGGCAGCTGAGCTGTGGTCTGGGGTGGTCTGGGGTCCGTTTCACTGTTGTCACTGATGTCTTGTGCACAGAGTGTGGCAGAAACGCTGCAGCTTCGTAGGGAGCTATAAAACACCAGCCTGTGACAACTGGGAACAAGATATATCAGCAGGTAAATGTTTCATCCCCTGTGGCACTGCTTAAGCCAAAGAAAAGAATCTTCATTCCTGTAAATCTGCTATGTGGAAACAATTCCTTGGTGCAGGTTTCCTCGCAGTAACTGCAGAGTTCATAGCATGGGTTTGTGTGTAAGTGGCACAGGAAAGCACCTGACCTTATTTAGATGCCAATAACAGAGAGCACTACTGTGAGTAGCAGAGACAGATTAGATTTGGATGACATTTCCTTTACAGACCTCTTGCAGTTTCTTGTATTTCTGGTGTGTTGTGGGGGAGGTCAGTCCTTCTGGATCCAAATCTTGGCACACAGGCAGCTAAATTCATTCCTGCATGTGCACCACCTGCCTACATGCCCTTCTATTCTGTTATGATGTGGACCCTGGTACTGTTTGCATTTCCATTCCTCTGACTGATTTGGGAAGTGCCTGCAGGGAGTCTGCTCCCTTACTCAGCCAACAGTCTGGTTTCCAGAGGGCCAGACACAGTTCCACGTCAGCACAGGGCAGTGGAGTGAGTCGCTTTGAAAATCAATTTACAAATGTCTGTGCAAAAATAGCCTGCATTTGCTTGTGGAGGGGAATCCCAGGAGGCTTTGGAACAAGGCATGTTGTGAAAGGATGGAAGACAGGCTTTCAGACTCCAGAATGTGAGAGCAATTCAGAGCAGATGATGTGATTTGCCCCGGGAAAACTGGAAAAACTAATAGTAGAGCCACAAATGTTCCCTTCTTTTTTTTGTATGTTTTAACTACAGGACTTGGTCCTAACAGTTAACACAAGTAGCATCTCAGCCTGTGAAGGCCTGGCTGGAAGTGTGGGATGCAGTAAGGAACTGGGAACAATTGCCTGAAATGCATTTATCCTTTGCCAGGTGGCAGTCCCTTGTCCCTTTGGGTTGGATGATTGCCACTCTTGAGCTGCTGAGCTCGTGCAGCTCCCATGGCTGTGAATCCCTGCACCTTTGGTGGTAGAGGAGGAACAGGGACAGGGGTGATCTCTGCCTCTTTCTGAACTGCTTCAGATCCCAGATCTCTGGGTCTGTGTTAGGAGGGTGGAGAAGAAGGGAGAGAGAAGGGACATTGCTGCTGTCTCAGCTTAGGCCTGGTTGCCTAAACCTGCATCCTGGAGACACAGCTTCACTGGCAGCTTCTGGGACCTGCTGCCAGCAACATCTCCCCCCCTTGCACAGGGACTAACAGGAACCAGCTTGAGGTGTCTCTTGTTTGTGTTGGGAAGCACCCTGGACTCTCCCTGAGATGAATGTGTCATTAAAGGCTGTTTGCTTATTCTGAGACCCTGTCCCCTCCTCTGCTAATGGTTTGCAGAGCTGTGCTCATTGAGCTGTGGGCACATTTAATGTGAGTTTCTGCATGGCTGGTGCAGCTGGCAGTGAGCTTTAAGTCCTTGTACTGGCAGAGGATCTGCCGACAGGCACTGAGGCAGCTCGTCTTCCCTTCACATCCTCCCCTTCCCCTCAGGAAGTTTTCCTTCTGTTCTGAAAATCCTTGTGCTTGCCCAGGTCCTGCTCTGGAGCAGTGAGCCGTGGCACTAGAGGCTCTTCAGCTTCTGGGTTTTACACCTCTGCTTCCAGATTTCTCACTGATCCTGGGAAGATGAAATAGCAGTGCTAATTAATCCGATTCCAGAAGCACCAGGTTTTCATGGGAGGAGGGCAGCTAGCTGCATCTGTTTCAGAGAGAGAGAAGTGTGGGAGGTAAGAAAGACATACCTGCTCAGATCCCACTTAGGCTGCTGAGAGCCAGCCAGCTACAAGCTGCTTTGTGAGTCCCTCCTGATCCAGCAGTAAGATTTCTGTGCATTCTCAGGAATAAGAGGCTGTGTCTGTGCCACAGACAAGCTCAGCTCAGTGCATGGAGCTGGAATAGGTGTTTCTGCTGCTCCCTCATTTAGGAGAGGGCCACAGCATCACCCACTCCTCTCCCATGCTGGTGAGTGGAAAGCTCTGCTGAAGAACTGTGACTGAAATGCCATGGGAGCTGTGTCCCCACCACAGATTGCAGCCCTACAGCCTTCCTGTTGTGAATCTGGCATTTTCTGATGTCAGTAAATTACAGCAGTCAGAAAGCAAGACCTTTAGATCCATCGGAGTGATGCTGGGTAGCACCTGGAGTGAGACACTGTGACCTGTGTGACTGACACATGTGCAGATGGGACTCTGCCTCTGCCTCCTCTTCCTGGAAGATCAGAGCACCACAAGCAGAGCTGGCTGAATACAGACACTTCAGCTGGAGCACTTGTAATGTTTTCTTTTAACCTTAATTGTACTTTTTTATGTTGGAGTGGCAAAAAGTGGAGACAAAACAGCTGCCTGTGTTGTGGTTGGCAAGAAGGCCTGGCAGCACAGGTTGGCATTCCTGGGTTACCTTTCATATTGCTGCCCACAGAACCACAACCAGCAAAGAACCACAACTGCTGCTTGGGCTGCTCAGAGAAAGCTGCTCATGTGCACCATGGGGAAGAAATTGTCCTCCTTGTTCCCAGTGATGAACTGGCAGCTTATGGGGAGACTCTGGAGAGGGGCCTCGAGGAGAGTGTGTTTTGATCAGCCCCAGGAGCAGTGTGCACACAAACATGCTATTTTTAAGCTGCAGATGGAGGAGACAGCACAGCCAGCCCTTGTCTGTGTCCTTCCTCCTGCTCCAAGGAGCAGGTGTGGGGAGTAGAGTTGGAATCTGCATGGGAATCCTGCAGCTGAGCACAGAGTGGTACCAGTGCCCACAGTGACATAAACTGGGGAGCCTGAGCACAAGGTGGAATAATAAAGGACTGACAGGCACTGACAGCAGGACTTGGCTTTCCTTTTCAGGGTGACAGTGATGTGGGAAGCTGGGTTTATCTGTGAAAGAGCAGCACACAAGCCTTGGGGATGGCAGTTTATTCCGTTGGCTTGGGAATTGGTGATTCCTCTCCATGGTCTGAGATTCCTTCCTGCAGTGATGCTTCTTGGAACAATAACACAAGGCCCTGGTTTGTGGCAGCCATCTGTATTTGATGATCTGCAAAGGCTTTGCTCTGAGCACAGGTGGGAATCCACACACCTTTAACAAGCTTGTTCCTCTGGGCCCCTGGTGGGTGGGATCCAGGGGGCTTTTGAAGTCGGTGTCAAGGCACCCAGCCAACCCTTTGCTTAGCAACAGCAACTGGCTGGGGCGCAGACAAAATCTAAGTAATTTTTGTAGTGGTTAGGTAAGTCATGTCAGAAATGTATCAGAGCCTCAGCTTGTGTGCAGAAACCTGTAAGTGCCACATGCCTGAGTGACAGCAGAGCTTATCACCAGCACGAGCAAGTAACTCGAGTGGTGAACATGGCACAGGGCTGCAAGGCATGTTTCGTGAGATTATAACCAAGAAGCTGTCTTCTGACACCTACAGTCATTAGGTACAATAACCAGGAGCAAATTATTTTATCAGGAAATTAATTTTCTTTGGCAGTGATGGGCGTGTTAGTGAAGTGCTGGTGCAGGTTTACCTCTGCAGCAATCCTGGGCTGACAGGGCGCTGAACATGCGTGGTTTGATGCCAGCAAAACCCAGTGACCTTTCCCTTTAAAAAGTGCCAGTTTCAGTACTTTAAAGCAAGTATTTTGGGGCAATTTATTGTGTCCTTTTGGTAGCATAGACGGTGTGAAATTGGCTCTCATTGTGGAGGTTGGATGTTCCTTTCCAGCATAAAGGTTATGTTGTACAGTAATGGTTATGCTTGATGTTACTGCTTGAATTACACTCACAGAACACAGCAGAGTTTGTGGTTTGGTGCACGCAGCCCCCATCTTTGCCCCCCAAGAGATTTGGTATCTTGTGTATTACACTAGGCACCCAGAATACGTGTCTACATCTTTCTTCTCATCCCCTGAGCTCCTGCATCTGTCAGACACACAGTACACCACCCCCTCCTTCTCTGAGATGCTGGGAGAAGATTCAGTTCAGCCCTGTTTGTTCAGCCCTCAGACTCTGTCGTGACAGGCAGTGTTGAAAAGCTCATGAGGAAATTAATAATTCTGCCTGTGAGCCAGGCATGAGCGGCGTGCAGGAAATGAGGCGTGAGACCACACGCTGAATGATGAGCAGAGAACAGGGGAGCGAATTGCTGCTGGCTTTGGGGAGCATCATCCCCTGCATGCACTGGTGGAAGCCACAGTCCTCACCTTGGACACCGGGCTTGGAAGCAAAACTGCACTGCAAAGCATTTACAGAAGGGGGACAAATTAAGGATGTGGTGCCGGCCCTGAATCTGGCATTTCCTGACTGGTGAGTGCTTGACTTTGCAGCTAATCTTTCCACACTGTTTTTGGCGTGCAATTATGAGTAGATCTAATCAGTGTTTGTCAGAGTCTGGAATAGCAGGCAGGTGCAGGCAGGAGATCCTCGATGTCACAGGCTGAGAGTGCTCCAAGCACTTTGCCCCATCGGAAAGCTGGTCAAGAGACAGTAGAATCATTTAGGTTGGAAAATACCTTTAAGGTCATTAAGTCTGACTGGTTCCTTCTGTTTCCAGCTGCTTTTATCTTAACCAGGGTGTAAAAGTGCCTGTAGGGGAGAAGAGGGTTGGGACAGTCAGCAGTGGAAGAGGACACCTCAGTTGGAAGTGTGTGTGCAGGTCCTTGATTTCATAAAGCTTGGGAGATCAGATAATCCTCCAGCCTATGTACAACCCTGTATTGTCTTGCTTCGTGTGGGCAAGTGGAATTACAGACTGTAGAGCTTTAAATATATATCTTTTAAATTGTTTTGTTGAACTTCTCCCCCAGCAAACACATATTTATATCATTACACTGTAATTCCAAGAGCACTGTGCTGCTGGAGCATTCTGATGTCATTCTGATCTGCAAAGTGCCTGAGGTCTGGCAGTGTTTTTGTGCATCTTACCAAAGGATTTAAAGCAAGTGGAAAGGGAAATGCAAAGCACACAGAAAGAAAATAGATTAAACCCGTGTTGCTGTGTTGTGCTTGCAGCTGGAAAAGTGAACCTACTTAACTAATAAAAGTGGAGCCAGCACAGCCAGCAGATCAAACCAGTGCCTTTGAGCAGCATGTGCATCTCTAGGCTTGTATTCCACTGAAACAGGTTCTGGGTTGTATCCTCAGGCACAGGTTCTGGTTCATGGCTGAATTAAACCAATGTTTTGAGAAGTATTTTAGGAGATTCCGGCTCAGGTGTCCAGGGTCTGCTTTGCTTTTCCAGGAGTGCAACACCTCTGGAAGTCAGACATCCAATTAGAGGGAAATCATATCTAGTTCTCCTTTCTGTTTCCTTTTCCCAGTCATGAAAGGCAGTCTGCACTGGGAAAGGGCAACACTCCATGCACAGTTGCAACACTCCATGCAGTTACAGCTGTGTCGATAAAGGGAGAGCAGGGACCTGAGAAGTCTCTTTTTTATTGTTTTAAAATTATACTTCTAGAATAGTCTTAGTGATTTAAGCGCAGAGCAAGACTCTGATGCTGAGTCTTGGTGTCCCCTTGGAGTCCTCCTTTACTTTGGGTACATTAATGAGGCCCTCCAGTTGTTCCACACAGCTGGAGCTGTGTCCAGTGCCCCCCAACACAGCAGGGCCTGGGAGGCACCAGCAACTTGGAATCCTCACACAGAAGTGGCTTTTGGCAGGAACTGAATCCTCTCAGGGTGATTTGGAAGCATAAAGGCCAGAACTTTATGTAGCTAACAATTTCTGCCTTTGGTGGAAACTCCAGGAGTTTTCAGGAATACAAATAGGGCCACAAAACCACTCTGCTCTGAAAGTTCTGCCCATGGGAGAAACTAGTGTGAAGTTTAATTATTTTGTTGATGAGAATCTCCCATATTATAGAAATTGTCTTCCCCTCCCCTTCTAGCCTGGTGCTTTCTTTCCTTTTTTCTTTCTGGTTCGCTGATGTACAAGGCCCCCTTTCTCCTGTAAGAAGGAGCAACTGAGTAATTGAAATGGAACACTAGTGAGGATTTTTTAATCTGAAAGTCAGCATTAATTAGTCAGGTCGGTTGTAATTAGCTTCCTCATCTGTCACTGCCTCTCTCCAACTTGCCAATGACTTTCTTCTATCCTAGATGTCACTGAAAAAGAACTGTCATGTGGGAGCTGCTTGGGTGTTTTTCCTGGTTGAGGTGCAAGTGAGTGACAATCCCCGTGGGGCTGTTGGGGCTGGAGCTGGATCCTGTCTGGAGGAAACCCATTTGCTTTGGAAAGGGCAGAGGGAAGCCCAAGAAATCCAAATGCTTACCTCCCAATCAGCTGAACCAGCACCTCTTCTCTAAAGAAATGGATCCAGGGCTCCTAGGAGTGCTCTTATCCTCTGCTCCTTTCAGCCTGGCCCAGGCTAAGCTTGCTCAGAGGCGAGGCAGAGCTGCAGGATTAACTCCACTGCATATCCTGGAGTTGAAAAAGTAACTGGGCGGTGCTAGGAGTGCCTGGATAGTATGGGAAGTGGTGGAGGGAAAAAAGGCCAAGCCCCCAAGTACAATTCAAGCAGAAAAAATGCATTTCAATCCCCTTCTGGCTGATTTCAGGGTTTATCTCTGCTGTTTTGGGTTGGATGAGCTTTCATCCTGACCCAGGCAGGATCTGAGGAAGGCAGCAAAGCCAGATGAGTCCCAGGGGCAGTGTCAAGTGTGCCGTGCTTGGATTTGGAGCCCAATCATGTGGTAAAGTCCCTTGAAGGGGGTTCAGAGCTGTGGATGCAGGCACACACACCCACTACGTGCAGAGGGAGGCTTCGCTGTCAGGGACAGCCCAGCCCAGGTGCCTTCTGCCCTGCCCTTACCTCTCTCCCAGACCAAGTCTTGGTCCTCCCCTGACTCAGTTTCTCGTGTCAGTGTTTATAGTCTTGGGGTTTCCCAGCATTTGCTGTGCTGGGTTTACACCAGCGTCAGAATTTGTACCAGTCTGCAGCCAGGGGGTGACACGTGTTGGGCATCAGACATTGTAGGTCCCTATCTGTTATACTGCAGTCCCTGTGAGAGTGGATGGAAGAGCCAGAGGGAGATGCCTGAAGTCTAATCCATCCTTGAGTTGAGGATTTAGCTCTTGGTTAAGAAAGAAGAGGGTGTGATCCCTTTTCTACCTTATTACTATCTCTCTCATTCTCATTTCCCTTTCTTGTCACGTGCAGGCTCTTCTGTCTCAGGATTAGAATCTCTTCCCTCTGTCTCCTCAGTAGCTCAATAAATGAGAAATTATTATGGCTCTTTACCTCTCTTTCTAAAGAGAGAATACATGCACTTGTTCAGGTCTCGCAGTAACTCCATTCTGTTGAAGGAGAGCCCAGGCCAGCGAGAGAAAGAGCAGGAGTGGAGGGGAGCAAACTGCCCAGGTGGGATGAGTGAGGTTTGCACCTGCCTGTGTTCATGCAGCACCACCTGCACTAGTGTCAACTGAGGCTGGAGCTTGGGTGTCCCTCAGAGGCTGAGGAGTGGCAGTACTTGTCAGCCAAGCGATGGACGGGGGTCACACACAGACCAAGGGTGTGCTGAGGATACCTGACTGCAAAGGTCAGCAGTTTGGGGTGACTTGTGAGCTGTGGCTGACATACTAGCAGGCTTTGGACATATCTGGTCAGTGTGGGTAGGATTATGGCTGTGTTTGGGAGTGTAGAGTGTGAGAGAGAAGGCAGGACTGCCTTAAGAAGCAGCTGGGAGAGGATTTGGTTGCACATTCAGGGACTTGGTAAAGCTTCCTCCCTGTCATGGCACAAGAGCACATGGGTCTGTGTGCCCACATAGCTGAGCAGCACCTGCAGGCCAGTGCCTGTCCTGGGCACCATCACTGGTGTGCTCTTGGCTCTGCCCCAGTGCCCAGGGCTCACAGAGTGATCCAGGGATGTTCAGAGAAACTCAGATGCTCCCTGGCTGTTTAGGATTATGGATCCTGAATATTAAAGAAATCTCAGTGGAACCCAAAACCAGCTAGGTTTCTCCTGACCTTTCCAGCTTGAAATGATCCCCCTTTGCTTTCTTCTTGCTGTCTAACAGCCCTACATATGAAGGGGGAAACAGCACAGCAGGGTTTTGTGAGCCATCCTCTCCTCACCCTATTTCTTAGCCTGCTGAGGGTTGGGGTTCTGCTGTCCAGATCAGACTGAATCCCATGGGAGCTGCTGGAGCTCCCATGAACTCTCTGTGAGCAAAGCCACTGGCGTTGCCCAGGCTGAGCAGAGGCAGGGAGGGTGCTGTGACCCCTGCTCCTTTGCACAGCCCCCTCCTGCCAGGGAGCATTTCTGCCCCATTGCTTTTCCTCTCGGTCCAAGTTCATGCAGCTCCCACGTCTTCTGAGGACCTGCAGTTAAGAGGTGCTGGCAATTTATCTTCCTACTGATATAAAGCCTGTTAAAATAAAAACACTGGTTAGGAGCAAAGCTCGTAAATTGTTTCTGGTCTGTGTGTAAATTGCTTTCAACTCCCAGGGTCAGGTAACAAACTGAACCTGTTCATTCATTCATTCAGTGAGTGGGGACTGCTGGCTTTGCTGCCCAGGGCTGGGAAAGGAAGGGACACTTACAGGGTCTGGGCTTTGCTCTCAGGGACCACCACCCACGGATCCCTGGCTTGGGAGGCTTCCCTGAGACACCCAGGGAAAGTCTGGGAACCTGTGTGTGCTGGCAAACCCCTGCAAAGGAGAGCACCTCCCAGGTATTATCCCTTCCTTTCCTGCCCAAGCGTGGGCTGATCAGGGAGAGTTTCGTCATGCATTCCATGCTCTTGCTTCCTGGTTGTTCCATAGGAACAGGGAAAACACACTCCATGAACAATATCCCACAGGGGTGTTTAGCCCTTTCCCTTCCCACACTGGAGGTGGATATCCCTTAAGGGACTGGAGCAGGGTCACAGTGAGTTCAGGGGGTGTTTGGGATGTGCAAGTCTGTGCATATGTGTGTGTGTGTGCACATGTGAGTGCCTGTGGCTTTGGGAGCACACACTTGCACACTTTGTGGGAAAGATGAACACAGATATAAACAGTTGGGGAAAACCTATTATCTGTTTTAAGGAGAGGAAGATACGCTTGCTTGCATTTTTTATCTGGTAGCATGAACTATTCCTAGGTGTGAGAACCAGGTTAGCTAATTAAATGTTCCTGCTGCTGCAGTCTGAGCAGCACAATGTGAATCCCTGCAGTCTCTGTGCCTGGTGCTCCTGGAGCCCTGCAGAGCCCTCCACTGCCTCAGCACTGAGCTCTGGGACTGTTATTTCAACTTCTGCCTCCCTGGTTCCTCTGCCCAGCAGGGTGTGGGATACCCCATGGCAAGGCTGCTTTTTCAGCAGCTGTAGCCAATCTGTGGGGTTTGGAAGGAGGGATGCTTTGCTCCTGAGGGAGCTGGAATGTGCTTCCCTCCCAGCTCTGCTGCTGGGACCCCTGGGCAGCTGCTGTGAGTCCATGGCTGTGCCTGGGGTGCCACTGCTGGGCCTTGCTGACTGCTTTTCTCTGCCCCTGTGTACAGGCACTGGACATGGACACAGAAGATGATCCCTTGTTGCAGGACGCCTGGCTGGAGGAGGAGGATGAAGAGGTGGCCTTCAGCTCCTGCAAGAGGCGAGAGGGTGCTCTGTTGTGTGGGAAAAACCTGTGCAGGGTCAGGCCCCTGCGTGTCACCCTGCCCGTGTCTGGCTTCTGGAATATTGTTGGCTGGGTGTTTACCAACCCCTACTGTGCTGGCTTCATCCTTTTCCTGGGCTGTGCCATCCCTGTTGTGCTTGCTGCTGTCATGTTCCTGCACTACCCGGCCCTGGATATCGACATCTCCTACAACGCTTTTGAGATCCGCAACCACGAGTCCTCACAGCGCTTCGATGCTCTGGCCCTGGCCCTCAAGTCCCAGTTTGGGTCTTGGGGCAGGAACCGCCGGGACCTGGCTGACTTCACCTCCGAGACCCTGCAGAGACTCATCTTTGAGCAGCTCCAGCAGCTTCACCTCAACGCTTCCCACCTCGGGGTCAGCGCGCGAGTCAAGCGCAGTCCCCCGCAGGGCAGGACGGGCTCCCCCGAGCCCCACGTCCCCCTGAGCCCAGGAAATAGGACGTCCCGGGTCGGGAGGGGAGCCCCACGCTGGGACTACTCCAGCACTTACATCAGTGCCAACACACAGACTCACGCCCACTGGCGCATCGAGCTCATCTTCCTGGCACGGGGGGACTCGGAGAACAACATCTTCACCACCGAGCGCCTGGTCACCATCCACGAGGTCGAGCGCAAGATCATGGACCACCCTCGCTTCCGGGAGTTCTGCTGGAAGCCCCATGAGGTCTTGAAGGACCTGCCCCTGGGCTCCTACTCCTACTGCTCCCCTCCCAGCTCCCTTATGACCTACTTCTTCCCCACTGAGAGAGGAGGGAAGATTTACTACGATGGCATGGGACAAGACCTTGCTGACATCCAGGGTGAGCTGAGGGCCGTGGGCGAGGGCTGGTGTGTTCAGTTGACCAGCTGACCTCCTCAAGTACAGGCAGTCCCTGGTGTGCAGCTGAGAGGGGTGAGACTGCCTTGTACAGAGAGGAAGAGGCTGCTGGGTTGTGCCTTGAGGAATTGCCTTTTCTGTACTGGGGCCCCTTTCCATCCCTTTCATCAGCTCCAATCTCTGGCCACACAGGCCCCCACAGCTGAGCGAGAGGCACAAGTGAGGGGCAGTCCTGCATGGTACAGGTCTCTTCTACTGACCCTTGTCCCCTGTGAATGACTGTGGGTAACTAGAGCAATGTCAGGGCTTGGACAGACAACAGGGATGAGCCTTCCTGCACCATAGAGCAGATGAAAGAGGTCTGTGGGCTGCTCTAGAGCTTGAAAGGCAGCTTGTGAGTCACCAGCTGGAAAGTATCCTATAAGGAGAGAAGGAGAAAGGCCCTGCCTCCTCCTCCTCCCAGCTCTGTACCCTGTACTGTGTACCTCTAGCAGAGCAGAGGCTCTGGATGGTGAAAAAGAGGTGACTCATGAGGAGTCTGTGGGTGATGTGGCTGTGGGATGAAACCTCCATCTGTCTCCCAAGCCAGGCTCAGCTGAGAGCTGTCCAGGAGCCATACAGTGAGCAGGCAAAGAATTAACTCCATCTGCTCCAGTGTGAGTAATACTTCTGTTACCAAAACAGGAAAGAACACATTTTCTGGGTCTTTCTGGTGTGAACTCAAGGGAACTGGATTCTGGGGGTAGACAGGCAGTGCCTCTTTCTCAGAACTGGCCGAGTGCTTCCATCTCTGTATCCCTCACACCATCAGATGGCAGAGGTACCATGTCACAGCAGAGCCAGGACTTCTCCTCCTCCTGTGCATTGTTTGGTTCTTGTGCTTCCCAGTGTGATGGAGCAAATATTGTCCCAATGTACAGGAAGGAGGTGCATCCAGGGAGTGAGGATGGGGATGTTGTGTTCATTGCTGGCTGAGGGAGCTGTGGTTCAGGTCAGTCAGGTTTGAAGATGTGTCCCTGGTGGGAACTGTGTGTAGGCAGCATCAGAAGCAGAGTCACAAAGCAGAAGTAGAAGGTGAGTCTTTGCAATCCAGCTTTCCCCCAGCTCTCCTTGCTCTCTGAAAGGCAGCAGCAGTCAGCATCCCTCTGATGAAGAACAGGATCACTCCCAATTTCCCTTTGTCAGACCATATCCCGTGCCTTGCTAAGACAATCGATGAGGACCTAAAAAATGTGGCGCTGCCTTGTCCTGCAGGGTCCCTGGAGCTGGCCATGACCCACCCTGAGTTCTACTGGTATGTGGATGAGGGCCTGTCTGCCGAGAACATGAAGAGCTCCCTGCTGAGGAGTGAAATCCTCTTTGGGGCACCCCTGCCCAACTACTACTCGGTGGAGGATCGTTGGGAGGAGCAGCGCCGCAAGTTCCAGAACTTCGTCATCACCTATGTGGCCATGCTGGCCAAGCAGTCCACGAGGTGAGGGTGTGTGCAGGCAGGGCAGGTGCCTGGATGGAAGCAGGGAAGGGCAGAGGGTGGAACAAGCCTCTGAGGGTGTAAAAGCTCTGCCTGAGGGTTCACACAGGGCAGGTGTGCCTGTTCCCCTCCGATAGCTGTGTTCTGTTCAGCCTCTCTGGGAAGGCACCAGGCACAGAAGGCTTGGCCTGCCAGCTCAGACTGCTGGTCAGCCTTGAACAGTGGCCATGGCATAATGCTGCACAGCAGGAGAAAAAGCATCTCCTTTGAAGCTGGGCTCATGCATGGAGCTGTGAATGAGGGTGGGGAGCATATGGCAGAAACCCACTGCTTCCCTTTGATGTCACTTCCAAGGCAGCAACATTCCAGAAACACCAGTAGAGACAACGAAAAGGGACTGAAGGTTGAATCCAGTGCCTGCCCTTCCACTGAGCTTTGTCTGGCATTGGATCTCTTTGCTTCCATCTCACAAATCCAGTTCCACTGGCTCAAACAGAGCTGCTTTCCTGCTCTGAATTTGTCCCCAAGTGTTCTGATGCAGGGGGTGAAATGGTCTTTATGAAGTCATCAACCTGCAGATCCAATTCTACTTTTGCTTTTTGTGCAGAGGGATGGGGAGGGGAGTTTCAGGGCAGGATAAGTTTCAGGCTTTTTCTGCCACCAGGTCTGTATGACTTTGTTAAATAGAGCTTTACTCAATGCTTGTGAGAGAGGGATGGTAGAACAGAACTGAAAGAACATCTCAGTACCCAGACAGCTGAGGGAAGGCAGTAAGTCCCAGTGTTTGTACCTTCTTAGGCTCCAGCTCTATTGCTCTGAGTCTCAGTAGCTCCCAGAACGAAGGGATACTGATCCTCAAAAGCAGTTTGGAATGCAGGCAGCCCCTGTCAGCCCTGAGAACAGGCAGCTGCAGAGATATGGGCTGGCAGAGCAGGTTGTGGTTATGAGAAACCGGAAGGGAATTGGGGCCAAGTCTTGGTTCTGAGGCTCAGATCCCTGGCAGTCTCCTATGGTGCAGCATTATTGTACTCCTGGATAAATTATCTGGGATTACTTCTGCTCAGTGCCCACTTCCAGAGGCAGAAGCTGGTAAATTATATGGTTTCTGATAAGCTCTCACTCTGCCTACATCCGCTGTGCTAATATAATAAGCAATGATTAGGATTCCAGATGGAATTGGCATTGGAGGCTTCAGGAGCTGTCTACTATTACCAAAGACTCACCATGCACTGGAGGAATTTAAAAAATATTAGACCTGGTCTTTATTTTTCTCCCTTCTTGTGTGAACTTCACCTCTAGCAGCAACCTCATTCAACCTGATCTCACCACTCTGAGCTGTTTCCTCAGAGAACTGCCAGGTTGTTAGAGCAGTGAGCTACTTTGGCTCTGGAGGAGCTTTAAACCACCTGGCTCTGCTCCTTTTGCACTCAGCTCTGCCTATTCCTCTTCTCTCCTATCTTCCCCCCCCAGCAAAGTCCAGGTGCTGTACGGAGGGACGGATTTGTTTGACTATGAAGTGAGGAGGACTTTCAACAATGACATGTTGCTGGCCTTCATCAGCAGTAGCTGCATAGCTGTCTTGGTCTACATCCTCACCTCCTGCTCAGGTAGGCTGTGGTCACAGTTGTCCTGCTCTCACACAGATCCAGATGTGCTGTGATTCCCCGTGCCTGAGCCCTGGGAGAGGCTCTGATGCCCTGGCACCAGCCTGGCTGTGTGGCACAGCAGTGTGCAAGAAGGGCACACAGGTCTTATTCTCCAGAGATATGTGGGCAGGGTGAGGGGAAGGCTCCCAGGAAATCAGGAATAAGATGCAAATTGCTGTCTTGCTAACACTGATGTAAATCTGATGTCATCTCATGGATGGACCTCATGGGAAGGAGCCTGCAAGAGGTATTCTTGCAGCCCTGAGCTCTTCTCTCTCACCAACACTGTCATGGGGGTATCCCAACAGGGCAGGTGGGGGGTGTCAGTTCTCCTGGGGGTGGCCAGAGATACTATTTTTTCCATGTTTCTTTTCTGCTGTAGTGTTCCTGTCATTCTTTGGCATTGCCAGCATTGGGCTGAGCTGCCTGGTGGCTCTGTTCCTGTACCACGTCGTATTTGGGATCCAGTACCTGGGTATACTCAACGGTGTGGCTGCCTTTGTCATTGTGGGGATTGGTAAGCATGTCCTTTCTCAAAGCCTGCCTGTGCTGCCTTGCCCCAGCTCCTGCCTGCAGGGGAGAGGAAGGTGACAGTGGCAAACGCAGATTGAACTTCCAGGCCCTTTCCCTCCATTTCCTCCAAGTGTCATATTTGCAGGTCAAATGTCGAGGGGGGAATTAGATCTTTAGCATGTGTCACTATTGTGTGAGTGAAGTATCAACACCTCTGCCCTGCTTTTGCAGGGGTTGATGATGTCTTTGTTTTCATCAACACCTACCGCCAAGCCACCCACCTCAAGGACCTGCGGCTGCGCATGATCCACACGATCCAGACAGCAGGGAAGGCCACCTTCTTCACCTCCCTCACCACAGCTGCAGCATATGCTGCCAACATCTTCTCTCAGGTACCCTGCACCTGTGGATTTGGGGGTTTCCATTTCTGCCAGAGGGCCTAAAAGAGTGGGGAACTGCCAGCACCATCTGTCCTCTCCTCCAGCACAGAGTGATGCCCAACCTGCTTACCCTGCAGGGCTGTCCCTTGCCTGCTGTAAGGCACTGGACACTCCCCCTGTATCAACATTCAAGGCAGTATTTCCTTTGCCACTGGCCAAACAGGATCCCTTCAGGCTCTGTGTCAGTTCTTTACCTACTGGGTATGCTGACAACCATGGCTGAGGTTAGCGTGTGCTACTCTCAGGTTCCTCCAGACATCTGTTTCTTGCCTGCTGTCTTTCCAGCTCTCCTGCCCCAGTTGATCCCAACTACCTGGTCTCTCTCTTCCTGTAGATCCCAGCTGTACATGACTTTGGGCTCTTCATGTCACTGATTGTGTCCTGCTGCTGGGTAGCTGTGCTCTTCACCATGCCAGCTGCTCTTGGAATATGGACCCTTTATGTGTCCCCACTAGAGAGCTCCTGCCAAACCAGGTGAGCCCTGTAGCCTGTGGAACACAAGGCAGTGTGCAAATTCCTACCCTGTCATCTCAGTTATCTTCAGTCCCCTCAAGCAGCTTGGCTTTCCCTCTATCAGAAGGGAAATTTAGGGTCTGCCATTCCAGACTGGAGCAAAATGGAAGGGTCAGGTCCCAGTCTCATAGCCTGGGTCTCACCAGTCTCCCCTGGCATGTGCATAGGTCCCTCCCAAGAGCCAGCCTCTCCAATGCCAGTCAATCCTCTGGGTTGATTCCCATGGGGGTTTGGAGCCATTTGTGTCCTCAGAGCACTTAATGCACAGCTAAACCTCCAAGCTGTGGAGACACAAGCCCTGCAAGGCAGATAGATCACCACTGCTCCTGCCTGTGAGCACAAGCAGGCCATGCAGATTTGTGTTTGAAGCCAGCACATTTCCCCCCTCCCCTGCTCTTTAGCCCTGCAGATGACCTGGCCTGATTTAATTCATTAGCAGGGAGATGAACTGCTGAAACTCTTGTCACTCAGCACCCAGTGGCCACAGCTCAGCTCTGCTCTGTGCATCCTGCCCAGCCCTGACCTCTCAGCACTTAGCAATGGAAATTGCTCGTGGCAGTGCCTGTTGTCTTCCCAAGTAATTAGAGCAGGTTGTTGCTGCTTTCCTTATCACTGAAGGAGCCCACTGGGAACTCTTTGCAGGGTATGTGGCTTAAAACTCTTGACTCTGTCTCCTTTCCTGCTCCAATCCAGCTGCAGTCAGAAGTGCACCAAAAAGAGAGCCTTGCACCTGGCTGAAGATCTCTTCATTGCCCCAGAGGCCACCTCCAGGGCAGGCAGAGAGACCCTTCCCTACCTTGACGATGACATCCCACTTCTCAGCGTGGAGGAGGAGCCTGGTACGTGCCTGTGGTGTGGTGCCTGCAGGGGGACCACACTGCCCTGTTCATCCTACAGTTCCCCCTGTCCCTGGCACTGGTCCTTGCCTCAGTTCTCCTAATTGTGAGTTGGAGATGGTGCTGGCACAGGGGGTTGTAGGAGTCAGAACTCACAGTTATAAGGTTTCTTTGAGATCTTCAGTGGGGGTCAATACATGCTTTCTAACTACTTTGCTAATTCTCTTGGGTCCAATGTGATCTGCTTCCTGGGACCACTGATTGTGATATGGATGTAGCCATGAAACACCTAATCCACAGCACCAGGACAGCTCACCTTTGAGCGGAGTTTTCCTCTTTTCCCTGCCATTTGGACCACTGCATTTGGGAAGCAGGAGAGAGAACACTTGGTTGTTCTCCAGCTTCACCTCTCAGAGCAGCTCCTCTGTCATGGCACAAAAAGGGCAGTGACTTGCCTGAGACCACATAAACAACCTAGGAAAAAAGCCCAGAAATTCCCTATCTCTTGTTGGCAGGAGATAATCCTTCTAGCCCTGATCCAAAGATAAAGGTGCTTACAGGGTCATGCTTTCTTGTATTTGGCTTTTAAAACTTGCTGGGATCTCTTCCTTTTAAAACCCCTTATGGAAATGGTCTGGGCAGTGACAAACTTTCAGGCCTGGGAGCAAATTGGAGCTGGAGGCAAATGGATCAATGCCACAGCATGTGCAGACCCCTGGCTGCAGAGGGGGCTCTGAGCTGCCTGTGACAGGCAGGCAGAGAAGCTCTGGCTCTGTGCTGCAAGAGCTCTCCTCAGTATGCCAGAGCCACTTGCACTGCTGATGCATGGAAATAATCCCTCCCAGCAGGATCCTTTCCTCCAAGGCCCCTGGACATCAGGTAATTCATGAAGAAGCAAAGCAGCTTGTTCCAGTCAGTGCCCAAATGTGGTTTGTGGGGCAGCTGTACAGTGTGCCAGGCTTGGTCCCACCACAGCCAGTGCCCACTGCTCACATGTAGAGAAGAGGGCAGTGCCCTTGGCATCCCTGAGCTGGAGAGAAGAGATCAGAGAGGAGCCAAGCTGCAGTCAGGAAGAGGTCAGTTGTGTGTAATTAGCAGTAAGACATATTTAGTGGGACAGGGACAAATTCTGTTTGGCCCAAGCAGCATGCAGTGTCCCTGTGACCTTATGGACAATGTTTGTGGGATCTGGCAGAGGAGAAAAAGCCTGGAGCATAGATTTGGACTGAGCTATGGTTTCAAAAGTGTACCTGTCGCATGGCAGTGACTTGACAAAGAAGCTCCCTGTGACATCCTGAAAGTCACTGCCTCTGCCTGGGTCTTATCTTACTCCATCTTTAGCTTGAGTTGTACAGTACCTTGCAGAAGATTTGGTAAAGGAGGGAAGAGAGCTCTGGGAGACACTCATGACACTGAGACCACCTTTGATTTCTCTTCTAGTCTCGCTGGAAATGGGGGATGTCCCCTTGGTGTCTGTGATGCCAGAAAATCTGCAGCTCCCTGCAGAGAAGAGCAACCGGGGTCACTTGATAACCCGTCTGCAGGAGCTGCTGGAACACTGGGTGCTGTGGTCTGCAGTGAAGAGCAGATGGGTGATTGTGGGTAAGGAAGGAGGGGTGGTGTTCCATCTGCATGGGTTTTAGAGGGTTTGACAGCATCTCAATCAGTCCCCAAGTCTTGATTATTAGTGACAAGATATGAAAAAAGGGACATGATAAATGCTTCTAATACAGCAGAAGAGTGCTCCCAGAGCAGTCAGTCCCGAAGGGAAGTGCATTAGGAACTTTTCCATCCTTTTCCTTTCACTCAGATCTAAAATGGCAAGTCCTGATGGGACTTTCCAGGTATGGGGCTCATTACAAGAAAGCCCAGCTGTGTTTTAAAACCAATGTGCTTTAGATGTTGCTCTTTTTCCGGCTGAAAACACCATCTTTCTACCACATGCCTGCTCTCTGAGTGTGTCTTAAGTGCAAGGTTCATTTAGGATCACACACACTCACCTGAGCTTCTCCTTGCAGGGCTCTTCCTCCTTGTTTTGCTCCTGTCCATATTCTTTGCCAGCCGCCTCCATCCCGCCAGCCGTGCTCCAGTCTTGTTCCGGCCTGACACCAACATCCAGGTGCTGCTGGACCTGAAATACAACCTGAGTGCTGAAGGCATCTCCTGCATTACCTGCTCAGGTGAGAGTGCTGGTCTCCAGACAATACACCCTGGGCTGAAGGAGCTGAAACATGAGGTAGAGGCTGATGGTGTTCAGAGATCTCACTGGACATTGGGTGGACCCTGCTGAAGGGAGGCACACCTTGGGAGTGGGATGGTTGAGTTGTCTGTACAAGTAGAATATTTTGAATAGTATTTCCTACTTTAGCCAGGAACTGTCTGACTGTTTCTGCTGGAGTGATTCCCTCATAGTCTGTGAAAGCTGACTGCTTTTATTCATAAGTGATGCTCTCATGTCAGTGCCCAGCTGGGGCTCTGTATTCCCTTCTCAGGGTTTGGAGTTCAGCAGCAGTATCTGTGGTGTGCACAGGGCTGGTAGGTCTCTTGTGCCATTCACTCTTTCCTTCCTGACTAACCTTGTGGGACAGGTTTGTTTCAGGAAAAGCCCCACAGTTTGCAGAACAACATCCGAACCTCCTTGGAAAAAAGGAAGAGGGGCTCAGGGTCACCCTGGGGAAGCAAAGGCAGCATAAGTGATTCAGGGCAGCAAGGTGAGTGGGGCATGATGACTGACCACCTTTGGGGCCAGGGCACAAGGATCCACTTGGGTAGAAACTAAACCATACACTCCCTGAATAGCTGATGGGGAATAATTCTCCTCAGAGCCTGCCCCACTGAGCCCTAGTGCTGGATATAAAGGGTGTCTTTACAATCCCACTTCCCCTGAATGCCTCCTGCTCTCCAGTACAGGGTCCTGTAACTCTAGTGGCAGTACAGTCTAGTGACAGATCCCTCTGATCTGAGTACAGGGCTGGGAACTCCAAGCTTTTGCATCCTGGGCCTGTGTCACAACCTTGTTGGCAGGTTGCAAGGAGAGTAAATTCAGCCTGTTTTGCAGGGATTTTGAGGATAAAAGAGTTATTGAGCCAGGTCCCGAGATGATATGAATCAGTAAGCCATCAGGAATTACTGCAGCTCAGGATATATTTGTGGCAGCCTTGGAAAGGTGTGCTGTGCTGCCAGAAGGCAGAGGCTGTGCCTGCTGTCCCAGAGGAGACAGCAGACCAGAAGAACCCTCCTGTGCCTTGTCCACATCTGTAGGATTTGCTGATTGAGAAGTGCCACCATCCCTCATGCCCTCTGTTTTCTTCAGATCTCCAGGGGACTGTGTACATCTCCAAGTCCAGGAGCAAGGGAAGACCAGCCATCTACAGATTCTCACTCAATGCCAGTGTCCCTGCGCCCTGGCAGATGGTGTCACCGGGAGACGGGGAGGTGCCTTCATTCCAGGTGAGTCAGTCCAGGATGTTGGACCCCTCTACCAAGAGTGCAGCACTCAGCAGGTGAGCACAAGAGCCTCCTCCTGTCTCTCCATGGGGGTCCTAGGCAGCTCTGGGTGACACTGGCAGTAAGGTAGTTAGAAAGGAAGGCATTGTGCCTGGCATTGTTAAGGATTATGCCTTGTAGTGCCACAGTACTCCCCTGTCGCTGTCGTGGTGTGACTGTCAGCAATGGAAGCAGAAGTGTGGGTGTCACTGAGCAGATGTCAGCCACCATTCAGCCCAGACCACTGGGAGTTGGGGTGCTGAGGGGCCCCATCACACACTGGCCAAACCTGGGAAGGGGAGGGCCAGGGGGTGGCTGGGGTTGTGCCTGCAGTGCTCATCTGTGTGGCTGTGCCAGTGCTCAGGGAGGAGGGGAGTGTGTGATGCTAATGTGCAACAGGCTGCAATCCTGTGGAGTTAAGTGTCTGTTTTCATTAATCCATTGCTTAGGTGTATAGAGTGCCTTTCGGTAACTTCACCAGGAAGCTGACAGCTTGTGTGTCCACAGTAGGGCTGCTTAAGCAGATGAGCCCCAGGAAGTGGATGATGACCACCTTGTCCTGTGACACCAAGAGGGGCTGGAAGTTCGACTTCAGCTTCTACGTGGCCTCCAAGGAGCAGCAGCGAACACGGTGAGCTTCCAAACCCCCTCGTGGCCAGGCAGCAGAGACAGCACAGCTGAGAGGCTGATCCCAATGGCCAGTGCCAGTCCTGCCCTCAGGTGGTGACATCTGTGACCCTAGAACTTGCTTTGCTGCACGTGTGCCCCATCTCTGCCGTCATTCTGCAGGCCCACAGCACCACCAATGTGCCAAAGGCCTCACAGGTGCAGGGCTGTGACTGGGGATTTCATGGGGTGCCAAAAAGACGCTGCTGATCTTGTTCTTGTCCTTACCCACCTGAACTCTTGGGCTGAATGGGCAGCACACAATATGCAATGGCTAGGGACCCAGGCCTGGAGATGCCCACCTTTCCCTTTCCCTCTGCCCCCGAGGATCCTGTTTCCACTTAATGCTTCAGCAAATCCTCCTCGCTACCTCTGGTCCCCCCCTAACAAACTTTCTTTGCTGCACAGGAAGCTGTACTTTGCACAGTCACACAAGCCCCCCTACCACGGCCGAGTGTGTGTGGCACCCCCGGGCTGTCTGCTCAGCTCAAGCCCAGATGGACCCACCAAAGGCATCCTGTATGTTCCCAGTGAGAAAGGTGAGCTGCCAATGCCCTCCTGGCCGTCAGATCCAGGGAGCCAGAGCTTCCATCGAATGTAACCAAACCTTTCCTTGTGTTTGGCAGCAGCACCCAGAGCAAAGCTGTCGGCCACGTCGGGGTTTAACCCCTGCATGAACACAGGCTGCGGGAAGCCGGCGGTGCGGCCGCTGGTGGACACAGGAGCCATGGTGTTCGTGGTGTTTGGGATCAGGGGCGTCAACCGCACGAGGCGCCCGGACAACCACGTCATCGGAGACATGGTACACACAGCCTGGGCTGCTGGGACAGCCTCTCTGGGCGGCGTCTAGTTAATCCCCACAGCCCAGGCAGGTGCTCCAGCCATCCAGACAGGTGGAGGAGCAGAGCTGGTAGCGTTGTGATGAGCCAAAAGTGCACTTCTGTTCCAGCAAATTGACAAATAATGGAGATCAGGAAACCCTTACTGAAAACACCTCAGACTTTTCAGAAAATCCTTTTGAGTGCAATATATAACCTTCTAATTTTGAGTCTAAATCTGGCTTTCCTGAGGATTTTAGAAACAAACCCATCTTGAGCTCAGTACGAAATCTCACCTCAAATTCAAGACTGAGGGAACTGGTGTTTTTCTATAATTGTTCATCTTGTTATGAGATATTAACGTGAAAGAATAAAAATAAACTACTCTAGAGAAAGGTTACTAAATGTGACTTTTCTTGGAACAGCTTATCTCCCAGATCTGATAGCTTGACACAATCACAGCCTTTCCCCAGGAAAATTATGCTTAACTCTGGTCAATTGGCTGATGCACATCAGCTTTCTGCTGTTCTTCCTGCCCTCTGATTTGGGGGCATTGTGCAGAATCAGCCTTTGCCTGTTCCCTCTGGAAGGGGCAGTGAGAAATGTGGGCAATGAGAAATGCAGGCAATGGGAGAGGCAGAAAGCTGGAGTTTTGTGCTGGGCACTTCTAGGGATTCAGAGCTGCTGCTTAGGCAGACCCTAATGGCTTTGGGCATGGCATGGTGGCTGTTCATTCATCAGTGTTTCTGTTGTACTACCTGACATTTGTGGGGTGGGCAGGACATGGTTATCTGGGTTATCTGGTAAGGCAGAGATGTCAGGTGGGTTTCCTGTGGTCTGTGTAAGCTGGACCCAGCTTATACAGGAGGAGAGGACTCAGCTGCTGCCTCCTCGTGCCAGTCACTGTGTGTGCCTCACGTGTGGTGCTCCTGTTGTTGTGTCTCCTTGTGAAAGGGCAGCGTTATCTACGATGACAGCTTCGACCTCTTCAAAGAGATTGGCAACTTGTGCCGCCTCTGCAAAGCCATCGCCAGCAACACGGAGCTGGTGAAGCCCGGAGGGGCTCAGTGCCTGCCCTCAGGTAGGTCAGACTAACTCCTGCCTGCAGCAGGGCTTGCTTGAGCTGGGCTCCTCAGCTGCAAACCACAGAGCATGGCTGCTGCTTGCTGCCTCCTTTTCTTCCCAAGGCAGCTTGGCCCTTCTAGAACATGTCCTTGGTTGTGCTTTCTGGGACATGAAAAAGAAAAACAGCCTCTTTAACACCCAAGACACCAGGCATGTTCTTTGGGATTTAATCCAGGAAGATAAGAACAGAATTGTGTCTGTTCTTTCCAGTCATGGGTATTGCTTATGATACACTTTAATCTTTTGGATCAGTAAATATCTTCTTAGTAGCTCCTGAGTAACCATCAAATCACACCTGATCTCACTGCAGTGAGGTTACTGTGTCTATGGCTTTGCATACCTGACCAGTGGCTGTCTCTCCCAACTTAAAGAGTTCACCAGGTTGTGGAGCTGAGCCTAGGAAGTGCATATTGGCTTCAGGCCAAAAGCCAATCCCATGCCTGGAGAAAATCCCTGCAGGCAGACAGCACTTGCTGTTTGTGCTGCTTCCTGACAGCTGGGGACAGACAGCAGTGGCCATGTCCTGTCCTGTGCTCATGGCACAGAATGTCCCTTCAAAATATAGCAGCTGAGGTCTCTGGTGCTGAGACCTCCAGGGCTTTGGCAAACCAGAGTGGCAAGGGGAAGCATCTGCTGACAAATGGGGCCTGCAGCTTTCTCTTGGGGTTCTCTTTTTGGTTTGTTGGTTGTGGGTTTTGGTTTGCTGGGTTTTGTTGGTATTTTTTATCCCCTTGCTCCAGTGTGCTTCCATTCCCTGTGCTGCTCTCCATCCCTTGCTCTTTCTTTCTCTCCAGGTTACAGCATCTCCTCCTTTCTGCAGATGTTGCACCCTGAGTGCAAGAACATCCCAGAGCCAAACCTGCTGCCTGGACAGCTCTCTCATGGGGCAGTGGGGGTGAAGGATGGGAAGGTGCAGTGGATCTCCATGGCATTTGAATCGGTGAGCACATGGCATTGCTACATATTCTGGTGATAGTTTAATCTTGTGACTTCTGGGGGTTTAGCTCTGCTCTTTCTGCACTGGCCACTTTCATTTGCAGTCATAACTTAGTGTTTATTAGTGTCTGTGCCTTGTTGCAGACAGATACCTGCACTCACAAGTTGTAAGAAGTGGCTACTTGTGCCACACTTAGCTCAGGCAAAAAGCTGGTGGCAGATTTGCCCAAATGCCACTGCCAGTTCTACCTGGTGCTGCCACTCCAGCTGGCTCTCCCCTTGCCACAGAAGAAGAGCAGGGCACCAGTAACAAGTTCATCTCATTACAGACAACCTACAAGGGGAAGTCGTCCTTCCAGACCTATGCTGACTACCTGAAGTGGGAGACATTCCTGCAGCAGCAACTCCAGCTCTTCCCAGAGGGCTCTGCTCTCCGGCACGGTTTCCAGACCTGTGAGCACTGGAAGCAGATTTTCATGGAGATTATAGGTAAGTGACTGCCATGTTTCTCTCCCTGGGAACTCACTCTGTGATACACCTCCACTCTGTCCTGTCTGGTGGGCCTGGGTTATATCTTCAGTCCCTTGCCATTGCTGTGCAAAATCCTAAAGGCTGTTCCTGCTCCAAGCAATGTGTACTGTCAAAATCCTAGTCAGAGCCCAGGAGAATCAGCCCTGCTGATGTGAGATCCAGGAAGCTGATCATCTTCTTTCCACTCTCATCCTCTCCCCTCCATCTCCCCCAGTGTGAGTCCCTCGCCAGCAGGGACATGGTGCCTTTCTCATGCAGCTGTCACCTCCAGGATTCAAATAGCTGACTCTTCTCTTCCAGGAGTGCAAAGTGCCCTGTATGGTCTTGTCCTCTCTCTGGTCATCTGTGTGGCTGCAGTGGCCGTGTTCACCACACACATCCTCCTCCTGCTGCCAGTGCTGCTCAGCATCTTAGGTAAAAATGCCAATTCCAATGTGCCAGGCTTTCACTTAGTCTGCAGTTGGTGGGTTGTGGCACTGCTGAGTCTGGTGATTTGAACTGAATTGCTCTTACTCTGTGTAAACCCTTTTGGCTTTCCAGGAGTCAGTCCTGGATAATGGACTTGCTAAGTGAACAGAAGAAACTCTCAACAAATGCACAGGAACCTCATTGGGAAAGTAGATTTGTGTGCCTAATTCCCAGTGTGTTTTATCTACACAATCCCTTCTATTTGTTTAAATAAGGGTTTTAGCTACACAAATGCCATCCCTGCCTGTTATGTATAATAATGTGATTAAGTCCCACATGCTTTGAATAACAATTGCATTACTTCCCAAGAATCTGCACCATGGCTGCTGTTTCCAAGCAGTGGGAGATGTTAAAAGCTGAATATTTTAGCAGCTTTGTTAGTATTTGAAGCAAATTTGTAAATAGTTCCCTCTCCCTGGCTTGGTGATTTGACGATATTGTGGTCTAAGTGTGTTGCTAAACTTCTCAGTTTGAAAATCAAATCTATCATTTTGAAACCACTTGCTCTCCCACACATGACTCACAAACAAACATCACTCTTGCCTTTAAAAAAGTAACCGTGTGTGTAACTCCAGCAAGCAAAACAAGGGGCTCACTTCCCTGTAGTGCCTGTGCACACCCACATCTACCTGGGCTTGGATTCATTTAGCAAGAATTAGTCTAGATTGACATCAGTCTGATTTATCTGGGTGCTCCACTAGCCCCAGCAAGTCTGATTGCCTTATGGAATGGTCCCTGTGGCAAGGGAAGGGGAGGGAAGTGTTTGCCTCTGTGGCAGCAGTGAGTGTGTACAGGGCTCTGGCTGGCACACAGACCTGTGGGGATACAATCCCAAACTCCCTGGGGATTGACTGGTATCAGTAGGCCTGGGCAGCAGTCCTGGAGTCCTTGGCATGTGCCTGACATCACCTTCTTCACACAGGGGTCGTCTGCTTGGTGGTGACCATCATGTACTGGTCTGGCTGGGAAATGGGGGCTGTGGAGGCCATTTCCCTCTCCATCCTCGTTGGCTCCTCTGTGGATTATTGCGTGCACTTGGTGGAGGGCTACCTGCTGGCAGGGGAGAACCTGCCACTGCACCAGGCAGAGGTGAGCTCTGCTCTTCCTAGAGCCTTGCATTGGTTCCTCTCGTGCTATCTGTGCCACTTGCCTGGGATGCAAGACCCACGACAGGCAAGGGGGGACATGTCCCACCACCCTCACAGCACCCTTGGGGTGTTTGCTGCTTGTCCAGCTGACTGCTCAGACTGTGAGCTTGTGTGCCTGAGCACAGTAAAACCAGCTGAGGGTCCCTTTCTTGCTGGCCACAGCAGTGCCCAAAGCAACCCCTTTTCACGTCCAAGCGAAGACAGTCTGTGCTGGAACAGCTCCACACTCCTTCTATAACCTCTGCAAATTGCTTTGCTCTGCTGTGCTGGGCCTCCAGCTTTTTTATGGCCTCCTTAACAGCTCTTGTCTCTCTGGGAAGATGGAGACCCCACAAAAGCTTGGGATCCCTGATGGCAGGTCTCTGCCTGCACACAGCACCTGTGTTATTCAGGCCCAGCAGTCAGCCTGACATGGTGCAAAGCTGGCACAAAATCCAACAGGCTTTGTTGGGTTGTTGACAAACAACCCTATGGTTGTTTTTCTAGTGGGCTCAGAGACTGAATGAACTGTCCAAGCTGTGCTTTTTTGTGGACTGGGATTTCATGAGCTAAACCACCTCTGTAACTCCCTGACAGGAGCAGGGAGCCAGGTGGGAGTCGGGCTCTTCTCCCAGGAACCAGCAGCAGGACAAGAGGGCTCAGTCTTAAGCTGTGCCAGGAGAGGTTTAGATTGGACATCAGGAAGAAATTCTTCACAGAGAGAGTGATCAGACATTGGAATGGGCTGCCCAGGGGGGTGGTGGAGTCACTGTCCCTCGGGGTGTTTAAGGACAGACTGGATGTGGCATCCAGTGCCATAGTCTGGTAGACAAAGTGGTGTCGGGTCAAAGGTTGCCCTCAATGACTTCAGAGGTCTTTTCCAGCCTAGCTGATTCTGTGACTCAAAGCCTGAGCTGTGAGTCCAGCCCGTGTTGCTGTGCCCTGACGCCGCTGTCCCTCCCCCAGGACCCCCGGGCGTGCCGGCAGTGGAGGACCGTGGAGGCCGTGAGGCACGTGGGGGTGGCCATCGTGTCGAGCGCCGTCACCACCGTCATCGCCACCGTCCCGCTCTTCTTCTGCATCATCGCCCCCTTCGCCAAGTTCGGGAAGATCGTGGCCCTCAACACGGGGGTGTCCATCCTGTACACGTTAACTGTGAGCACGGCCCTGCTCAGCATCATGGGCCCCGGCACCTTCACCCGCAGCAGGACTTCCTGCCTCAAGGCCGTGCTGGGGGTGCTCCTGGCCGGCCTGCTGGGCCTCTGCGTCTGCCTCGCCCTGCTCAAGAGTGGCTTTAAGATCCCCCTCCCCAACGGGACAGCCCTGTAGAACCCAGGCCGGGAGGCTCTGTCCTCTTGCTCTCTCCTTTCTTTTTTCTTTTCTTTTTAAAGGATATTTTTTGTAAAGAAAACAAAAGAGGAAAAAAATCCCCTTTTTTCCAGAAGTTTTTCAACTCCAGATGCACTTTATTTTCTAATGAGTTTTGCTCTAAACTTGTATTTATTTTGGGTAGTGATGGATGGTTGATGGACAGTGAGGGATGCCCAGGGAATACCTCAGCCCGTGAGTAGGAGGGGAAGAGGTCTCCTTCTCTAAGTTTCCTTTCTGCTTTTCTTTTTTTTTCCTTATCTTGTTCTTTTAAATTTCTTTTTTTTTTTTTTTACAAACAGAGCTGTCTGGAACCGCAAAGCTAAAAGGGGAGAAGTTGGGAAGGCCATCTGATCCTTTTAAAAACACTTCCCTCTGTCTCTTCCCTCCCCTTGTCCAGGGCCAGCATGGCAACGACGGCTCTTTAGGCGATGTCCTGCCCCCACTCCAAGCCTGTGCCTCTTTACCTGAGCCTTCAAGAACATCAGTGAGCTGTTGGACAGGCCTGGAGAACAGCATTGTCTGGTCCTTTACCTGTACTCAAGCCAAACCAGCAGTGAACTCACTGCACAGGAGCTCTCATGGGTGTCACTGTGGGATCCGAACTAGAGGTGCTGGGTGGCACCACCTGCTTTCAGCATTCAGGGAGGGTGTCGGGACACATGGCTTTCCCCTTCTTTCTGAGGGGACAGAACACCTTTTGCTGGAGTCTCTTGGGTCTGTGAACAGCCATCAACAGCCTGCCCTCTTCTCCCTCATCTCAGTAGTCAGGTCAAGGCACTATTGATGCCCAGTCCCTCCTGGTCACCTCACCAGTCGCTGCCTCTCCCCTTCATGGTGGAGAGGAAACAGCCCTGAGGTCCCTGCAGAGCCCTTTGGTCACAGCAGTCAGCTCTTATCCTGAGGACAAGGGAACCCTGGGTTACCCAGGCAGAGCCCAAACCTGGTGCCATGCACAGCATCCTCTGTGGCAGCTCAGAGACACCCTCCCGTGTGGGGACACGAGGGCAGCGGAGCTGCAGCTGCCGCCTGCTCCAAGCAGATGGTTTATATTAAAGTAAAATGAAATCGCAAACTGATGCCATTAACAAGTACATTTTAAGCATCACTGATTCTATCATATTTTTAAAATTGAAATAGCTAAGTGTGCATTGATATGCAGCACATCTGGTCCTCGGCAGAAGGGAAGGGTCAGGCCCACAGGGAGATGCATTAACCGTTATTTACAGGGATACCAGAGGGATGTGGCCAGGAAGGAGCCTGACTCCATTTCTTTGCAGATTCCATGTCCTGGTGGTTTTGTGTTCTCTGTCTGGTTCAAAACCCCTTTTTAAGGTAGAAATTCCAGGAAGCCCATCCTCATTTTCAGCCAAGTTTTGGGGCCTGTGCTGCTTGAGAGACCAGCAGCTGCTTCTGCTTGGCTCAGTGCAGCCCTGCTAATCTTGCACCTTCACATCATGTCACCTCTGTGGAACTGGGTCAAATGCTTGTTTCTAAAGTAGGTCCCTCAAGGTGGGGAAAGGAGTGACAGGACAGGACTCTTGTTGATTCCGGGGGAAGCCAGAGATTGCCAGAGCAATCCTGCTGCAGGCAGTGAGGTTGGTGAGAGTGTGAGCAGAGCAGACCTGGTTTCTCCTCACTATCCCATGGTGCAGCTGAGCTACCCCTTTCTGCAAAGTGTTAAATGTTCCCTGGCACCTACCTCTGATCTACACCAGCTCCTTTAAAATGAACCCTGTGCCCATGAATAAATGGTTCTGGGAAGGATTTTTGACTATCCTTAAGCTGTGCTGCTTTGATGGCTGCTGTGCACAGTCCAGCCCAATCCTTGATCTGTAACCCATGCTCTTCCCTACGTCTGGGCTCCAGGTTTAACTCCTGCTGTGCCCTGAGCACTCCTAAGTGGCAGTGGGCAGAGAGGGCAAGGTGCTGATGATACACAACCCCCTGGGACAGAAGTGGCTGTGCAGGTGCTGCAGGGGAGAATGAGGTGTCCCTGCTGCTGCTGCCAAGGATGCTCTGGCTGGTGGCCTGACCTGCATTTGGCAAAGACCTCAACCTCCTTGGGGTGATTAAAGCTGATGGATATTTCCAGGTCACCAGAGAAGAGAATAAGGTGCTGAGGGCACCCTTAGAGGAAATTCCTCCTTCTATGAGCATGAACAGACTTGAAAGGCCTTGAAGACAAGGCATAGGTGTGCTTTGAATCCTGCAAGGTTGAAAGCTCATTTTAGCCCCTGGTGTCCTACATTTATGCTCACTATAAAGAGGCTACATAAGCCCCCCACCTCCAGCAGGACTCTGGACACACCATGCTGGGAACATTCATTCAGCCACTCTTGGAAGGCAAAGATTAATTTCAAAGTAGTGGGAAACCTTTTATGTCTCCTGGGTCTGATCTGGCAGTGTCTGATCTGTGGACGAAAATAACAGAGTTCTTGGCACATGACAGGGTCTGTCCTGTTTTCTGGAGCAGGCAGGGAAAAGGACAAGCTCTCATTTTGCCTCCTCCTCTCTGCCCAGCCCAGCTCCCTCCGTGCAGAAGGGCTGGCTGGCACTGGCAGGAGCAGGGCATCACCTTGACCTTGATTGTTCGAGGTGGCACTGGGAAAGCAAGGCTGGAATTACTCAGAAAGGAGCAGGAGACACTGAGATAAGCTGCAGCAGATGAGTCACAAAGGCACATTGAGGAGGTTGTGCCCCTCCAGCAAGGAAACTGAGGCAAGGAGAGGAAGAGGAGCTTACACCAGGTTGTAGCAGGATGGCAGAAAAGCCAGGAGATGATCTTAGGTGATGTTTTTCACTACAAGGACTCATGTGATGTTGGTAGTGACTAAACACAGTCATGACATTTCTCTTAAGACCTAACTAAGATTTGCCCCATCACCACTTCACTCTGCACAGCTCTGTGGTCAGGGTAGCTGGTGCTTTCTCCCATGGAGTGAAAGAGGTTTAGAGGTGGGGCCCAGCCTGTCAAAACACAACATCCAGATCTTCCCAAGCATCTGTGGAGATGATAAATCAGAAGCAGATGTATACATCCATTTCCACATAGGCAGTGTCCTCCCTGTGATTACAAAATATCCATAAAATTACAGAGGGAAGAAAAGGGATGGCTTTATCTGAGCAAATGTGGAGGTGGGCTGACAGCCCTGCTGGGAATTGGTGCTCTGAGGCAGATGCTTGTAGCAATAAAAAGCAAGGCCTCACCTGTCTGGTGCTGTTCCAGGAGCAGATGCTCAGCCTAAATCGATTCCTCCCACATCTCTGTCTATCTTCTTCCACTGATGCCTCCTCTGTCTCCCAGACCATCTCTGGGGCCCCCTTGTCTTGCTGAGCAAGGTTCAGTCTTCCCCATGGTAGCTGCTCATGCCTAAGGTGCTTGCAGAGTCTGGACTGAAAGTGGATGGAGAAGTTTCCGGGAGAATTTCGCAGGCAGAGGAAGACAGGGAATTAAACTGCTTCACACAAACCTGTCAGTTTTGATGTATTTGAACAGTAGAACATATCAGACCAGCCTTATTTGGAAAAGAATGCTCTGATTTTCCATTTCAAAACAATCTTGCTGCAATTAAAAGGAACCATACATGAGTTCTGAGTTAGAGCACATGGCAGGGGAATGTGCCTGTTGACTGCCCACTCCCTTATTTCTAGTAAATCCTGTTTTGAGGGTTAACTCCTGAAAAGTTAATGTTTCAGGAGCAGGAGTCATTCTGGAACTGTTCCTGCAGAACAGAGCAGGTCCTGTCCTGCCCAGGAGGTCTCTCCCTGCCAGCCCAGGCCAGTGGCAGAAGGGCACTGCCTCCCAGTGCTGAAGCTCTGTGAATCATGCACAGGGCTGGTGTGGCTGCTCTTTATCTTCAGTGGAGCTGCTGAGTGAGTTCAGGGCTCCCTGTGGCTGCGGGGACAGAGTCCCTGCTCTCACTAGCCCTGTCCACATGAGCTTTGGAGCAAGGAGGAACAGAGTTGCTTTGTGATGTGCAAAGACCATGTCAGAGGAAGGAACAGACCCAGGACTCCTCGCTCTGTTTGTTTCTTTATGTTGTGCTGCCTCTTGAGGGTTTGAGCAACTGGGCCATCAGGTTTGGCCACTGAACTCAGCAACTGCCAAGGCTGCAGGTTCTGAAAGGGATCAGTGGCTGAGCTGGGCTGTGTTTCTCAATCCCTGCTGGATCTGAAACTACAACAGAGCAAAGGCAGCCTGAGAAATATCATGAAGGACACATGGCATGTTTAGAGAGCTACTGGGACCACTGACACAGCAATCTGGATGCAATGGTCTCCAGAGACCCTGGCTTTGTCTCTGCTGGAGCAGAGATGTTGCTTTATGTCAGTGTCTAATTCTTTTAGCTGGTCCTGCACTGGATTTTCCTACCAGAGCAGCCTGCCCTCCTGCAAGGTTACAAAAGGCTTTTTATTTAACCCCATGACACATATAAATCCTCCCACACTGTCCACTGAGGAAGCTGTGCAGATTGATTTGCAGCCAGGCAAGAAAAATTCACAATCTCTTGGCTACTTCTTCTGAAATCACTGCTCACCCCAGATAGCACACAGGCCATAGTTCACAGACTTTTCAAAGGCCTGTGCTAACTGCTCTGCCCTGGGTTAGCACCCAGGGTCCCAGAGCTAACAGGCTTTCAAGGCCTGTCTTCATCCTGAGGACAGAGTTGTTTGTCTTTCTCCTCTCCACTCCTCCTTTGGGCAGGGGAGGGAAATGGATGGCAACAGCCAGGACCAGAGGAACAAGGAGATGAGCAGAAAGGTTTGCAGGGGGCAGCAGAACAAATGGGAGGGAGAATGGTCCAAAATCCAAGGAGAGAAGAGGTTATGAGCACCCCAAGGACAGAGGGAGGGAGGGCACTGCCTTTTCACCACATCTTGTGCAGACCTTAGAGTGTCAGTTCTCAGAGTGATGTAGCACAATTCCCGATGTAAGCGTGTTCCTTTTATAAGTCGTCTCCTACCCTCACTATTTTCAGTGTTCCTTGATTTTTGGAGACTGTTGTAAATAAAAGATTTTGACATTCTCATGTTTGGATGCCTCACTCGTCACCACATCGCTGTTTGTGCAAATGCAGTGACAGCCAGAGTGGCACTGGCAGGATCTGTGCTGTGTGTGTAAGGAACACAGGGGGAAGGAGGCCACAGAACCAGTTTCCAATGTGCACAAGTTGGCTGCTCCTACTGCTGAAGTAGGGCCTCTTGAAGCCAATTTATCACATCCAGAAGAGCTGGCAGTCTGGAAAAGGCAGCTCAGGATCCCACACAGGTCTGCAAGAGGACTGGATCAAGCAGGAGCATTAGCCAAGGTTTGTGGAGCCTTTTTACTCCTCCACTCCATGCTGTGCTTCTTCCAGAGCATGAAGATTGTCCCATGACTCCATGAGAAGGGGATTCACCTGCCTGCTCCTGCAGCACTGCAGCTTCTCACAGCACATCGTGCCTGGCATGAACTTCTGGTAATATTTTCTCTCTGTGCTGCAGCACAAAGGGCTGTTCTGCTGCTCCCAGGACCCCACTGAGGCAGGGGGAAGACCCCTGCACCCCCTCGTTTGTGTGTGCCCACAGGGCACCCAGGTACAACGCTGCTGGGAAGGACAGCACTGACAGCACAAACCTCCCTTGATTTCCAGCCCTCACTTCTTCAGTGAGGCCAAAGTTTCTGGTGAAACCTCTGTTAATAAATACCAGGAAGGCTCAGCTCAGTACCCACAGGAAGGAGGAATGTGTTCCCTTTAATGAGAAGTTGGGGATTGCCGTAGGGGAGAGTTTATGCTCAACCTTGGTGTTGGGAAATCGCCAGGAAAGACTGGAAGGGGGTTGGTTTTGGCTACGAATTCACCCCTTGCCCAAGAGCAGGTGTGACAGGCACTCCCTGGCACACGGGCAGGGAGCTGTGTGCGGGTTGCGGAGCACAGAGGAGGCACAGGTTTCCCTTTGCAGGACTGAAGGACCACCTGGTGAGTGCCCAGGTCTGCCAAATGTGGGGATGGGGGCACAGGAAAGGGCTGGGACAGCTGCAGACACAGGCAGAGATGGACAGGTTCCATGGCTCTTCAGAAAACGGCTGCTGGGCTGAGGAAGGGTTTGGGGAAGGGGCTGGGACGAGGGATTACACAGGGTGTCAGCTGCTTGCTGTTCATTTCAAGCTGGCAGAGGAGGGAAGGAATTGTGTTTCCATCTGCAGGAGCCTGTCCATGCAGGCTGCTGGCTCAGCCCCCGTGCTAAGGCTCATGGTCCACACTGAAACCTGCTGCCTGCCACTCAGCAGAGCCCCATCTCTGCTTCCAGGTGAGCGAGTCTGGTGTGAAGTCTTCACCACACACAGCAAATTCCCCTTGGTCTTCTGTCAGCCCCTGGCACAGTGAGGTCTCCATTACCTCCACAGCAGCGTTTGAGGGCTCTACCTGTGCTCTCTGGGCCCCTTCTCACACAGGCTCCTTCTGTGTGGGTCCAAACTGAATGATCCCAGTACCAGGGTAAAAACCAGAATGCTTGAACACACGATTCCAATACATCGATCTGGTGGTGGGTATGTTAATGAGGAGGACAGGTTATGTTAATTAGGGGACAATTTTAAGCTAACTAGAGGATTACACAATTCTCTGCTAAGGTGAAGCAAGGTGGTTAATATGTTTCCATAGGAAGGAGCTACATGGGGGAGAGAACAAAAGGGGTTTCTACAAAATCTGACAACATCACCACGAAGTCCATCCATATCTAGCGAAGGAGACAGGATAATCAACCCAGCTGAGTGTTAACAGGTCGTGTGAGGAGGCTTTTGGCTCTCAAAGCAAAAGCTTCCCCGAACTCCCACTGCCCATGGTTTGCTGTATAATCCTGTCAGCTCTCCTGTTGACAGCTGAGTTTCAGATTCCAACATCCTTCCCACCCCAAAACCAACCCCACCACTGGTGGCTTGGCACAGAAATGGGGAGCTTTTAAACCTTACTTGACTCAACCACGCTGATAGGAAAAAAAAAAAATGGAGTATTTTCGGTTTTTTCTTTATTTTTACTCCTTGATGTTTTTCTCCCCCCTGCTGTGCTCGGTGCCTCCTCCCATCTCTCTCTCATATGGTGCCTATGAGGGCATTGCCCTGCATTGAGCTCGGCCCCTGGCTGGTTCCTGAGAGCCCCACATGGCTCATTATCCCTTTCTGAGAAGCTCGGGAACAGCTTTCCCCTCTGACAAGCGACACAGGGGTCAGTCAGAGAGGATGACTCACCCTCTTGCCTTCCCCAGTAATTTGTCACCCTGCAGATGACACATCTTAGTGGCTCCTCCAGAGCTCTAGCAGCCCCGTGGGGAGCTGTGCTTTGGAGATGCTCTTTTTTTATCCTTGTTGGCTGTTTATTCAGTTATTTTGTGCTCCCCAAACCCTGAGGATGATGAGCAAAAGCCAGAGAGGCTGGGTGCCAGGCCCTCCTTTCTGTAAGCCAGGGCAGGAGCTGAAGTGAGCCCAAAACAGTGGGTACTTGGGAGGTTTGAGGCTCCTGTGTTTCTGTGTGTTGGCCCACAATGCCTATTTCTTGTTGCCTTTTTCTTTTCTCAAGTTAGAACAAGTTTATTGACTGCAGCAGGCAGGGACACGGAGCCTTGTAGCACCGTGGTGGGTGTTTTGACAGGGAGAAAAGCAGTGAAAGAGCCTGGATAGGAGTAAAGGCTGCAGTGCCTTGAGCTGGGGTCAGAAAGATTACCAAAGACTCGGTTTCAACCCTTGATTTGAAGCAGAGAAGCTGCTTGGCTGGGTGGGGTTGTGTGTGCATCAGTCTGGGTTAAACTGGCAGGGTAAGTGCAGCCATGGCTGGGCTGGAAAGCAGCAGCTGGCACCAGCCTCTGGTGGTGGGGCATGGGGGAGGCTAAATTAAATCACAAACACAGAACACTTCTACTGCCTGCCTGAATCACAGCCTGCCTTGAACATGAAAGCTTCTGCTTGTGGAAAAGGAGGTTGTGAGGCAGCAGTGAGGGGTGACTTCGGCAGGAAGGAGGTGTGGATGGCCAAGAGCAGGTAAGTCTGAGAGGAGGGGCTGTGGTGCTGCTTTGGGTAGCCCGTGTGAGAGCATGTACAGGACAGGTCATGTCCTCTTCCAGTAGAAGATGTGCCAAGATGAGGGTGAGGTGTGAGGACACACAGTTGCTGAAGGGCTCAGCTGAAAAGTGGCACTGAGAGCGTTGTGGCTTGGCTGGTTTGGGCAGGAAGACAAGCAGCTTGTGTTCTTTGTTGGGCTCATCCTACCTACAGATGTGGGCACTGATGTCTCATTCCCTGGCACCAGGGAGCTCTGCAGCCTCCTTGGAGCGTGATGGGTGTTGGGTGATGAGGAAACTCCCATGTGAAACGAGGTGCTCTGAGATTATTTCTCTAACCAGGCTGAACCTGGAGAGTGGGGCAGGGCAAACTCAGGGTGAGCTTTTCAAACTGCTGTGCAGAGGTAATTGCCCACAAATGGTTGTCTGAGTGTGGAAAAAGTTTGTTGCCTCAGCATTGAGCACTGTCTGTCAGAACAGTTCCAAGCTCAGGGCAGAGATGAGAGCCATGAGCTGTCCCTTGGTGCCATTCAAGAGCATGATGAGTTTGCAGCTGCCTGCCATCGCTGCTCTGCTTCGCTTGAAGGGGTTTGTGTTTGATGGATAAGGTAGTTTTGTCACAGGAGGGTGAGCAGTGATGGTTCATTGCCTTGAGTGTCACCTGGACCCGTGGTTGTTTCCTAAATGAGAGGCAGCCCAAGAAGTGCTGCCTGTGGGATTTTCTTTCCAGCTCTTTGTTTGGAGAGGGGGAAGCTTCTCACTGGAAAAACTCCTTTAGCTGCCAGACAGCAGGAACAGTCTGGGGGGCTGCCTGAATTCTGGGAAAGCTAGACCAGCTTTTTATTTTTCTTTCAAATGCTACTGGGTTAGCTCTGGACAGTGCTCCAATGTATGCTCTTTGGGGGTCAACAGTTGCAGAGGCTGGTGGATGATTTCTTAAGGGTTTTTTTTTTTAACCCTTGCAGTCTTCCTGAGGGTTCTAGTTTGTCAGAAACATAGGTGTGAATAAACAGACCTGCCCCCTGCCCCCATATCCATGTATCTCTCTAAGGAGCTGCTATGAGGGAGCCAAAGGACAAACCCAGGCTGTTGTGAATGCCTGGAATGACAGTGATGATAGACCATGAGCTGTCACGAGTGCTTTGTGTCTGTATGTGTTTAAGCTTTATTTTTCCTGATGTAAAAAGGGAAGTGACATCTGTGTCTAATGTGTGAGGCTGTGACCTCAGTGAAATCTGCTGATGGATGCTGCTGGAAGGCTCCTGTGCATCATCTAGGGCTGCCAGAACATGGGAAGGCTGCTGTTTCCTTGGGGCCTGGATTTTATGTGGGGAGAGAAATCACACTCTGGACTCCCCCAGTGTGTGTTTAGGCTTCTGGTGTGGTGACAGATCTCACCCTCCAAAATGCAGTTACCATCCTCCAGCTGCTTGCCAGAGGCTCAGGTTTGCTGGGCCTTTGCTGCTCTGGAGCTTTATGGCTGAGGAGTCTGGTGATAAACCTGAGAGAAGAGCATGCCTTAACCCTGGAGAGCACAGAAGGCACCAGGCCAGAGACCCCCAGCCAACCACTAATTTTGTCCTCCACAGGTTGTCATCGTGTGCTACCCAAGAAGACACTCAGTGCTCTCCAGAAAGCCTCTCTGCTGTCTGCTCTGCTGAGGCCATTTCTAATACAGCCAGCTACAGAAAAGCAGATTCAGCTTCCTCCAGATGCATGGAGATAAGTAAGTTTTTCCTCCAGCACTGCTGCTCTGAATCCATTCCTTCGAGCTGAGAAAGCTCCTTACCCAGCTGACTCATAACAAACCCTCCCTGCCCACCCACAGCTGGATTTTGGGGATGCTCTGTGCAGGGTTAACTGGGTGCTGGGACAGCTCAGCAGGCAGAGCCACGCTCCCTGTGCTGTGTTTGAAGGGGTCAGTGGCTGCAGCCCTGGCCTGGAGCTGCTGCAAGAGCCTGGCTGGGGAAGGCTGATGGTGACCAGCCTCTCCCTGACGTGTGCTCCCAGCCTGTCCCATTTATTAGCAGTTAAAACTTGCTGTCTCTGCTCCAAACGGAGTGTTTACAGCATTGACGTGAACAGCTGTCCCAGTCAGCCAGATCAGAACAAATGGGAGCTCTGGCTGGAGTGTTATTTCGCTGCAAGGGGGCAATACATCTTATTACTAAACAATGAAGCTGGTGATGGATGGTGACGAGTCACTTTGCTGTCTTGCTTGATGATCACACTGAAAAATAAACATAAAACTGGGCATGTTCACAGGGATCTAGGCAGGGCCTTGCATTGTAGCTGGGAAGAGACAGCACTGAGGTTCTCTGGTGTCTTATCTGCAACAGCTTTTGCATCAGGCTATTGATTATGCTCCCTTCTCTCCAGGAGGGGTGTGGTGGCTGTGGGACAAAATTTTTGGGGAGAGAGGGGAAGGGTGGCTGGTCAAAAACATGGGATGTTGCAAAAGCTAAAGACAACTGGTTTTGTTCCTGGGAGCACTGCAGAGCTCTTGTCCTTGGTAATGCTGTCTCATTATCAGGCAGCGTGGGTTGACCTGTGCTGCTTTGATCCAGCCAGAAGGAGGGCTGTGCTATCGTGGGAGCCTGGGGCTCAAAGCAGGGGGGAGTGGGAACAAGGTACTGCAGAAGGCCATGGAGGAAAATTATGGTTTCTGGGGGTTCGAGGTCCGCCTGAGGGCCAGGCATGTCACCCTGCTGCCTCAAGGGACCTGCATGGGGGACTGTAAGCCACAGCCTCCCTGAGCAGAAAGCTGGAACAAATGAAATGCTTATTTACTGCCAGCACAAAATTGGAGGAATTGTGTTTGACAGACAGACAGAGGTGAATGAGTCTGGTCAGGCACCTCTGGTTCTGTGCAGCTGCAGCAGCCAAGCTCAAGCCTGTGCAGGTACATTACCCACAACTGCAGAGACTCTGCTGGGCTCTTGGACTGGGCTCAGCAGGAGCTGCAGAGAGGGAGAGCTGCTGGCTACGGGTGGGGTGTGACTCACTGATCTCTACACCTACCTTCACCCACGCACCCTTCCCTGCCGCTTCCAAGAGCAGACAGCACAAGGACCTGGATTTTTCTTATCGGCTCTCCCCCGCTCTAAGGGTGTTTTCTTTCAAATGGGAGCTGTGAAAGGATCAGAACAGGTGGTGCTGTGATTTCACTCCAGAATAAATACATTGGGAGCACAAGTGGAACAAGCAGAAGAGCCCCATGGGAAGCAGCATCTCCTGTGTTTGGGTGGTGGTGCAGGTGTGGCACAGCAGGGCTGACAGCAGTGAGGGCTGGGGCGGGTGTCTGAGTGGCACGGGCAGTGTTGGGAAACCAATTAAAGCTCATTTAAACTATTAGCATATCAGCAGGCAGGAATTCTTCCGACTGGATTGGTTTCACTAGGGGATTGGGGAATAGGGCCAGCATTCATCTGTCAGCTCTTCCTTCAACACGCTTGTATTCATCATTTCTTAAGGGTTTTTTTTTTTGGGATCTGCTGCAGGAGAGCAGCAGAGGGGCTTGGAGTATCCCTGAGGAAGGGCATTCCCAGCATTTCACTGTGCAGCAGGAGCCGTGGTGATGAATGGCAGTGCAGGGATGAGCTCTTGGTTGGGAGCCCTGAAAGCAAACAGCAAAGCAGCTCTGTTTTGGTCTCTGTGTTTGTTGAGTAGATGAAGGACGGGGAAGCTTTTTAAAAATCCCAGTCCTCTTCTTCCCAACACATTCTCCAGGGTATATATTTATATTTAGTACCTACTTAGCAGAGGGAAGGGGAGGGCTGTCTGGGAAGGGGGTTTGCTGAGAGAGGATGGGTTTGTAATCCAGACAGATTCAAAGACTAACTTAAATAGAGCATTAATGGAAGAGGGAAAGTTTTGAGATTGCAGCTTTCTATTTTGGCAAAAAAAAAGGAGCTGTCTGTGTGTGCTGGCTGCTGGTGGAGTGCAGGGTGTCTGCTCCCTGCATGGAGCTTTCATTTCTGTTCACACAGGCATTCTTGAGGGCATTCTTGCTGGTTGGGGGGATTTTGGGATCAAGTCCTAAAGGGGTCAGGAAGATGGTGAGTGGAGCTGTCTTACCCCTCATGTGAGTGCACCATGGTGGAACGAGCAGCAATGCTGCCAGCTTTGGGGCTCACTTGCCTGTCTCCAGACACACCTGAAAGCAGCCTGGCCTGGTGACCTGCAAGTCAATGCTGGACACATCTGGGAAAGACCCTGTGGCTTTGTCCTTCTTCCCAGGTGGAAATTGGGGCTTTGAAGCCCTGCTGAGCAGTGCCTCTCCCTGCTGCCTGGCTGTCTTCCTGCTGGCTCTGCTGAGCTCCCATTACCTCGCTCCTGTAACTGTCTTTTACCTTAAAATCGTTCTGAAATTGGAAAACCCAGTGCTGAAAGATTTGCTGGACATCAGACTGCAGCTGAAATCATTATGCTCCCTTCTTTTGTTCTTGTCAAGGTCACTGTGCTTCTGGAGATTTTATTTCTGACTGTTCAATAGAGAGGAGTGTGGGGACCAGACAACTCCTGTGCAGTGCATCCCTGCCCGGGGACTGTCTGGGACCAAGCTGCAGGTTCTTCAGATGCATTGGCTCTTTGGGTCAGTCAAACCCCTGATTTCTTTACATTGATTTCTGGTTATTTTTGTTGATAAACATCAATATTTGATATTACAGCCCTGTTGCCTGGTTACCATGGGGCAGAGAAATCATGTGGACTTGATTCCTGTGGGTGGTTGTGGCTGGTGTGTGAGCAGTGCCCAAGCAGCTGTCTGGGGTAGGAGGGACACTCAGGACCTGGAGAATGTCAGAGACATGAAGGATACAGATCCAGTTGGAGTCAGAGATTGAAGCACGAGTTAGGTGATGAGATACTTAACTTTCGTGGACCTGGGTACATGGAAAAACAAGAAAATAATCTGAAGAAGGTCTCTGCCCTCCTGCACTAGAATAGGTAGGAAAAGTTAGTCTCTGATACCACCAAGGAAATCACACCGTGGTCCCTGGACAGAGGCTCTGACAATCATTTCCTGCAAATGCTTTGGCCAGCGAATCAGTCACTCAAATATTTGCTGAGAGGTGGGTTCTCAGCTCAGCCTGTGCCTGGCTGAGCCCTTGCCAAGGAGGCACGAGGATGATGGGAGAGGTGACCTGGGCTGCTGTTGGTTTCTGCACTCGGAGGAATTTGGCTTCTGAAAAATGCAAATGTAGTTGGAACCAATTTTGTTCACGAACGTGAACAGACACTCAAAGGACCTTTTTTTCAATCTCCCCATGACTTCTCCTTCTCTAATTGCTAGGATGAATGCATAAACTCTTATACTGAAGTGTTCACAAGAGCTGGTTTACTCATTTTACTCTTTTTCTTGGCATAAAAGTTCTCTTATTAAGCAGGTTTTAATGTTTGCTCACCAAGAGACATGGATTATAAAGCTTTAGGAATAACTTGCATCTGGAAAAGCCAATTAATAAAACAAAAATTCTGATGTCATTTTCTCATAAATTAACAATTTATAGATAATTTACAGTGCTCATGTCATTAGGCAAATGGACTTTAAATTGATTTCAAATTAGTGGGTTAATGATTTCCCACAGGTGCCATTCCTAGGGGCAGCATTTGCAGGGTGTTTTTTCAGTGAAGGGATAGGTGTGCAGGAGTAATTGAGGCAGTAATTGGAGTGATGGTCACATTCACGTGCAGTATTGATCTGCAGAAAAAGTGCTGACTGTCTCCATCAATGTGGCAAAGAGGGGGCAGGAAAAGACTCCTGGAAAGACTGCAGTCATTGCAGATTTCTCCTCTCATAACTTCCTTTTGGTACATGTTAACTCCAGGTGGAATGTTAAGGTAGCCGATTGATTTGGTCTTGTTAAATAACCTTGGAGTTCATAGTGCTGGAAAAAGATATTCAGCTGAGCTCTAATTATAGTTGTAAGGCAGAAATATGTGCCCAGATTGATTAAAATTGGGGTGATGATTGCGTGGAACCTGAGAGCAGCCCGAGGTGAGGCAGCAGGAGGTGAAATGTTCCTGTCAGTGCTGCACCGAGCAGGCTGTGTGCTGTAAGCCCAGCCCAGGAGCCAGAATCCAGCCTGGCCACCACTTTGGTGTCAGCTTTGTCTCTGTGGGACCTTTTTACTCCTTGTTTTTATTTTTCTGTCACTTTATCATGCCTGCAAAAGCTGTGAGTGCTTTAAGGGACAGCCCGACCACCCTGTGTGTGTTGGCACAGGGAGCGAAGGTTGGAGCCCCGAGGTACCAGCAGAAGGTCAGGGACTGACAGCTCACCTTGGTCAGTGCTTGCTTGCCAGGAGATCCAGACTGGTGCCACACTGGAGCAACTCCACTGGATTGGGGAGCATTTCTGAAGGCTTGTGCTGGCATTAATAATTTGATTATCTGGGCTTTTATGTGCTTCACCCATACACGTGAAACACAGGAAATGGTAATGACCTCCTCTGGGGGATGAGGAACTATCATCCTTACCCCACCTGAGGGAAGAAGGGGCTTCCCTCCCATGGCTGGAGTGCAGCTTCCCTCAAGCCCCACACCGTGCAGGTGTGTTTGGAAGCTACAGAGGCAGAACAGTGCTGTGCAGAGAATACCATCCAAACTGGCACCACCCTGAGCAGTGCCCTGGGCACTGTGAGTCAGGGCCACAGCTGGGCAGGCTGGGGGCTGTGCAGGATCATGTTTTGAGCACAACAGACAGTGCCTCATGAATTAAAGGGCTGTGGAGATGGATTTTGTTGGCAGTGCATGTTTGTGGAGTGCAGTCTCCCTGTGGCTGGCTGTTTACACAAACTCGAGTGCTTCCCAGCTTTGTATTGCAAAAATGAAATTCCTCCTGCATTAAAAATTTATGTTGGGTGAAAAGATCAGCATGTGGAAGCTTGGTGAGAATATTCCCCCTCCCTGCACCACACACACCTCATTTAGGTGTAGGTTTCCTGTGAATGCTAGCTGATGACTCAAATCATGCAAGCTAAGGTTATAATTACCTTCTATCACAGCTCTTTAGGAAGTGGAAATGTGCCCTTAAATATTGGGTGATCCCTATCAAGTTGAAATTTATACCAACTGAGAAGTTATTACATCCCTTAGCATCACCTGTGCTTCCAGAGGTGTTGAAAAGAACCTAGAGAGAGATTTATGAGAAAGCATCTTTCCACAATATGGTTTTTTGGATTCAAGGACACTCAAATTATGTCATTTATTGCACAGAGCTACTTGTGTCAGTACACAATTCAGCTTGTAATTATAGCCTTTCATCTTATTAGCATATGGAAGAGTTTATATAAGTTTTATCCAAACATTTTTTAATTCATTAGGTGTTCTCCTTCTATCTGCCATGCCCTGGGGCTGAAAAACACTGTGCAGTTGTTTTTTATGTAAATTAGACCTTAAAGATGCACATAAATCTGTAGACACGCTTCTTCTACCATTTAAAAATGATACCTTAAAATGCATACAATGAAGGGAATAAGGATTTAAATCCCCATCCCTGCAGAATACACTTTATTTTGTATCTATTTTGCAGGGAAGGAGGTACAGCAGCACATCTTGAGAAAAGTTTGGGAAGACAAGGTGGAATGAGGGGTGGGAAAGGAAAAGGGAAGTGGGCTGATGGTGATAGTGGAGGTGAAAGCAGCCTGAGGTAAAGACTCAGAACTGGGCAGGGATGGGATGGTGGCAAAAGAGGACAAGGCTGGAAAGACTTTGGGGTGAGGTTTTTGGTATCACAGCAAACGTACAGAGGTGATGTCCTTGAGGTGTGGAGGGAGCCCTGACCCTCCTTGCAGTTGGTGCCAGCTGTCTCTGGTGGTGCCTTGTGACTCCAGCTTTCCTCTGCCCATACAGGGCTCAGCCTCTCCTGCACCAAATCCCTTTTTCCCCATCAAATCCCATGCTATTTATGTGATTCTTGAGTTTGGCTGCACACTCTCAGTCTGAAGGAGCCCTGACCTGAAGGGATCATCTCTTTCTGCAGGTGCAGCCTGCTGGCAGGGAGGAGGGGTGGCAGGAGCTGGGGAAAAGGGCTTCAGCTCCATATCCTGCTGTTCCATGTGCCTCCTTGCTTGGAACTGTGAAGGGAAAAAAAGCCAAAACCAACAAACAAAACCAAAAAAGCTGTGGTGGAACCAGACTGATAACTCCTCCCTACAGATGGAGGCTGGGAATTGTGACTTGTTTTCTCCCTTCACTGGAAACTCTCCCTCAGTCCCAGGAGGGACCTGGCAGGCAGCAGAGTTTTCTCCCAGCAGCTGCAGCACATCACCTGGGGGTGATGTACCTGGCTTCAGGAGGGCTGATAACAGGCTCCTTCTAGTGGTCAGAACTTCAGTCATCACCTTCAGAGCCTCACAGAAAGGCTTTGGGTCTAGACCCACAAAAGCACTGAGGCTCCCGATGTATCAGCCCCAACAGGAGTTGGATGCTTTGGCTGGGGACAGGCTGTGAATGGGAGCCCCTGGCCCCAGGTGTTATCTGTAAGTATCTGTCACTTGCCGTGCTCAGTGAGAGTGGGAGATAAAACCTCTGATTAACACCTCCAGGGACTTCCTGCAATATTGTTTTGCAAGCAATTGTCATTTAACATTAAGGTAAATACCTTGCAGCTGTAAACTAGAAAGCCTTTCCCCTCCACCATTGGTTTCCCAAGCTCTCCAACCAAAGAGTTAAAACTGCCAGTGCTGCAGTCAACCTGCTGGAATCCCTGAGCAGTGTGTGGCCACCTCACCAGGTCGGGTCCTGGGCAGAGCAGCTCCCTGCTGGAAATGGCTGGAATGGGGGAGAGAGGGAGAAATGGAAAGCAAACTTGGCACTTATGCCCTGTTTACCCCTTGTAGGAGGAGGAAGCTGCAGGTGAGTTGGCACAGGCTGGTGCTGAGTGGCTGGGTATGTAAATGAGTTCATTTCCATTAGGGATCTTGGCTGTATGAAAATTCCATCTATCTAGGCTCCTCTCTTAATACCTGTGTTTCCCCTGGAGAAGTTTCCCCTCTAAGCTTCTAAGCTAATAATTCCTTGCCAGACTCCGGTGGCTTTTACTTAAGAAAGGATGGGGGAGACAGCACTCCTAATGCTTTTCCTTTGTGTCTACATTATGTTGTCTGTTAATTACCACTGCCTCTGAAAAGTTTAGCTTCTAGCTTTCCTTGGTCCTTTTTGCCTCAGCTGCTTTCTTGCTGCTGTAACCAAGATGATGGGGTAACCAAAACCTGCAGCCCAATCCTTCCCACAGCTCTGTGTGGTGGAAATGGAATGTTTTCAGGGTGGTCACTGCATCACTGAGTGTGTGCCCCATGCCCCTGGGAAGGTGGTGGCTGTTTCAACAGCATCCTCATTTTTCCAGCAATCCCCAAAAAGCCACAGTGTGCCTTGCTCTGGCTCCTTCACAGCAGTGCAAACAATTACCACTGCGTGAAAGCCGCGGCGGCCCGTGCTTTAGCAGCATTACAAATGACACTCATAAATTCAGAGTGCAGCTAATTGTTGTTTGGAGTAGATGTTCTTTAGGGGAAAAAAAAATAAAAATTAATCTGTAAACACTGTGATGCCCTGCTGAGCAGAAGGCTATTTATCTTGGGTGAGGAATAGCCTTCTAGAGGAAGGTAAGGTGGATCACAGAGTTTTCAAGGACAGTCACATTCCTCTGGTGTGGTTCTGGGCAAGTGTGATCTGCAAAAGGGTTTTTTTTAATGGGGGTTTCACCTGCTGCTGGAGTGATGTGCCTTGTGATTATGGTATTATTGCTGCTTCTGGTCTGGCTGAGATCAGGGCTCCCCTGTGCCGCCCACTGCCCTTGGAAGGGGAAGGATGCAGTTACTTTGAAGGATTACACTCCAAGTGGATGCGACTGGCAGGGGACAGAGGCATCAACCTCACTGTGCAGGGGAAGAGAGATGCTGGGCAGGCTCTGCTTTGTTTGCCAAGATACTGTTCTGAGGTATCTGTCACCATAAGGAGGTGCCATGAGAAGGCTTCTGCCCTTCCTCTATCTCAAACCTGTCCTGAGGATTGATGGGAGAGCCAGGAATGAGCTGCTCTGGAGACTTGGCCCAGAGCCCTGATCTAGAGTGGCCTCATCCTGCACCTGGGGAAATCAGTGGTGAAGGAGCCTCCTGTTTGCCTGGGAGCCACTCAGGCTTCCACCACTGGAATGACCCCACTTAGGTTTCAGCTCCCCACCTTCAGACCTGGTACGGGAGCCAAAACCTGCCAGTTCTTGTGGTGACAGACCCACCCTCAGGCATTGCCCCCCTGTCCTGCCAGTGCCACGCTCTGTGTGCAAATGCAGCCCTTTAAAAGACCACTTTGCTGCCTTAAGTGCTATAATTTTCCTGAGTCTTTCTCTCTATTCCTAATTGGATCTTCTATACTCAATTTTCTTCGTCTGTGGAAATGTTATAAGGGTAAGGTTTCAGCACTTTCTCTTACAGTAGTTTATTGTATTTTAATTCTGGTTTCAGTGTGCAGTGACTTGGCAGGATATGTGACTTGCCAGGAGGCAGAGAGTGGGAGGCTTTATAAATAAAAACCCTGCATCTCTTCCATCCCTCTTCATGACCTGGGGCTGATCCTTGTTGCAAGGGCAAACCTGGAAGCTTTTCACTAAAATTTAGGGTGGTACCAGCACGGTAGGGGTGTAACAGATGAGAATCTGAGTGTGTGTGAATTTTCAAGGCTGTGGCTTTCAGTGCTCTAAAGAGCTAATGTATATGTATTTTAATAACTGTAACCTTCACAGCAAATGCAGTTTCTGCTGAACGTGCAGAATGTAAACGTGCAGTATAATAGCTGGAAAGGTTGTTTGTGGTACATCTTGATACACTGTTTGGACTGGGCTTTGCCTTGCTCCAGGAGGCTCCAGTGAGACTTGGGAAGGGAATGATGTGCTAATTGCGAATTCAGCAAATAACAGCTTTTAAAAGGTTCTTGTTTGGTTGAGTAAGACACCTCTAAAACCACACTTTCACTGCTTAGAAGCTGAGGGGACTGTAATTGCAGGTAATAACAATGCTTTGAGCTTTGCAAATGCTCTGTATAATCAAAATGCTTTTCTCCCTTCCTTGTAGTGCTGAGGTGAAGCAGGTAAGGACAGGGAAGTCTTCCTTTTCCGTGCATGGAGAGGGAGCTGTACTGACAGTGGTGCCTCTTGCTCGGGTCCAGCTCCAGAAAAGTCTCCAGTTTGAGAGTGGTGTCAAGTGGAAATCAGACCCTTAAGCCCATAACCTGCTTTGTGGGGCTCTGTGTCGCCCGGGGGACTCCTACTGTAGCACTACTCCTTTAAAGGGGAAGAACTTTGCAGCCTGTTGGAAGTGAGCAAAAGCATTTGAAATGCCAGGGTTGAGCGAGGCTTTCATGTGAACAATGTGCCTTTTCCCTTCAGTGGTGTGGAGGCTTGTCTGGAGTGTCCCCTTGGCTGAGAGCCCTGGCAGAGCTGTGGTGACCTCTTCCAGGAGGGGAGAGGGAAGGTCTTCCCGGGAGCTGTAGAGGTGTCTCGCTGCTGCTGCTGCTGGAGTCTGATCCTGCCTCAAGGGGAGCGGAGGCCAAGAGGGGTGAGAACAACAGTGGAGCACAGGAGTGTTCTCTGAGTGTGGGCTTGGCTCTTGGATGTGCTGCTGGAGGACCTGGGGCCTGACCTCCTCTCTGAGGAGCTGAGCTGGAGCTCCTCATCTCTGCTGCTGAATCCAGGGTTGCTCTGACACGGGGTGGAGGAGGCAAAGGCTTCAGTCTGCTGTGGTTGCCAGGCTGGAGTGTGTGTGCATGTTCCTGTCAAAACTGTGGTGCTGGCTCTTGGCAATTGGTCAGAGTGACCAGAAGGGGGAAAAAAATCATGTGCTCCAATGCCAGCCATTATTTTAAGGAGTCAGTTTTTGTTGCTGCTCTGAAGGTGAGCTTACTCTAAATGTTGAGTTGTCACAGTGAATATGCTCAGCTAAGTTTGTGTGTAGCCCCTCTTCCTGCTGTACTGGAGCCCCTCAGACCTCCCCTGCTGTACCCCTGCAGCTGAAATGTCTCATCTGTAACCTATTTAGCTTTCCTGGCAAAAATTTTCTAGTATAGCACAAGGCTTTGCAAGGAGTGTGTGGGTGAATGTAAGAAAAGCCAGCAAGGTGTTCAAATTCAAGTAGGTCAAAAGTGGGAAAGAGAATTTCACAGGAAACGCTAAGACATATTTGAAGTGAATTTGTTCCAAATGGAAGCCAAGTCATCTTTTATTTTCTTTGAAACTCAGGTTTTCTGGAACTGAACCTAAAGCATAAATCCCTTCCACCTTGCAAATAATCACCCAAACCTTCAATTAAATCAAAACCTTTATCTTCAGTAGGTTGGGTGGGAGCTGTTCCGAACTGGTGCAGTTTAAGCTCAGTTCTAAATAGAAACCCATGTGATCACGCAGCAGAGCATTTGAAAAGTTACTCACTTTTAATTTGCATTTCAGCCCTGCTGCCCTCAGCAGCTAAGAATGAATGTCAGTCAATCATTGCAAGAGCAAATGCTTGGTAATGGTGCAGCCAACCTGTCCACTGGCATCCATCCCCATGCCAAGCTGCTTTCAAACCCGTGGCCCGGGTGCTTTCTGAGCCGCAGCCCAATGTACAAACCCTCGGTGAAGTTTATCTGAGGGAACAAAAGGCTCTTTTTCCATCCGCTGTCACTGCAGCTGCTGCGTGGGAGTGTTACAGTGGTGCGGGGAGGGGGAGGGAGGGGGGGGATGAGCTTCTCTGTGATCGCGGAATTCAATTCATTCTGTGTATTTATGTAGCAAGTGTCATTTTCTTTGCACAAAAGGGAAGGTTCAAGAAATAAGAGGTTTAACTGAAGTCATCAATACAAAAGAAATGCCTCGGGTGATACCACTGTAAACAAATTAAGCTAGATGTCTGTCTAAACAACCGATAGCTCGCAGGCAAGTAAATAAAACCCACTGTGGCATTTCTTCGAGGGGACCTGAATGTTTTGATTTACCTTCACTAAGGAGCAGAACGTGCTTGCCCCAGCCCTGAACTTTGCTGGCTCCAGAGTGTTGATGTGAGCACAGAGCTCACCTGCTCCTGGGAAAGGGAGCTGGCTGGTGATGAGGCTGCTTTGAGTTGCTGCAGAGCTGGTTCTGCTTCTGCCTGGCTCCTTCCACCTGTGTGCACCCTTCCTGGGGCCTCCCAGCTTCTGGCAGGTTCCTGGGGATGTTGTGGCACCGCAGACAGTTTGAAGAGCATGGATGTGTCACTTCAATTCAGTCTGTCTGCAGGGGGGAGCAGCCGTGAAGCTGAACATCAGCACGAGGGTGTGATGTGCCCAGCAGTGTGGTGGGAGTGAGGCACAGGAGGTGGAGAGCTGCAAACCATGTGCTGGGAACCCCAGACTGGTTTCCTCCTCGGCAGAACTCTGGTCCCCTCATGGAAAGAAGCTTTTGGCTGAGTATCTGGGAATGCAGACATGAACAGGATTCCCAGGGCACTGTCTGCACACTCCATGGAGCAGGGCTTGGCAAGTGGAGGGAAAACACCAAGAGCCTCCTTGACATTTCCTTGTCGCCCTTTCTCAGCCACCCAAACTGCTGGTTTATGGCTGTGAACAGCAGGAGACATGGGAACGATTTCTCCTTTGACATTTAAATTACAGGAAACGTTTCTAATTAAATTTCCCCCTTTTTTACTAGATGTTGGTTCAGATGTATTAGCCTCTTTATTTTATTAGGTTTATTGTCTGTTGTGGAGGCTGCAAGCAATGCAGAATTTGCTGACATTTTGGCAGAAAGACTTTGGAGAGCAGTGTCTGCTCTTAACCTTTGGGAATGTGTGGGGCTCTGCTGTTGGGCATTTGCCAAAGCCATGGCTGTCTTAAAATCTCTACAAGGGATCTGCAGCTCCAGCAAATCCAGCACTGCTGGGAGTCCCAGGGCATCTCTTAACTACCTACCTTTGCCTGCAGCCTGTAGGTTCTTTGCCCAGGTAGAAGGTGGTGTGGCCTTTGAGAAGGATGCACAGGGAAAAAAACCCAGACTTGCCCCTGGAATTGCCTCCCTGAAAGGTGCAGAGCTGAGCCCAGACGTTTCCTAGTGGTTTAGCTCTTCATGTGTCTCATTCTGCTGGCCAGGTAAAGGTTTCCTTATCGTGAGGAGAGATATTTGTCAGGGCTCTTAATCTCTGAGGTTGTGCAGATAAACCCACAGACCTGGAAAGACAGGAGAGGAGGAGGATTGGTGCGGGGAGGGGGAGGGAGGGGGGGGGAAGAAAGAGCAGTGGGAGGGAAGTGGGGAGGGAGAGAGAGGTTAGGAGAGGGTAAGTCATGTCACATTTTTCGTTTGTGTTACTTGTCCTGTTCTCCCAAGCTGTAGTGAATTAGAACAAACTGAGTCAGCAGGAACTTGGTCTCCCAGCAGAAGCATCAAGAGATGGTGTACAGGGATTTAGACATGATTTTTTTAAAGGTAATTTTATTTTCCAATGCGCTGTAGCTGGGGTTTAGCCTGGAATAGCTTTGTTGAGAGACCTGCAAGACATTTGTAGCATTACCCAGAGTGAGCAGGAGCTGCTCTGTGGCTGTGTCAGGCTTTACAAGTGTGTTGGAGGGATTTTGCTTTGTGCAGAGCCGTGTAGTTAAATCCTCTTCAGCTGCCCTGACTGGTGCTGCTCCTACGAGTGACTTTCTGTGCTGCTGGTGTGACAGGAGAAAATGCCCTTTGGCTGCCAGGATGTTGAGGGAGCTGACACAGCTGCCTTTGCTGGTTATTCTGAAGGCATTTGGGGTGCAGGGGCTGTGGGCTGGGTGGGTCCATGGGAGGATGCCTTTGGAGGCCCCTCACCTTAAAAGGTGAGGGGTAATTGAGAGGAGCTCTGCTCCCTTAGCAGGGCTGAACTGACTGAACAGGAGAGGTTTGGGGCTGGAGATGTGCAGCAGGAATGAAATGTAATTTATGAGGGCATAGATTTAAATGCATCGGTTCATTTATAAAATCAACTTCTCCAGGCTACATAGCTTTTTGATGTCTCACCAGTATTTAATTGTCTTAACTTGGTCTTAATAGAATTATTAGGTTTTATATCTCTGTAGATCTTGATTTATTTCCCAGCTCTCAATCTATTGGCCTGTGGCAACACTTGTGCTTAGCTTTGATTTGTAGGGGTGGGGGGGAAATTATTAGACCAGAAAGTTTGTTCTGCATTGGCAAAGGGGACAGTTCTTAACCTACATCACAAAACATCTATGATTTGGTTAAGTGAAGCTATGGCAATACTTACCACACTGGATGCACTGAATATTATCTCGATGAATTAATTATTCTACTTTGCCATCTTGGAATGACCTCTTGTCTCTCAATATTGCATTTCTGACTCTGAGGAAAAAACCTTTTCCAATCAGAGCTGTGTAATGAAGTTTTGAGCCAAAGCTGGTGACTGGAGGGTGAAGTGAGGCAGAAAGATAAATATTTTAAGTTTCAGAATTGGTGTTTTTCTGAAGTGCTTAAGTATGTTTTGAAACAAAGTCTTTGGCTTTGTTTAGTTTTATACAAACAAGGTTTTTCTGGACTTGAAATTTCACTTCTCACATCTTTCTCAGTCAATTACTAAGCTAAAGCAAACAAAGAAATTAACTCAGTGACTCGAGTCCTGGCTGCCAAGGCTTTTGCTGAGAAAGGAGAGATTGCTTCCATATCCCTGGGGATCCTGGTTTTTAGAGGAGAGGGTGGCCAGTGGCAGATTGGGAGAGGCATCTTGGGACACCAGTGGCTTTAGCTCGTAATAACATCTGGGTCAGTGACAGCTCTGTCTGTGGCTGATAAGTAAAAGAACAAGCTCAGAACTGCAGGTCAAGAAACAGCAGCTGTCATTACCCTGGAAGCCCTGATAACATAATCCTTTAATAATACCTACATAACACCAGCAGCTGAGGGCAGAGAGGGGACAACTAGAAAACCTGGCCCTGCTATTGGTGTGGACTGACCTGGGAGAGGAGGGGCTGTGCCCGGGTGTTTGGGGCACAGTGAGGTGAAGGTGGGTGTCTCTGAGCACAGGAGGTGGCTTTGCTAGGAAGGATGCTCTGCTTCAGGCCCAGATGAATTATTTTTTTTCTCCTAAATTTTCTTTTTGCTGTTGTTTTTAACTTTCACGAAGGCAGCAGTAGGACCTGTGCTCCTGTTTGTGCCTGCTAGAAGAAGGAATCCCCTTTGGGGCTGGGAATCCTCGTGCTTGAAGATCCTGGGACAACAGGGCTGTGATCAGCCTCTCCAGAGGACATCCATGTCCTCTGGCTGTACAGCTCTTCAGAACTGGGGAGTTTGTGCAGACCATTGAAAAAAATACAAAAAGTATTGGCTCTTACTGGATATGATGTCCCTCTGCCCCCACTTAAGAAAATATTGCCCTCCAAATTCAATCCTGTAGCCCATTATTCATGAGGTCATTACAGTTTAATTTAATCACCAAATGTCAGCTGAATCCCATTTATTCTGCCACCTCACTAGAGATTTACCTATTTATTTTACATTTCAAATGAATTGCTCATTATTCTGTCATTCCGGGATTTTATTCTGTAATTTATTTTGTGGGCACTGACAAGTTGAAAATGAGCCCTGGTTCTCTCCTGTCTTGCATGTTAATTGTCAGGTCCATGGTTCAACTGTGTGCTTGCAGGACCCAGGGACCTGACCCAGTATTCAGGGAGGGAGGGGAGCCAGGCTGTGTAATCTCACAGCTGCTGTTGCTGATTCAAGTGTGACAAGAAGGAAATACTTTTTCTGTTTTCTCCCTCCCACACCTCCTGGGTCACTGTCAAAGGACAAATGACCCTGTGCCACTTTGCTGCCAAGATACATCACAGCAGCTCAGAGGTGTGTGCTGTCCCTTATGGTGTGTGGGTGTGTGGTTGGAGTCCTGAGGGCAAAGGCTGTAAAACAGAGATGCTGGACAGAACACCCTGTTTGGGGGATAAATCAGCCCTGTTTTAATGAGGTTAGGATGAAATGGCCCTCAGTGAGGGACTGTCCTTACATTGCTTATTTCTAGCTCAAATTTTCTCTGTCTTGTCCAACACAGGACAGACAAGAGCAAAGAAGATCAGTGCTCTGTTCCAGGGATGATGTCCCAAGCTGTCCCTTCACCTGGGTGAGCTCTTGCTGTCCCATGTAGGTCCAGGGGTCTGAGCTCACAGACCAGCTCCTTGCAAACAGGTTGTTGTTCCTGTGTGTTTGCCTGGCTGCCACGATCACTGTGTGTGATCTGAGCCCTGTCCAGCCTCTTTCTCTTTCCTTTTGCAGAGCCCACAATATTATGGAAAACCAATTTTCTGTCCGGATTAGTTCTTTATCTGCCAGTTGAGCACTCTGTGCTTTTTTTTCAGCTGCTGAGACCCCTGGGCCCTGCAATTTGCCCCTTTATTATCCAGCTGAAGAGCAGCTCTTCTGTGCTGGAGAGGAGACTTGTTAAGGAAATTCATGAAAGGCCAAGGACACTGGCAGGCACTAGAAAGAGCAAGAGGAGAAATTCTGAGGGTAGGAAGAGGGATTTCAATCTTCAGGGCTCATTTTTTGGAGCATGCTGTCAGCTCGATCTGAGCAAACGGCAAAAAAAAAAAAAATAAAAATCCACTGGGTTTGTCTTTGATGCTTTCCCTGTCTCTGACACAAATCCAAAGCACCTCATTGATTTTCTGCTTTGCCCAGCCCCAGATCAGCAGTATGAGGTTGCTCCTATTTGCTGGGCTGAGTTACTGCCTGCTGCTCCTGGTGAGCTTCCCTGGCAAGTGTGAGAGTTGGATGGAGTAAACCTGCCTGGCTCTTTTTCTGAGATCTTCTTGGACACGTTATTTCCCCACCCTACTCAGCCCAGGTGATTAAGGGTGTGTTTTGGAAGTCAGTCTTCTACAGGAGTGGGAAAAATCTTTCTTGGATCTGCCTTGGTGTCTCTGAAGTGAGAGCTTGGTCTGGCCAGGCCAGTGCTCGTGTAGCCCTGCTGAGGAACCCCATGTGCTGTTTGTAGCCCTGAGAGTGACCACAGTCAAACTGTCTTGTCTGCATGTCCCCACTTCTCTGCCTTGTCTGATGATCCAGTATCCAGGACAGTGGCTAATGGATGTTATGGGGTGCTACTCTGTGTGCTGGGAGGAACAAGGGCTGAAACAGGGGCTTTTGGACATGGCTCCACTATGAGCAATTGCAAAAGCACCTAAGACTTCAGTGACTTGCTCACAGGGAGCTGTTGCTCCCTGGGTCTCCTTCCTCTTCCTGCTGTCTGCTTTGACTTTCTGTGCCCTCACTGAGGTTGAAACCTCCCAGCTGGTGAAGGATTTGCCTGATTTGCAGTTGCTCAGTGCAGGCAGGAAAGGGGTGGCCAAGTGCTCAGTACTTGTTCTTGTGAACAATGGCTCATAAAGCATAATTTTCCATCCGGATGTCAGGCATGTTTATTTCTGGATACTTAAGCGCTCTTGACTTGGCCCTAACCGAATTTGTGTCCTAGCATTTTTCTTAATTAGGCTCTCTGATTCCTCTATGCCAGTGTTTAATTGGAGAGTAACTGGGGAAAACAGTGGTATGCATCCTGCTAGAGGAAATGGATCATCTGCCTGTCTGCTCCACGTTCCTGGCAGGCTCTTGGGAGGGCCTAGTTAAATTTTGGCCTGTGCCCCCTCACTGCAAGGTTATAGTCTCCTCTGTTTCCCTCTCTGCTACCTTGCTGGTGCCAGGGAGGATTGCTGAGCCCTGGAGCAGTGGGGTGGCTGTGCTGAGAAATGATGGGCTCAGCAGGCTCTCCCATGGGTGTCCCTGCAGCCTGGTGCTCTGGGGTGTGATGGGGAGGAGTGTCAGACCATCAGTGGGTGTTTGGTGGAGGCTTAAGCCCTACCTGGTTAGATCCTGCCTGAGGAAAGGCTCTGGAGCCCAGCTGAGCACTCCTGGCTCTGCCTTCAGCTGAGCATGGGGTGACAAATAGAGGTTATTGCTGCAAATGCTCCTTCCACCCATTAATGAGCAGTTAATGGCACAGAGATCCAATAACAGTCCCTCAGGCTGGCTCCAGAGGTTGCATGGCAGTGTCCCTGCCAAGCAGCATCTCCTACATTGTCCTTTGTCTGGGGGAGCAGTGAAGGGGATGAGGGAACCAGGAGGGGAATCCTAAGCTTCTCCCTGTCCCCACAAGGTGAGTTGTCCCCATGAGTGACGCTGGCACAGGACTGGTGTCCCTCTGATGCCCAGGGGGTGCAGGTCTCAGTCACTGCCAGTGCTGCAGGCAAACACTTGCTTTAGGCTCTTTCTCCCCAGTTCTGTGTTCCCAGGCAGTTCAGGAAGCGAGGAGCAGGTTTTGCTCTGTTCAGCAGGTCATGTGAGGGCTGGGGTGGCTGTTTGATGTTGCAAAGCTCCTTGTACCTCTTAACTGTAAAAATTCTGCTCCTTTTGAAGCCACCTAAGCACTCCTATTACTGAGAGCACTAAGTAGAAAATAGAGCCCCTCCAACATCTTCCCTGCTGGTAACACATTGTGAAAAGCTTCCTTTCCTTTTAAAAGGAGCAAGGAGCCTTGCGTTGCTGTCAATAGAAGATGCATTTCTCTGGCAAACAGCATAAAATAAATCTATTTAAATAGAGGTAATTTGGTGCAAAGGAATTGATTTTGCTATCACGGTATGTTGGATAACAGTAGTTTGTTTCTTTAGGGAGAAAAAAAAAGAAGGTGGGGGCAGGTCCACAGCTTGGTCCTGTGCACAGCTGTATCTCTCTGTTTTTGCAGTCTGCCTCAGAGGGAAGTTGCTGTGTATCCCCTCTCCCTCACTAGGTTTGGTTTTGCTGACCCATTTAGCATGAAAAATGCCTGGCTCTGTTAGTCCAGCCCCACACTCATTTAATCTGGAATGATCCCTCTTCTAGAGAAGTTGGGGGTGGCAAAAAGACAGTGACAGTAAGGCTTTAGACACCTCTGAGCCCTGGTAGAAGAGCAGCTGGTAATTGCACCATTGTTTACCTGCAGCTGGGCACTAAAAATGAAGTGTCTAAGGAAAATGGATATTTGGTCAGTTTAGGCTGTAGAGCTGTGGAGCTGGCTGGTTTTGTCTCAGCTCTTTCCCTCTTTGTCAGCAAGATGCTCTCATGGTTTAAGCCCAGCTGGCAGCTGAGCACCACACAGCCACTCACTCATCATCCCCAGAAAAAGGTAAAAGCTGAGGGTTGAGGTAAGAGCAGTTTAACAATTGAAATAAAGTAAAATATCATCTAATTGAAGTTAAAGGAGAGAAAACAAAAATACTGAGAGAGAGAGAGAGGAGTAAACCCCAAGAAAACCCAGTAATGCACAATACAATTTCTCACCACTCGCTGACCCCTTCCCAGGCCATCCCTGGGCAGCAATTGGCCCTTCCCAGCTTGGGGAAAGGGCTTTGCCTTTTGCTCCAGAGGACACTGTCTGGAGTGAGGATGTGGAGAGCAGAGCCCTGGCAATGGGGACGGTGGGTAGGGATGGAGCTGACTCCACTCATCTCCTCTCCTTGGTGCCTGTCAGTCATAGCACCTGTCAAACTTTTGAGGATAGGGGTAAGACATGAAGGGGAGGAATTAATTATGGCAGGAAAAACACCAGATTTCTTGGTTTTTATCAGGAAGCCTTTCAAATTTACCTTCATGGCCGGCTACTCTAATAACGAATTGATTTCTCTGTGCCTTGGCACGTTTTACAGAAGCCCTGTCAATATAAGGCACTTGATTTAGTCAATAAGAAATGGGCTGGGGACTTCAGGCTGGGATTTAATCATTGCAGCATCACTGGTGACATTTCAAGTGACAGATTTCCCATTAACCTGGGGTACCCTGTTTGCCTTGTTCCTGCAGTGCCCCCTGATCAGCTGATGTGTGAGGGGAAAGCCCTGCACTGACACTGCTCTTTGTGGCTGCAGGACCAAGGAACAGGGAAGGCAAAGGAAAGAGTGAGACTCCAGCCTGGGATGGAGCTGCTGCCTCAGCAGATGTGCTGCTGGCTCCATATTCACATCCCACTGTCACGCTGCAAACTTAATAATGTTTGGCAGCAGCTAATTAACACAGTAACAACCTTTTTCTGCGAGGAAATCACACAGACCCTGCAGATCAGGGTGCTCTGTGCTGCTGGGGAGAGGCTGGGGCTAAGATGGGTCCTTTTGACTCCAGAATCCAGTAAAACCGGTGCTGCCCTGCACCAAAGGTAGGGAAGGAGCTCTCCTTGGTTCTGAGGAAAGATCATCCCTTGTAGAGGGTGCAGCCTGTGGGCACGAGGGGGGACATGCCAGACATGGAAAAGTGAAGTGTCCCTGTCCCTTGCTCAAGCTGGGGAATCACATTGTTCAGGAACACAGCGCTGTGAGGCACCTGTCTCGCTGCTGGGTGGTAGGAATTCAGTGTATTCCCTTTGTGCATGGCTTGTGTGCTGCCTGTGGTGGTTCTGACCTGTCCAGCTGCATCTTAGTGCTGTGGAAATGCTGTGTAGGCAGAGGTTGATTTGCACTTGGAGGCAGGACATGATTCTGCAGGGTTAGTAACTGTGCTGCAGTGGTGGCTCTCCTGCCAAGCCACCAGAGTCTATGGAAACCTGAGACTACAACAGGCTCTGGAATACAGGGATGTCCAGGAAACCACATTTCTCCATCCCCCGTCACAGCTAATTGGATTTAAGGCACTGAGATTCTCCTTGCCAGGACATATGCTGCCCTTGTTATGTCGTCTGGGTGTGAGCTGTCACTTCACTTCACCAGTGGCATTTCCCCCTGACCTGGGGCTGCTCTGTGAGCTGTGTGAGCTCTGTCCAGACCCCATTCCCCACACTGCCACTGTGCACCGTTCCCTTGGCTGCTGTGGGAAGAGGTCTCTCTTCCTTGCTCCAGTGGAGCTGAGATGCTGCCAGCTCCTCTTGGGCCTGGAGCAGCAGCTGCTGACAGTGGGTTGCTGCCAGCTCTGTCTTTCACAAGAGCCCTTTCTTCTCAGCAGGGCAAATGGAAAACCCATGACCCCCTCTGCTGGCAGTCATCTCCCATTGGAATGTTATTGCAAGCCACCACAAAACTCATTCACATCAGCAGTGTGAAACGAGGAGGCGAGGGTTTTCCTTGCTCTTGCCATTAGGAATAAATCTACCCTCTGAGACAGGCTGCTTACATCCCTTAATGAGTCCCGGCTGTTTGGAGCGGGATCACTGCGGCTCTGTGGGATGAGCTGGGTTTGCTGAGCACCCCCTGGCTCTGCTGCTGCTCCTGCTGTAGGGCTGCTGGGGGACTCCCTGGGACTGGCTGTATTTCAGCTCTGCTGCTGACACTGGGGGTTTTGTTTGGCTGTCCAGGCAGATGGTGCCAGGACACAACGTAGAGACGAGCTGACTTCAGACAGAATTGTTGTTGTTGTTATTTTAGTGAAGGAGGTTATTCTGCTAATTTAACTCGGGGCCCTCTGGGCTGTGGGTTGGACTAATTTATGTATTAGCTGAGGAGGAGGAAGGTGGGTTGAGGTCTGACCTCATGGGAGAGGCTGCTGGACATTAAAACACTTCTCATCCATCTCCTCTGCACTGTGACAAGCTGGGGTCTGGGGTGTAGGGCTCTTTTAAGAGAAACCTCAGAATCTTGGAGTTTATTTAAGATACCCTATCCTTGAGGATTATTTTTAACTTGCTAAGGCAGTGACATGAAAGCTTCTTCCAAACCTCTCTAAATGAGGAGCTGCTTGTTTCTCCTCACTGGGTCTGCTTTACAGCTGAAGGAAGAGAGTAATAGAGCCTGAAATGTAATTATAACTCTTGCAGACCTTCGCTCTGTGCCTAGTGCTGAGGAGCAGTGCTCAGCTGCAGTGTTTCCAAAGAAATGATGCTGTGTTGGCTCCCTCCCCAAGGTTGGGAGGCTCTGAGTGAAGAGAGAATGATGCTGTAGAGCTTTCCTTGGGACAAGGCTTGGAGATGTTGTGGTTTGGGCTGGGCTGGCACAGACAGTGTTCAGCCAACAGCCTACTTGGGTTGCCTGTGGTGGGCTCTTGTGTAAGACAGAGCAAGCTGCCTGCTCTGGTGGGAAGGACTTAGACTTGAGACAACCAGAGATGGTCCAAATTGCCTCTTCCCTGTCTCACCTCTGCTGGATGGAGGTTCTGCAGAGCTTGGTGTGCTACAAACTGACAGTCAGTGACAGGATTTGCAGTCTGTGCCTGCCCAGGGTATTCCCTGAGGTGAGTGCTGTCAGCTCTGCCATAGCCCAGGCTCCTGGGTGGCTTTCTATGGCCAATAGGAACAAGCCACTCTGTGCTTACACTCACAGAACAGTGTTGAAGGAAACCACTCCACTTGCCAAGGGGTTTTCTCGAAGCGTGCTCTGTGGTCAGTGGGGATGGCCAGTCCTTATCCCCTCCTATCAACTGTGAGCTGAAGTTTCCAAGGTTTGAAAACTTCTTCTGGTCTGTTCATGCTCCTTGGCACTGTCAGGAGAGCAAAGGCCTTGTGTTTAATTGATTTAACTCAGAAAAGTTGTCTCATCTTTGCTCTATGCTACGTTCTTCCTTTAAACCAGTTCCCCAAGACTGGGAATGAACTGCTCACTGATTACATGGGCTATACAGACTTTCCTTCCTTCACAAGCACCCAAAGGTGCTGTTTGTCACAGCCAAGCCCAGCAAGAGGCAGAGGGTACCTGTAGGTAACTGGTGGAGCTGGAAGAAGTGGGGGATCTGGGTGTGCAACTCCATGTGATGGGGTGATTGTCACCCTGTCCTCAGCTCAGAGCTGGAGGGGACAAAGGAGCAAAAGGCTCTGCTCAGCTCATTCCTGGGTAAAAACAGGGTACATTTTGTTGTTGATGGAAACTGGATAATATCCTGAGCTGGCACTGCTTGGCTGCAAAACACTCTTCTCTTCCTTGGCCTGGATTTTGGAGGAGGGCTATGCCTGTTTACACCAGCTGCAGTGCTGACCTAGTAAGTAGGAAGTAGGGTATGGTGTGGGTTTTTTTTTTTTGTTAAAGGATGGAATTGGTCCAATTTGGGCTGTACAAAGCAGCTTTTTAAAGCTGATCCTGCTGTGCAAGTTGAAAAACAGTGTTGAAGTTAAAAAAAAAAAAAAACACCTTCATAAAGGGGAGATCTTGAAGACTTTATCCTAATCTATGAATGCTTTCTGCATTAAAGCACTACCGTAATGAAAATGTGTCAAAGGCTTTGCTGGAAAAGCCATTAAAACAGATTAGTGCATCTATCTGCACCATAAAAAGGTCCTTTTATTAGGCCTGCCCATAATTCCAGCTGTCACAAAACAAGGGACTCCTGAAATGCCCTATGAGCAGCCCTTAAAAGTGGGGAAGACTCTGCCACATGGCCTTGCTTTGATTGTTTTCAGTGCAAAAAATACTCTGACCTTTGGGCTGTCATTGCTCAGGGAACCTCTGCCTGGAGGAATTAATGAACCCTCATTATACCAAGATAATAATCACCTCAATTCCCAGCCAGCTGCGGGGAGGAGGATGAAGGCAGTGCTATGGGATGTGCTGTATCATGTGGCTTTCCCTTGGTCCCCAGACCTGTCCCCACCTCCCCAAACACAAATGTGAGCTGGTCAGACAAAGGCTGGTGTGATCCAAAGCTGGGGAAAAGGAGTTTGCAGAGATCCACATGTAGGCAGGGACACTAGCCAAGGTGGGATGAGAAACTTTGGGGCTATAACAATCAGAACATTATCTTTTCAGTGGAAAAACTTTGATTTTCATCCATATCCCCTCCTCTAGCACATAGAGTGTTTTTTAAAAAACACCCCCCACCCCGCCATCTCTGAGACTTGAGCTTAGCTGAAATGACATTTTCACAGGGAAAATAAGGAGGAGGAAAAATTTCCAGCCACCTTGGCCATGATTTCTGCCTCATCCCCAATGAAGTAGTGGAGATACAAGGACAGATTCACAGGGCTGAAGGAGCTGGGGAGTATCTGAGAGAGAACAGAGGCAGGATCAGATTAGCATCAATGCTTTTGGGTTTCTGTCCTAGGAACAATGCAGACACCAGTCCCCAGATCCTTGTTTTGATCCTTTCGAGCTGGGAATATAAAAGGAGTGCTCTTCCATATTCAACAGATGCATCTGAAGAAGGAACAAAAGAGAGAGAAAGTGCCAGATCCTTTAACTTCTTTGAAAAACTTATTTTAATGGGGAGGGGGAAGGGGGAGGGAATTAGCAGGGTTTGAAAATACAAAAAAGAAAGGGAGGAACACCATAATTTTAACCCATAACTGTCCTTTCCATGTTCACTTTGTTACTCCAGAGGCCATTCCTTGTGCTGTGACTCCTCACAGGTTTTCTCATTGTTTTGCCCCTCCTAAATGCAGTCTGGGGGGATGATGCTGCATTCCCTCCTCTCGTCACCTCCCTGTTTTATCCCCTGCTGAAGGGTGAGGTGCAGCCCTGGGAGGAGACCTGGCCTTGCTGTTACACTCCTGTGCTTTGGTTGGTGCCAGCACAAAGCTGAGCTGCTTCTGTGGGCTTTGGCTTTGGGGGTTTTTCCCTGTCATGTGTCTTCAGCCACCTCTTTGTGCTGTGATGGTTCTGCTTCAGCCTTGAGTGAACAAACATGGTGAGCACTGTGTGGAGTTTGAAGTGTCCCCTCTGGTCCCACAACTGAGCTTGTTTAGACAAAGACCTTGGTGCATGCAGATGGTTTCTCTGCTGCCTTCACTTCTGGTGTTTTACCCTGAGCATCGTGCTCTTAATGCATCCTCCTTTGTTTGGAGTAATTTGTCTTGCAGTCTCCACCTTGTGTCCCTTTCCTTTGTTGACAGCCCCAGGTTGTGTGTCACATGAAGACATTTGGGGAGGTGTCTGTCTCTCCATCCTTTAACAGATGTTTATGCCATCTGAAGGATCTACAACCCATCCCCAAACAAATATCTGTGGCTCTTGGTGGGTGAAGAGAGGCAAAAGTGCCCATATTTGAGGGTACCTATGAACTTGTGATAATGGTTGCTGGTTTAGTAGTGAGACTGTATTTTTCTGCAGTGCTTTGGTTGCATATATAAATTATAGTCCATTTTTCTCCATGGAGTTCTGTTGGGAAATTCTATTTTTGTTTATCAGTTCTTGTAATGGCTGTGTAGGAGGATGAGTATCTTAACAGTGAGTGCAGCTGGGGAAGTGGTCACTTGGCAGCAGCACAGCTTGCAAGGGGTCAGTTGTTTTAACAGAGATGCAAATTACTATTGCTCTTGTACTGAATCCCAAAGCAGGCGGAGTCCTTCCTCCAGAGAAAATGCCAGGACAAGCCACACCAGGGCTTTGCTATTACTGCAGAGCATTGAGCAGTGACTGTAAAGTGCTGTTGAATTTTATTTGCTTCCATTTACAGTCAATTGACTGACCTGAACTGTGCATAGACAGCCGTGTGATTGGAGCTTAATGAGTCAGTGGCAGGGGGGACAGAGACAGGTGGCTCCTCCAAGCATGGGTGAAAGGCCCATTTATGTATCTTATGAATTATGTTAAAATTGATGGGAGCAGATAACACCCAAAGTACACTGGCATTTAAAAACACTCAGCAGCTGCCCCTGTGGCTGTTAGTGCTCACCCACACAGGCACCTTGGAGCAGCAGGACCCTCTGGGGCTGCTGTGTGTCTCCTGAGGGATCACTCCCAGTGGATGCTGGTGTCCTGGGAGAGGTGGGAGAGGCAACTGCTTGGTTTTGTCCAGTTCCTGTACCAAAAAAACCTGTGCATCTGCAGTGTTCTGCTGTGGAGTGACTCCAGAGGGGCTGTTCCAGGGGCAGAAGGCACCACCACAGGCATATCCCATGTGGTGTATTCCCATGCCAGCTTCAGCTGTGAAGGGTGGAGCTGTGGGTTACTTCCAGGCTGCCTCTGTTGGGGAAAAAGCTCCAGGACCCAGCCCTTCAGGGGCAATTCAGTGTCACAGGGCATCCTGCTCAGGCACAGTGCCAGGCTGAGGGCTCAGAGCACCCCCATCTCATCGTTGCCAGAACCAGCCTTGTAAGGACCAGCGCAGCCCAGACCTGGGACTGGTGAAGGATCCCCTTGGTGGTGCTGCTTTGTGACATGAAAATAGACAATTTTCTAGGTATGAAAGCCTGCAAGGTAATTAATATCCTAGCCATTAAATTCCACTGCAGTATACTCAGTGTTAATAAGCTAGCTAAGAGCTCTGCTTGAAATTAATAAGTTGCAAATGACCCAGGGGCCGCTGCTTCATGCTTGCTTTTTTTCCCATGTACCCACCCAAAATTACAGAATTTAAATAGAAAGACAATTTTCATTTATGAGCTAGTATCATTATTCATAACTGGAGAGTTGTAAGGAATAAAAAGCCTTTCTGGTTAATTAGCAACTTCGGCATCTCAGGGAAATTAGGAAGGGAATAAAATCTGGGCTTGACTGAGGTGCACAAATATAAAGCACAAATCAAATGGAAGGGTAATGTAATTCCTGCAGAAATTTCTAAATGGGTGATCCTGAGGGTCCAGCTGTCTGTGCAGGGAGCATGGAGCATGCCAGGAGGTACAGCTGCAACATGCTCAGAGTATTTCCCCAACTCCTGGCTGCTCTCAGGAGAGGAAAATAGATGGACGTGCTCCAAGAAGGAAGGGGAGAGAGGAATGTCCTGGTCAACTTCTGATCTGAAAGATCTTGACTTTTGCTAGTCAAGGCATAAACTCTGGAGCTCTGCTGGCTCTGACTTCCTTGGTCTGCCTTTAGTTGAGCTGCCTGGGAGATGTGTGAGAGGTGGCTGGAAGGAAGCAGGAGCAGAACTGGGCAGCTCCCCTTGGAGTCACAGAGCTGAGACCACTGGGCTGAAATCCCCTCTCTTCTTTGAAAAGGGTCAGGATGGGAGAAACCTGGAATGCTTTTGTGTATAACTATGGCTTTTTTTTTTTTTCCTTGCTCTCAGGGCTGTCAGTCTGCTATCACCCACCAGCAGCAGAATCTCTAATTAAAACAAATTAGGACAAGAAGACCTAGAAGTATAGAAATGCTCTGCTAATTATGTGGCTTGTCTAGTGGGAGAGCTGGGCTGTGGTTTTGTTCATGTCTTTTCTAAGAGGAGGTGGCACTGCTCAGAGATGCTGAGGAGAGAGAGGGAGAGAACAGCCTTGGAAACTTGGGTTATTTGTATCTGTGTGTGTATTTGTCTGTGTGTGGATTGTACCTGTGCCAAGCTATCGGCCTGATTCTTGTTTTCCTGTATCTCTGCAGTTCTTTCCACCCTCTCTGAAAACCGGGTGCTTCTACCGAGCTGCTGTTTCAGAAGCATCACTGATGTTGTGTACATCTCCCTGGAGCTCCAGATGCTCATCTTTTCTTCCACCCTTACCCCATCCCTTAGGGACAATTAGGGAAGAGCTTGTAAATTCATAATTGTGGACCTTTTCAAACCTAGATTAGTTCCTCCAGTCTATCAGGTGAATACATATTTATAAGTGTTCTTAAAAATGCACCATCCTTGACTCAATGAGGTGTAATGAATCCATCATGTAAATACATGTTCAGGTGCAGAATGAAAAAATCCTTAGGGTATTTTTTAGGATTAATAGAAGGATGTTTCTTGAGTAGCTTGGCTTCTTTCAAAAGTGATGATAAAAATGATTTCACTATATGCAATACAGAGTATTAAGTTAAAAGAGCTTAAGGAATAACTCTCCTATGCTGCTGAGATCAGACTCTGAAGAGCACATCTTCCAAGAGTGCTTCTTTCAAATATAAAACAAAAAAAAATCAGTTATTGATACAAGAAATTGTGTTTGGTATACTTGAATCTGAAGTTTCTTGCTGTCTAATCCCTTTGCTGCGGTGAGATTTAACCAGCTTTGCATTTCTAGTTTGTTATGGAACACAGAGTAAAGACTTTCTGAAGATGCTGGGCCAAGTAGAAGTTGTCTGATGAGGAGCAGGAATCCCTGAAGCTGCAGTCTTTGGTGTCTGAGGTGGTGCTTGAGGTGTGGCAGATAAAGCAAGGTGTGTTCAGCAGCCTGGTGACCTGCAGAGGTGATCTGGTCGTGGCAAGTAAGAGGAGGAATGTCATCTGTGCACGGTGGCAGCTGTGCCCTGGAGGGATGAAGGAGGAGTTGTGATTCCAGAGTACTTTTTACTCATCTGAGCTCCACAAGTCACGTACTGGGTGACTGGGGGGAAACTGCTACTTCTCTGTGCCTTGGTTTCTCTGGCAGAAATCCAGGTCCTTGAGCTAGACAGGGAGTATGGGCTGTGGAGTCTTACTGGGCTCTCATAAGTGAACTCTTGGCAGCATTGTAGACCTCCCTGATTTGTGCCACTGCCCCAGTGGTTCTGTGGTGTTCCTGTGTTTGGGGAACCTGGTTCTTGAGAGGGCTGGGAGCTCTGGAGGACAGTCTGTAGCAATTGCTGTGGAGTGAGGTTTGGGGTTTGTGACTGTTCCCCTGGCCAGTCAGACTTTCCTTCCTTCCTCCATGTGAGCCCTCTTGAGCTCTCCCATGGGAAATGACAATAGATGAGTCACCCCTCTCCCAGGGCAGGTGTTGGGTCTGCTGGGATTTTGGGAACAGGCAGATTCGTGTGCCCACCCTTGGTCCACAAACTGGTGCTGACTCATGGGTTGCCCTGAACAATCACATCTGTTTTCCTTCTTTGTACTGCAGTTTCTCTGACAGCAGAACCAGCCTTTGTTACTGCTCTGCGTTTTTAGTTTAGTGGGTTTCTACTCACAAATATTAGTAGTGAATCTTAAAATAACAGCAGGATATGTCTCTGGGACATACCTGTGATTACAGTTAATCAGGGCTGTAAATCCTTCATTGGGCTGATGCCAGGGTGCTCAGGCACACTCAAGTCCTGCCTCTCAAATCCTCCTGCTGCTGGGGAGGAGGATACACTTCCTCCAGGTTACTGTGTGCCAGGGGAGGGAATACTCAGTATTACGGCTGCAAGTGAGCCCTTCTCATCTCTAAGCCAAGTTAGGAAAACTTGCAGGCTCCTATCCTGCTCCTAATTATTAGAATCTATTCTAATTTCATTGTATGCCACTACTTTACTTCTTAGAAAGGAGGAGACAATTATCTTGGAGCGCTAACAACTATCCTAATTTAATGTTGCATGGAATAGCTGATGCAGAAAGAAATCTGAGATTTTATGGCTACAACTCTCCAGAGTCTGCCTACCCACAGAGAAAGGACTTTTTTACCTAGAACAAAGGGAGTAGATTTTGTAGAGGAACGAGTCAAGAAACAGGTAGAAAAGGGGCAAATCATCTTTCCCCCCCAGATTCATTAATTGCTGTGTGCCAGAAGACAGCAGTTGCTCCTTGTCAAACAGGCAGGGGGAAAATTGTATCCTCAGCACAGGTGAATCCTCTGTGTGATAGTCTTTGTGATGTTAAATTACCTTTCTGCCTTGATGTCATTTACTACAAACCTAGGGATGCAAGGCACAAAAAGCTCTGTGTACATTGGAAAACTTTGCATGTGCTAGTCCAGACTGAGCTCATGTGAACACCACTCTCATTAAATCCATGAGTGAGTGCATGCTACACCTCACCAGCTGCCACCAGCCACAGGTCCCCAGGCTTAAAAGGAAAAATCCAGGTGATGTATCTGAGCATGGAACTGTGGATCACCATGCAGGGGAGGCACCTTCTTTCTTCCTGGCACCTTTTTTCTCCTAAACAATACACCTGTGTGTCTGGGATGCTAACGCTGGGCACTGCCAGGTTCAGGCTGTTCAGGTGTGGCCCTTCCAAGGGCTCTGTGACTGTTTGGTGAGACTGGTGTGCCAGGCACCTGTGGAAGGTGCTGCCCCTGCCCACCTTGTGTTCCTGGGAGACTGCCAAGACTATCCCAAGACTGTCACATCGCTGATGGATGAGATCAGCTCCTTGGCTCTGACTGCCAGCAGATCCTTCCCCAGTGATCTCTGTCTCCTTCTATGGTGTCCTGTTAGTTTGTCTTTAAAAGTTACCATTTCTAATATCACAGCCTGAGGATGTTGTTGAAAAGTTTCATTAATTGTTACAGCTTATTATTGCTTTGATTACTGCATTTTTTGAATGTGGGCTGAGCTTTCTGTAATGTGAGTCTGTGCTCCCTGTTTTTTGTTAGGTAAAGCGGAGTGTTTTACCATCTAATTACAGTGGACTTCATAGAGGTAGCTGAGGGGCAATATTAATTACCCTTTGTCCCAGCTCTTCTCTTGATACATTTTCTAATTTCTCAATTATTTCTTTTTATGTTCTTTGCACTGTGAAGTGAAGGAGTAAATTAAAAACAACCAGCAAGGTCAAAGTTTGGGGTGGGGAGGAGTTGTGTGCAAAACTTCATCCCCTGCAGTTCTGTACTGTTGGTCTGTGCTGGATGAGGCAGGGAATCCAGGGCAGGAATCCAGGGGGCACAGTGCTCTTGGTACTGATTTTCCTGCTCCCTGTTCTCTCCCTGCTCACATCTCAGAGTGATGGATTTTACCCCCTAACCCCAACCCAGACTAAACCTAATGTAAGGTGAGCCAGGTGGGGAGATGGAAAGAGGCAGCTGGCAACAGTGCTGTGGCCAGGTACTCATTAAAGTCTCCTCCAACTCTCACAATGACCATTAATGACTAATTAGTTGTCCTCCCAGTGCCCCCACTGCAGCACTGATTAATTTAACAAGCCTCACTCTGCATGCAGCACCCACAGAGAAAAGGGGGGTCTGCATGGCCTTCAGGTGCCCTCCTGGCACTGGGGCACCCCCAGCCTGGCCAGTACCCCAGGGGGCAGCTGTGCTGTTGAACCCAAGGGTGGTGATGGGTTTGGGTGCCTGTGAATCCAGCTCTGCTGTGGCAAGTCTCCCCCCTGTCAGTGAGTAGTGGGGGATGCTGATGGCTCTGCTGCCCCAGGAGAGCAGGAGCAGGGAGAAGATGACTTGCAGCCTGTGCTGATGTTGGCCTGCACACTCCTCTGGCTCCTCCTGTAATTTATGGAAGCCCCATGGTTTATAAACTGTGGTGTTGGAATGATGGATGGAGCTTGTTTAATGCAAGTCTGCCTTTGGTGCAGCTACTTCAGCAGCTGCTGATTTGTTTTCTTCCCTCCCCTGCACCAGAGCCAGCGCTGAGCTGGCTGGGATCAGGACAAGGCACTGATTTCTCTGACCTTGGTATGGGCATGAGTTCCCTTTCCTCCCTGCTCTCTCCCTTTGCCTCGGGAAGAGCTGGGTACAGGGTGGGAGCAAAGCCCTGTGGACAACAGGACAGCACCCCTGGAGTGCTAGTGGGTTTGCTGAGGGCAGGAGAGGGAGCAGGCAGCAAAGAGCACACACCTGGCAGCTGAACAGAGCCAGTGCAGGACACAGAGCTGCCTCTCCACTCTGCAGCTGGACCTCTGGAGGGGACTCCACTCTGCCCAGTGTTTCCAAAGGCTTCCTGCCTGCTGGGCCTGGAAGAAATTAATGCATTCCCCAGCTGTTCTGCCTGGCTGTCCTGAGCATCGTCCTCCAACAGAAAAGAGGATCTGCTGCCCTCCCAGCAGCTTGGTGCTGGGCAGAGGCAAGAGCCAACCTTGCCATGGGGAACAAGGAGAGAAGGAGCCATGGCAATGGGGCAGGACTGAGCTGGCTTGGTGCCACTGGTGTGTGTCAGGGAGAATTATTCACTGCTTGGTGGTGCTGTGTTACATGACCCATTTGCAGCTTTTTCTTGTCTGTTTTGAAACTGTGAAATGAGGCGCGGTAATCAAGGAGGGTTTTAATAACCATCCCAGCTCTGACATTTAAATTACAGATGGCATTTTCAATTAAACAAGCACTCTCAGAAGGTTTAATTTAGCTATCAGTTCTGCTTTGTTCTTTAAGTGTTTCCTTAAAAACAGTGATGAATTTAAAACTTGCTCCAAAGGGAGAAGGAGCCAAGAAGGGATTGGAGCTGGCTGGAGATGGGGAAGCCCCTTCAGGGGATGCTGAGTGTGCAAAGGGAAGCCAGAGTCTGAGGAGATGAGATGTTAAACTCCCCTAGCACAGATCTGTGCACATGCTGCTGTTCTCAAGTGTCATTTTGTGTGCCTAACTTGTCACAACTCCATGCTTCCAAATACAGTGACAACCAGACTTGAGCACCCCATCTTCTTGCATTCCTCTGCTCCTTTGAAGGCCCACTCTTGTCCTTTCAATCTCTTTACACATCTGTGCTCCCATTTTACCAGGGCACCCCAAATCCCGCTCCATTCATGAGCTCTCACTGGTCATTGCTTGCTTCTTTCGAGCAAGGCTGGGGCCGATTCCACCTCTGCATAGAAACAAACCTAACAAGACCATAAAGGACACTGTCAGAATTATCTGTTTGGTTCAAACTTAATAGTGTCCCTGATGGCTCTGGCTTGCTTTCCCCATTAGTTACTGGATGTGCTGGTTGCTGATACACCGAGTTTGGTTTGCAAGTCCTTATGAGCCCTGGGAGCTGCTGCTGCTTGGGGCTGCCTGTGCTGAGAAGTCCCTGCCTTCAGGTCTCTCCCAAGAGGAGGCAGAAGCACCAAAGGAAGGGAAACAGCATCCTAATTGTCCTAGAGTGGGGGGAAATGCTGCTCTCCACAGCCTGTGTTGCGTGGCACTGCAGGTGAGTGATATCTGTGTGGAACTGGCTCTGTAATTGAGGCAGGGGTGGAGCTGGGGAAACCTCGACTTGTGTGTGCCTGAGGCTGCTCTGCTGCCTTGCTTGTGGGGTGAACACAGCTGTTCTTTCTCCTTGCCTGTCCCTCTACACTCAGTGCTCAAATCTCCAGGTCCTTGTGGTCCCACATGCTCAGGTCCTGCTGTTCTCCTCTTGGTCAGGCAACCACGGTGCACAGCCAGTCTGGGCACCTGGTGCTTTCACACTCCAAAGCCACAGGGCTTCACCTTCCTGATCACTTCCCAATTTCCAGGAATGAAACCTTGCCTGATTTTTCTTGAGAAAAAACCTGGTGTTTCCAGTCTTCCACAGCAGAGCTCACAGTTCCCTAGATCAGAAACATCTCCTGTTATCTCCACACCCAGGTGAAAAAAGCTGGAGCTCTGCCTGGCACAGCTACAGGTCAGAGATCACTTGTGACATTGATGAAGGAAACTCAATTCAAGTCATACAATACGGGAAAGTTCTGCCTAGGTCAGAGCTCAAAAATGGAATGGGATTAGGAATTGTGTTGTCAATACCTGGCTCTGTGTGAGGGTGGAGTTCAGGACAACTTGGCCATCATGTGCTTATGGTCCCCAGCCAGTGACTGAAGTGTGTCGCATAAATTAAGGCCACAGTCCTGACCCTTCCTCTGGGGAGCTGCTGTGGCACTTGGAGAAGAGCCTTTCCCCTCTTGCTGAGGAGAGTCCCTGCTCCCTGTGGTGAGGAGCCTCCTGCGCTTCCTCCCAGTGTAAAACAGGGCTGGATAATTTCATCACCGCTAATAACATTCCTAGCGAGGCAGGCTACAATAATGATAAGGGTAATTGAATCTCATGCTTCAGGGATAAGCTGAGCTCAGGAGGGGGATCAGGGAGGAATTCATTTCCCCTTTCCCTGTGGAAGCTGCTTTGCACACTCGATCATTTGTGTTGAAAGGCTGATGCTTTCCCCTGCACAGGGGCTGGGCTGACCCTGTCAGCCGGGATCCAGCACATTCCTACTGCCTGCTGTCTGTCCTGCCTCTCTGATCCATAGCAAAAGGAGAGCCCCATTTGCCTGCAGTCATTCCATGAGAAGGTGGAGGGGCTGATGAGGGTGGGTGAGGCACTGCCTGCCCAAATCCATCAGTCCCTTCCAGCCTGCAGGTTGTGCTGAGGGTTGTGTGAGTGGACAAGGGTGCCCAGGAGGAGCAGGAGCAAACCAAAGTTATCTCCCACGAGTTGTATTCCTGTGCAGCTTGCTCAGTGCAGAAAAACATGTGGACAAGTTTGATAGTGGCAAATTTTAGTGTGGCCAGAGCCCTGCTTTGATTTTTAACATTGCGGGGGATGAGCAATGAAGGGTCAGGCAATGAAGTGAACAATATGAAGCCAGGATGTCCTGAGGGGAGAATACCAGCCCTACTGCCAGCTATCATCTCTGGGCTGTGGTGAATATAAATACCAGGATTTAGAAAGTTTCTTCTTAGCTGTCATCAAAAGAGCAAAGAGTTCTAATTCTTCCAGTCACATTACAAAAAATTTTCCTGGTATTTACGGTGGCAGCTTAATTTCAAATAATGTCATTTGGGAAGGTCCTGGCTGAGTCAAAACTTACAGGAGTCCTAGGAAGCAAAATGTGTCTGCATCACTTTTTTGTTAAACTCCCAGCACCTGATTCCATCCAGAAGTGGATGCATTGCACAGGGGTCTGAGGGAATCTCTCAATAACCTTCTCTTACCTCAAAGGGGGAATGTCATTGAATTACTTTGTTTATGCTTGTTGGGAAGCTTAAAGTGTTCTGAGCTGTGGGAATGAAAGGGGCTGTAGAGGATCATTTGTTATTATTTGTTAAGAATGAACCACAGGGTGATGCAGCTCAGCTAAAAGGAGCTTTCAGACCTATCTGACAGTGCGGGAGCTCTCACTGGAAAGACCTGGCTGGCTGAGCTGGAGAGAGGAGATATCTGACACACAGTGGGAGAGAGATGTCAGCATCCAGCCATCTGCCCTGGTGCCTTTGCTCTACTGCATGACCACCATCCTTTAAATGGATTTATTTCCCCCAGTGCATGGTATGGATTGGATCTGGTGGTGGAGTTGTCTCCAGGTCTGTAAATGGGCACCTGAGACTTTGAAAATGAAGTGACATGTTCAAGGGAAACCATGCAGAGCAACATATCGAATCCAGCAGCCCAGAGGTGTTCAGGAGTCTTTTTTTTTAACTTCTAGGAGGAAAAAACTCCATGCTCAGCTGTGCTAGTCCTGGAGGGAGGGCCCAGGAGGCAGGAAAGCATTTCTATTCATTTCTTTTCCCCTTAGCAGCTGTGAATTATTCATGGAACTCCACTGACTTAGTGCAAGGGAAAAGATTTCCTGTTCATTATTTACTGATCTCTTCAGGAGCATTACACTTTTTTCCTTTTTTCCTTTTTTTCTTTTTTTTTTTTTTTTTTTTTTTAATCTGGGATCTATTTAGGAGCAGGAGAAGTTTGTCCCTCTGGAGTTTCAAGGAGTCCTTTGCCATCTACCTTTGTTATTTATTCTTTATAATGAAGCTGCTGGAATTAATTCCTGAGAAAGACAGTGTAAAGAAACATCCCTGTCATTAAACAGTCTTCAGAATTGTGGTTAAAAGATTTTCAGGTGGCAAATGAATGCCCCAGTGGAGTCTGTGTCAATTGACTCCTGATGTGATTGATGGTGTCTGGTCTGATGCTGAAGCTGTCCTTGATGTCTATCACTCCCTTCCTTCCCTGGCTGGGAGCATGGGGTGAGAAAACTGCTGTGGGGTGCACAAAAGCCCCAGTGACCAGGCTGGGAAGAAGCCCAGCAGCTTGGCCTCTCTTGAGGATACCAGTCCCCAAAGCACCCAGGATATTGAGGCAGTACCATCAGGTTTTTTGGTCAGAGCTGTGGTGTGTGGGATCTATGCCAGTGTCACTCTTTGATCATCAGACACAATCTGGGCTGTGTTCCTGCCACCTCTACACCCTGGGCTCTCTGATAATCAGAGGCTGGTCTGTGCCACCATGTGCTGCCTGCTCTGGGGTGGGGTGCCTGAATGAGACACCTGCCTCATTCACTCACATTCCTGCACATGTCAGGAGAATGCTGAGTTTGCTTCTCACTGGAGTTTTGCTCTTTTATCTCCCTCTCTCCAGCCCTAGCACTCTGTACAAACACAGGTGCCTGCTGGTTTTTTTATGGGGCATTTGCTGTTTCCTGAAGGTGCTGTTCATCCTTATCTAGTGATTTGCAGGTACACACAGGGTAATTTCTCTAGGGCTGTTTCTGGGTGGGCTGTGATAGTGTCAAGTATTTAATTGTGCTCTGTGGTCTCTGAGCCCAACCTCAGACTCCTGATTACCGGTGTGGATGAGCCAGGGAATTGCTGCTGTGAATATTGATGAAGACCAGCGTTCTGTGGGAGCCTGCCAGGCTGGGGGGTGATGAACAGAGCCGAAGGTGAGACCCAGAGAGGGTCATGACCACTGCTGTGAGGGGCAGAGTGGATCAGAGGGTGTAAGTTGCACATTTTTCTTTTTTTTTTTTGTGGCTGTGAAACACCCTTTGGCATTGCTCTTGCAAGCAGGGCAGTGTCTGGAGCAGAGCCTTTCCTCTGGAACACTAAGGACAGAGAGGAGACACTGTGGTTCTTTGTGTGGGTCCCAGTATGTGTGTCTGTGGACATGCTCAGGCTGTTATACATTACATCCCATTATTGTGCTCTGTCTGCTCTGGTTTGTGCTTGCTGTGCAAGCTCTGCCTGCCTCTTTGTAAGGTGCACAGCTCAGCAGGGCTCATTCCCAGGAAAGCTTCCTGAACGCTTTTGAAACACCAGAGCAGCAAAGTGAATTGAGGCACGAGACATATTCACAGTCCAATGGTAGCAGTTCATCTGGGCAGGAATTGCTCCCAGCCTGACTATCCCACTTCCACATACACAAGGTCATTACACTTATGAAGGAGCAAATGTGAAAGAAGGGTTTGAAAGCAGCTTGGAAAAGCTTTCCTGGGGTTTCTGGTCTTGGCTTACAAGCCATTAGGAAAACAGCAGCACCTCTGCCTCTCGCTCTAACCCTCTCTGGAGACTCAGGTTACCTGGCCAGGCTGCAGAGTGGGAAGATAGGGAAATGGGAATGATTAAATTATTCAGGTAGTTCAGAGGTCTCTGCAGATAGCTGATCCCTGTGTGTGTGCAGGGGAAGGTTGTAGCATTGCTGGTGAGTGTCACCCATAAGGGAGAAGAGCCAGAGTGTGTGGCTGAAGCTGAAGCCTGGCAGTTCTGGGCTCAGGGTGTTCCCTGGCACTGACCCAGGGGCTGGGCAGGACAAGATGGGCTTCCAGTACCTTGACAGGTATCACTGTCAGCACTGCACCACTCTGACAGCATGGTCCTTTTTTTGGCCTCACATGTCAGACACTCTCTGGGCACCCCAAGGTATTTCCTGGCTGTTTCTCTACCTGGTGGATGTAACAACCCTTCCAGCACTTTCTGCCCTTCAGGTGTGCAGCAGGATGTGCTGGGGAGAGGGAGAGCTCCTCTGCCTTCCCATCTGACACCAGCTGGGTATTGTCGTTGAGAGAGGTAGACCTTGACACTGGAACTGTCATGGAAGTGACTTGGAAATGAGAAGAAATGTCATTCATTTTGCATGCAGGCAAAAAGCACAGTAAATGAAAGGATTAGATGGAGTATGCTTGAAGGGAGAGCTCTTGTCCTGATCAATAATTTAAAAATTCCCAGGCAAGTGAGCATTAGGGCTGCATGTACAAACCAGTTGTACAGACCTTCCAAGAAGTTATTAAAAAGGCTGGTTTGCTCAGATTTACTGGTTGCAATTGAGCTGAAGGTCACAGTTAAATGTAACTGAAACTTATGCATGTATAGTAATTCATAGTTCCTCCTATTCAAAGTGCCTAAAACTCTGCCCTTAGTGTGATAGCATGAGGGAGAATAAAAAACTGAGTTATCCCTGTCTGCTTAGAGGAATGGCTTTGTCTTGTTGAAGCCATAACAGTTGAAATACTTTTTCTGAATGCACGCTGACTGTGTCCAAACTTTTATTCCAAGCAGCCATGGCTGTGTTGGAGGCTGTACAAAGCAGGGAGTGAGGCTTGGATGGGGAGGCACTGTGGTTCTGGAAATGAGTCTGTGGGGTTGGAGTTCTTGGCTGTGCTCACGGGCTTCCTCTGGGGCTCCAAGGCAGGCTTCTGCCATCCCTGTGCTAAAATAGGGATAATGGCTCATGGAAGACAATAAAATCTGCTAATAGTGCATAAACACATGGGTGTATCATGGCTCACATTCCTGGAGCAAGCACTGTCTAGATATAGGTCAGGAATTAATGCATCCTATGCTTTTTTCTGTGTGTGTAAATATGATCTTGCCTTTTAGGCTTACCAGAGCCCCCTTTCCCCACCTCTTTTCCATCCATACTGAATCCCAAACTCTCTGCTAAGAACAGAAGCACTGACCTTCATGACTGTCTGTGAGCAGCATCTCCTTTCCTGTGAGGAATGTGTCAAACCATTACAGCAGCCTCTCGTTTCTTCGGGCTGAAACACCCAATGGCAACAAAACAGTATCACTTCCTTTGTTTTATCTGGTTTTCCTCATAAAACCTGCTAACACTGGGATACCTGGAGAAGTCCTGTGCTTCTTCAGATGTGTCACATTTTCAGCACCCCTGCCAGGGTACAAGGGGTGTTTTCATTTGTATTTCTGTGGGTTGGGATCAGTGAGTCCTCCCCCTGTCTCTGTGCACTTCTGCCCAGCTCTCTCACTCCCCAGTGCTGTGTTCCATGACTCTGTGCCCATGAGTCATGCACTTGAACCTGACGTGGTCCCCAGCCCACTGGTGGTGGGGTGTGTGCTGTGCAGGATGGGGGACACAAACATCTGAGAAGGGTGGTTGGGGCTTCTGCCTGATTTCTTAAAATGTTGCTTAGAAACCAAACTCGACGTTGCCGAACTCCACCAGATCTGCAGTGCAGAACTCTCTGCACAGGGAAAAGGATTTCTTATTTTTATTATTATTTTCTACTTTCCCCCCCCTCCCCTTACAAGAAATAACTCACTTTTCAGCTGTTGGAGAAGGTAGTAATTGATCTAGAGCTTTGCAGCCTGCCTTCCGGAATGGTTTTATTCTTAATGTAGGAATAAAATTCTGTTAGGTCAAATACACAGCAATAAATACAAGAAGCACATTAACTTTAATATATTGGATTATTCCACTTGGTGGTGATGGGGGAAAAAAACAAGATTTAATTCCCCTGGCAATGCAGGCAAAGAAAATCACTTTCCCTGCCCATTTTTTTTTCTGTTAAGTCATTTTTGTCTGTCAATGCCAGTGCTGCAGGCCTTGACAGGGTTTAATTTTACTTCTTACTTTTTTTTAACCTGGTGTGAAAGTAAGAAGTGTTTTCTCCAAGTAAATTGTTCACAAATTCACTCAATGCCTTTTATTTCTGGCTGCTACAGATTCCTCCCCTGGTGGGAGGTGTGGAGCTCTTGGTACCATCACAGAAGTGGGGATTGCCCTGAGCTGGCAGGGTAGGGTGCCACTGGAGTGGGGCAGTGAGTTCAACACAGCTGTTCTCCTTTTTCCAACATGCTGGTTCTGTTCCCAACAGACATTCTGTTCCCGCTCTGGAGCTTCCCAACTAGAACTAGGATTTGCTGCTCTGTGCCAACTGTTTCTGTGAGGTACCACCACCCTTCAGGGCTCAGGGCTCCCACACGGTGGTGACTGTGTCCAGCAGGGCATGGGTGTCTCCCCAGTGAGATCCCCTGTGGTGCTAAAGTCTTTTATCAGGTCCCACAGTCAGTCCTTCTGCCAAGCCTTCCCTCATTTTTCGTGGAGAGCGGTGACATTGGATCCTTTTCCTACAGTCCTTGCTTTTCCCCAAATTTCTATTTTATATTGGAAAAAGGACAGATGAAAAGAGGCAGAAATTATTTCCTTGCTCATCATCATGGCAGACAGATGGGTAGAAGGTGGCTCTGTTGGGGACCAGGCAAGGAGCAGAGAGACTGCAGCAGGGATTTTGTGTGGATAGCAGAGAGGAAACATCTCAGCATGGTCAAGGACTGTAGAAGAGATTTGCAGGGAGTAAAGACTTTGGAACCAGAAAGCTTTGAAAAAAGTCTGGGTGAATCTGTGTCAGGAGTGTTGGGAAGGTGGGGAGGGGTCTGCCTGGAACAGGAGAAGGGGACTTAGAGGAGACAAACCTGGGGTGTGTGGTTGGATGTGTGTGTGTTCGTGCCTCTCTCTCTGTGCAAATTGCCAAGAGAGACTGGAGAAAAAGCAAGGCATGAGTGTCCATGTGGTTAACTGAGTGTTTGCAGTGTTTTCCTCTGTCCAGGCAGAGTTATCGCTCCAATAAGCAGAGTTCCTGCACCAGCACCCAGACTCCATCTGATTGTGTTTGTCTGAGACGAGAAAGACTTCACGATAATCCTGCTGGCAATTAATTGGCTTTTGTTCAGCAAGAGTGAACAAGATCTCATCTTAATCTGTTTCATTATTTCTCCTTGTATAGCACAGTCAACACAAGATTAGGTTTAATTTACAAAAAAATGCAACGTCATTACTCATATCTGGATCAGGATTTTATCTGCTTCGTTTTGCAACGCTTTGTGTGTCAATATTAACGAGAGGAGCTGCACGGTGTGTGGTGAGGTGGAAACAGCACTGCTTGACTTCAGGACCTTTTGCAGGGGTTGCAAGTGGCAGAGCTCTGACATCATCCTTCCTCTGCAGAGAAGGAGCTTTGTGCTCAGGGAAACCAGGGTTTATATGCCCTGATGCATTTCAGTGCTTCTGGACATGGTACCTACATCTGCAAGGTGCTCAGTGGGAGGCACCTGGCTGCCAAAGCTGCTCTGCTCCCTGTAGTGCCCCTGTTCCTGCTGCAGAGAGATGTTTCCCCACAATCCATCAGTCCAATGAGCTCTCCTATGACTTTATTGCAGCCTCTCTGCCACTCTGGGAGCACTGATTGCACTGTGGGTAATGGGTCTGCACAGACACCAGCTCCAGATGAGCTGCTCTGAGTGCCTGTAGGGGAGGTCAGCCAAGGGCATGTGGGATGTCCCTGGGACTCCTGACTCCCTGGGAGGGGCTGCAGAGCTCTGTGTGCAGAGAAGGTGACGGGAGCTGTGTGTGCCTGGATACGGTGTGTGGGGACACAGCCAGCCCTGCTGCTCTGGGTGACTCTTCTGAGTCTCCTGGCTGGGTTAAGGTTAGAGAATACTCTTCAAGGGAAGGCATGTTACTGATTCGAGTGATACCGTTAATAAATCAATGCTTTAGGATAGTGTTGAGCCAGTTGTGCTGCTTCCAATCGAATTTGAAAGGCCTTCATCTGCATGCAGGCAGCTTTCACTGCTCTGATCAGTCCTTACAGCTGAAAACGCTGCCGGCATCCAGGAGAGGTGTGCTGTGCCTGCTGCCCTGGGGGCAACCGTACTTCCAAAATGAGGAGGGGTGTCCCCGACGGCAGGGTTCTCACAGCAAAGGTTGTTCTGCAAACCGAGCCAGGCGCTGCAACAGGACGAGGAGAAAACGCTCCCTCGTGCCCGAGCTGCAGAGCCCAGAAACGGACCCACAAACGCAGCATCCAGGGCGGTATCTGCACAGCTCCTGAGCGTCTCTGTCGGCACCGAGGGAGCCCCGCGGGCTCCTGCCTGCAGCCCGAGTGCCCTCTGCTGTCCCCGCCGCGGGGACCGCGCTGTGCTGTGTCTGCCCGGCTCTCCTGCTCCCGGCACATCTCTTCCCCACACACCCACCTGGACCCGCGTGTATCTTATTCTGGCTGTCTGTGACCCTCTGTTTCGCTCGCAGGCTGCTGTGTCAGGAGATCAGCTCTCTCGGGCTGTCGTTGTGCTTCCCAGCTTCTGTGAGGCTTCCCAGTTGAACTCACTGTTCTCCCTGTAATTCCAAAGAATCAAGCTCCTCAACCATCCTCCCTTTTACAACTGGCTAGAACAGCTGGGCTGCAAACAACAGGCAACTGTCAGATAGATTATTTTTATTTTCTCCCCCATCTCTCCCATCCCCAGTCTTGAGTTGCCTGGTGGGGGAGAAAACTCCTCCATCTGTCAACAGCCCCCCAGGTGGGTAATAATAGATGCTTCATATAGAAAAATTCAATTAGACTTGACAAGAGATATATGATAGTACTTCCTTGCCAGGGCCCCATCTTGCTCTGTTCTGTTCCTCTGCAAGAAACTTGCTGTAGAAGCTGTTAAGAATAAAAAAAACAAAAGCAACTGCTTTTTCAGGATTTCTGGCCATATTATAATGGCATTTATAGCCAGGACCAGCTGTGGTGGGCTGTGTAGAAAAGAAAAATTACAGTGGCATCTCATACAACTGCAGCCACCAAGGTGCAGGTGGATACCCAGGACTGGTTAGAGCAGGACAGGGTTGTGTTGTACTTTTCTAGGGCTTCTCTTGGTGCCTCTGAGTATTAAAGCAGCCAAGGTAAGATGTGTGTTTGTGTGATGTCTTGGCCAAGAGTGAAGGGTTCATGTTTTAAACTCTCCAGTTCTCATCATCCAGCTGGTCCATTCCAGTGTGGGGTGTTTGGAGCACATTTCCATTCTGCACCCAGCAGTGCTGGGGTGCACTGAGGGTTTGATGTGCAAAGGGAACAGGAGCCCTTTCTGCAGCTCTTGTTGCTGTAACTGGGACTGGGAGGGGACCTTTTTGTGTGGTTTCACTTTGGGGTTTTTTGGGGTTTTTTTTCTGCAACATGAATGCTCCAGCAGCACTCAATTTTTCTGTTTTAAAGCTCAGATTTCTAAGTACTCTGAGTCTGGAGGTTGGGAATATAAATTACTTGGGGTCAGAGATCTTCCTGTCTCTACAGCACGTGTCTGCACTGGTTACCAGTGTTCCCAAAAGCTGCTGTGCAGTGTCACACAGCTGCCTGCTGGTGTTGGCACAGCAGAAAGCAGAAGGAACTGGCACGGAAGCTGTAACAGAGCCCTGCAGTGGCTGGGAGATTTAATACATCCAAGCCCTTTTGTCACAGTTGCACTGACTTTCTGTAATCCCATGAAATTGTAGCATCTCAATTCCCACGAAATCTGGAACACGTGAGAGCCCATTACCCATCTCTGACAGGTGAATGGACAGTTTGGAATTGGATGTACGTGTACAGTGCAGATCTCAGCGTGTTCACACTTCTGGTGATCAAAATTCGAAAGGCATTTGGAACAAAAAACTTAAAATGTGAGCAGGATTTTTTTTTCCCCTCATGTGTCCAGATACTCCCTTGATGTGGCTGAATGCAGGGGTCAGCAGTGACTTTTGGGAGCAGCTCTGGGGAGCAGAAGGGGCTGTTCTCTGCAGGGAGGCTGCAGGCACTGAGTGCCTTGGAAAACACCTCTCTGAGGGAGTGGGAAGGTCAGGACAGCTTTGCAAGATGCCCCTGACAGCCAACATGAACAGCATGAGGAGGGGGAAAGCCCTTAGGCAGCTGTTCATGGTGACAGACCTGTTGGGGAGGCTTGATGTGTTTAGTGTGTGTTTAGTAACTCAGGCTAGATAAGTCCAAAGTGGGGACTGTGGCCCTACCCTCTGAGTACAAGGGCCACAGTATCCAAAGGTTTAATCCTGAGGTTTATCCTGACTCTGACATGGTGGACTAGGAAATTTTAACAGTTGCATCAAATGTGGAATATTGATCCCCTCACTGCACTGGTTCCTTAGGGACACATGGAGGGAATTGTTTCTTCTGTGGGACAGAAAGCTGGCAGTGAGTTGAAGATTAACTAGTCAGCTGCAGTAAAGGCTGTGGTGAATAAAGCAGCAGTGTGTGACTGTGTGTGCAGGGGGAATGCAGGTAAATTGTGAACTGGTTCTGGTGCCTCCTGGGGCAGAGCTAAGGCTGAGCTCACAGTAGAGCCAGTGACAGTTGACCTGGAGGGTGTCTGGCAGGACTGGGGTTTGTAGGAGCCCTCCTGGGCCTTCTCTGTGCCTTGCATGGGTTCTCACTGTGCTTTAAGATCACTTCTACCTGCTGTTGCACTGCAGACCTGCTGCATATGGAGCGTCTCTAACAGGTCCAGGCTGCTGGGTTGGGGAACAGAGCATGTTCCTCTTTCAGGGACACTCGTGGCACCACACAAGGTACAAGGACTCCTGGTTTGGGTAGGACTGGCTGACGTGGCTCCACATAACTGAACAGAAAACATGTGCTTGAGCACAGGACACAGACACCCAGCACACAAGGGAAGAGCCACACATAGTGTCACTTTATTAGGTTTGCCGAGGCTCTGGCGCAGTGTGGCTGCGGTTTGGGAGCCCAGGGCACCCAGGGGCAGCCCTGCAGGAGCCCAGGGAAGCAGCGTGCACAGTGCCCAGGGGGGAAGCTCTCTCCTTTGGCTGCAGGCAGCAGCAGTCACTGCTCAGGTGAAGGGGCACTTGGCTGCAAAGTGGCAGCCCAGGGAGGGAAGACAGAGACACAAAAATACAAGTGCCTTTTCTAGGCAACACCAGCTCTGTTTGGGGATGCTCTTGTGAGGGGAATAATTACAGGGACAGGCTTGGCTCAGGAGAGCCTGGGGGACTGTTCAGGATGGGGATTCGCAGCCTGGAGTGATATCAAGAGGCACAAATGGGAGAATGAAGTGCTATCTTGTCAGTGAGTACATGGAGGAGGCAGACAGGTACTTCTTGCAGAGATGGAGTGAGGCAAAACAGCTTTGTGTGTGCAGGGTATCTCCTCCCTGCAGTCAGACTGGGTGATCAAACACTTGTTACACAAAGCATGCAGAGGGCAGGGAGGGGCAGATGAGTTTGTTTTCATTCGTTCCTGGACCCCATCCCCAACTTTTTCTAACCCATTTCCCTAAGTCGTTGTCATCTTTCTCTCTCCCAGCAATTACTCTCAGCTGTCATCTGTCTGAGGGAACCAAACGAAGCCCCAGGGTTGGACACCAGACAGGTTTCTGTTCCCAACACTTGCCTTGATAAATGGATGCTGGGAACAGTCTAAGGGAAAAGGATCCAATTCCTCTTGCTTTGCATTATCACTAAAAATTAAACTAATAGCACTTGGCAGCCAAGCTGGAGCCCCTCTGTGGTGAGCAATGACATCTATTGTTTATAAATGGGAGAAGCCAAGGTTCTCACTGCAGGCCACGGGAGCAGCTGGTGACAGAGCTGTGACAGGGCTCTGGGTTCCCCTGGTATGTTCCCAGTCACAAGGTCTATATTTTTCTTTCCTACTTTCTTCCACTCTTTACCTTCCAGAAAATATGCCTAAAGTACCCCATTAAGTTAAGGAGTGCCCAGGTCTGGGAGCAGGCAGGAGGGGTGTCTGGTTTGGGGTTAATGGCTCAGGAGAGAAGGTCTGCAGGACTTTTAGGTCATCTCCCATCTGATGGAGATCATCAGTGCAAGTGGTGAGGCTGAGCCTTGTGGTGCAATCTCAAATCCATCCCCACTCTTTGCACAGTCCTCTTGAGGAAGGCTGGGCGCTGGCTCCTGGCGTCTTGCAGGCGCGTTCCTACGCAGAAGGGCCCAATGCTCTACAGCCAGAAGCAGCACCATGCAGAGACCATCCCAAGGCCGTGGGGTGCCCTGAGGGGAAGTCAGCTTCAGCATGCAGGCCCCAGCTGAGCGTGGCTATGGCTCCACTGTCACGCTGCTGCTGGTGACACGGGCTCCATACCAGCCCTTCCAGAACAGCGTGTCCTGGCCGCCGTGCTCAAAGCGGACAAAGCGGACGCCGGGCCCGTACTTGGAAAAGGTGTGGGAGATCTTTGGGACAAGAGAAAAAAGGGTTGTTGGTAAGCATCAAATCACCATGAACCAGAGCCTCCAGCCCCCCAGCCCCAGTCATATCTGCCCAGCTGGGTAACAACAGGGATATTTACAGTGGAAGGAGCTTTGATCCCATTATTTTTTTCAGATGTTCTCCCAGTTGGACACCTCCTTCACTTTACACCTGCAGTGGTGACTCAGCAAGGTTCCAAGTTTCCTGGAAGGTGGCCTCCCAGTATAATACCTTTGTTTAATCACAGGGTCATGGCTCTAGAGAACACATGACAGAGCTTTCTTCTCCTCCTCCAGGAGAACTTTCCTGCTGCCCTCTGCTTCAAAATATTCCCAATTCATGCAGGTTGGGCATCACCTGCTGAGCCCATGGCTGTAACTCACCTCAGTCCAGCTGCCATCATTGTCCTGTGGGATGGTAACAGTCTCACTTTTGTACTCAGCCAGCACATCCTCGTTCTCTGAGAGCAGCTTCACACAGAGCTCGTAGAGGCAGCCGGCGTCGCGGCGTCCCGCGTACCTGCAGGGACACCCCGCTGCTGGCACCACAAAGAGCCAGAACATGGGCTCTCCACTCCCACCAAGTCACTGGGGCCTTGCTTTGAGGTAGAAATGGTTCTTGCCCCAGCCCACCACCTCCCCTCATTCACAACAGGAACTTGGGTGTTGGAGTTCACGTGCACCAAGAGTTCGAAGCTTGTGGGAGCTGCCTGTGAGCCCTGTCCCACTTCCAGGGCATCCTGGCAGCCGAGGTTTTAAGGCCCAGTATATATGAGGTACGTGCCCTCCCTGCCTTTCCTGTTCTCTCTTGGCTCTCTGCCTGCCTTCTGAGGCATCTTTGCTACTTACCAGTCTCTTACCACAATTTTAGGCTGGGTTGTGTCCATCAGCTCTTCCCAGTAGCCCTCAGCCCGAAGGTCAATGACCTGAGCCTTTCGACACCACCTGAAAGACAAGATTGTTATTGGTATCACAGTCTCTCCTGGGACTGGGGGAACCAAAAATGTTCCCTTCCCTAAATAAGAGAAGAAAGCAGCCTTACTCATAAGATGTAACAAAGTATTTATGGACTTCTTCACTAGGGAATTCTTTTCCAAAGTCCCCTGGGAGCTCTTCAATTTTCCAGCCATCACCTCCATTCTCTACCTCTCCCCAGTGCTCCAAGTCTTCTGCAAATGGCAGAAAAGAGACTCGGATGAGTCTTAGTTTCTGTGGGCCTGGGGAATCTGACCATCTTCCACTGGAACCTTCTTTTGTCTTGTGAAGGTTCACTGTTATACATAGCATTAATTTTGTATGTAGACTGTGGATATGTTAAGTAGAGGTCAGGCAAAAGCCTTTAGTCTGGCTGAGCTTAGTATTACCAAACTTTAACATTCCCCAGAAAAATGGCTGTGTATTTGTAGGTTTGTCTAAGGAAGTACTCCAGGGAAAGGATTTAGGTATTCTGAGCAGTGTATCAGCACTTCCAGTGGTCACAAGACAGAAACAGCCTGGGGAGAGATGCTGATTGCTTTATTTCTGTTTTCTAAATGGCTAAGTGGTATTTTCAGAAGCAGTAAGGCCTTAAACATAGGGCTTCTCTGGTGTTAGCCAGAGGGAGCCTGGATGTTGGAAAAGCTTACAGAAAGTCATCTGTAAACAAAATGGAGAAGCTGTGTTGATATTGCTTTGGTCTGTGATGTGTGAAATTGTTGCTGCTTGGATTGTGAGGCTTGTTTACTGCTGTCTATTGCTACTGTAGCTCTGGGAAGTGAGGTTCATGGATCCAGAATAATGGCATTTGGGGTATGTGCCCAGCTCTAACATGGACAAAACACGATTTGCCTGAGCTGCTCCAAGGAAAGAAGCCTGAAGGGCTGGTGAGCTGAGGGCAGACAGGCCCCCGAGTAGGGAAAGGTTTCCTCTCTCCTGTCATGGTTTGGCAAGAGGCAATACAGAAACAGATGCCACGACCATTACGGCATTGGACGGGTTCTGCAAAGGACATTTTTGTCTCTCAAACATGATCTGGATCCCTGGGTTTATATAAACCTAATGTGAAGTAAAGCCCTTTGCAAAGACTGATTATCAAAGGCCTTTGTGGCCATTAAATGATTTGGCTGCGTGTGATGCATGATTTGACTCTTGGGCAAAGAGAAAATTCTGCAACCTGACAGCAGCTAAGATCTATTTTCAAAAAGTGAAAATGCTCAGTTCTCAGTGACTGGTTATCTCTCTGAAATCTTGGGGGATGTTGTGCTTGTCTCTCACCTTCACCACATGGGTTCTTGATGAGGTTCTTCCTTTTCTTACTCAGGAAGTAGAAGTTTTGCCAGTTCTCTGCATCCTCCTCTGACTCTGCCCCAGCGAGCCCTTCCTGCTGACACTTCAGGATCCAAAGTGCAGCTCCATCAACCAGGTTCTTCCACTGGCAGCAGACCAGGCGACACACCAGCACCAGATCCACTGCAGGTATGGCAGCCAGGATTCGGATCAGGACTGCTTCAGGGAGGGACTCCATCCCTGGGCTCAGCAATGTCAGACACTGAGGCAGCAGGAGAAAAAGGGAAAATAAATGTGCTATTTGAAGGCTTGATTTTGCGGCCATAGATTTCTTCCTGACCTCAGGGCCTCCTGACACCCATTAATATGCTGAAGCAGATGAATATTTTATGTCCTAAGTGAAAGCCTTGAGTTAAATCCCCCCCAGAAATGGAAGGACTTAACATCTGCAACTGTGGGCAGCTTGGCATCAGTCCTTCCAGAATCTCTGCTGCTGCAAAAGTCAGCTTCTCAGTAATTATTTCCTCTGCAGAGGGAGGCACCCCTCTGCAGAGGGGGTGTTTGTTCTGCCTTTTGATGACAAATCTGCAGAGCAGTACCCAAATGTCAGCAGTGAGCACCTTGCCAGCCACCCTTGCAGTGGTTCATTCTATATCTGATAGGCTTTCCCTCAGGGGGCTGGCACTTAATCCCCTTAGTCATGAGCCTGTATAAAGCACAGGTCTGAGCACAGCTGAAAATAACCCAGTTGATATTCTCTAATGTTCCATTTTCTATGGCCTCATAACCTGAGCCATTAAGTCAGAAGTGTGTGCTCTAACTTCAGGTGCTAATTCTGGACTCCAAACAGCTCTCTGCTGCCCTGAGGTCCAAGTTCTGCAAGACTGAGGAAAGATGAGTGTGCAGATTCAGAGCCCTGTCACCAATGAGGGATGCACTGTGACACTGCCATTGTGTCAGCTGAGTCCTAGGGCTGGGAGGCTGCTGAGACTGCAGTGAACTGCATGGATGCAGCCAAACTCCTCAGGAACAAGTCACTAACCCTGGGAGAGCACCAGGAATAGAGGGGAAATATCCTGACATGTGACTTGAAGAAATACAGCAGTGCCAAACCTGGCAAGGGAGGGAAGAAATAGGGAGTCACTGCTGCAACAGCACCCTAAATCTAGATGTTCAGATGCTGAGCATTATATGTCCTCTATCTGCACTGCAGCCAGTAGGGATAAACTGTAACTTAAAATTCCCTGGCTTTTCTTGGGATAGCACTAGTGATTTCCCATTCCCTTTGCTTCCAATCCTGCACCACAGTCCTGAAAGCTAAAATGTAATTAAAAAAAACCAAAACAAAACACACATACACAAAAAAACCCCACAAACAAACAAACAAAAAACCACACACAACACAGAAACATGAGCAGTCTCGCTGGTTTGATCTCTTACAGGAATTTCAGAGGTCCCGCCTGCTGATGGAGCACCGCCGCTCTCCTCGCTAGCGGGCATCCCCCGAGCTCGGGAGAGGGGCGGAGGTACCTTCCCTTTCCCACCGCGGTTTGCAGCATCCCTCCCGGGAACCGGTCCGCACCCCGGCACCGCGGGCAGCGCCCACCCCGTGCCGTGTCCCCGTCTGTCCCCGCACACCCGCAGGGGGCTCGGGGGGGACACCGAGCGCTCTTACCTGGGCGGGAGCGGCGCTGGGCTGTCCTGACACGCGGCTGCGGGCTCGGGGAGGGCGGTGCGGGCTGTTCTGATAAATCCCGGCGGCCCCGCCCGCGCTCCTCCCTCACCCGCCCCGCGGAAGGGCCGCTCCCGCACATCCGGGGCCGGAGCGGGGCCGGGGCCCTCACCCGGAGCTGCACGGCCCCGGCCCGCCGGGCTGCCCATGGCTTAGGCAGAGCCCGTCTTTGCCCCGGGGCTGTGGTTTCCCCCGCGCCCTCAGCCATGACAACCATCGGCGACCTCCCCGAGGAGGTGCTGGTGCAGCTGCTGTCGCTGCTGCCCGCCCGGGACCTGCTCCACAGCTGCCGCCTGGTGTGCGCGCAGTGGCGGTACGTGGTGGACCTCAACACCCTCTGGAAGAGAAAGTGCCAGCGCGACGGGTTTTATCAGCAGAGCCTGGACAGGAACGTCTCTGACTTGAAGGTCTTCTACGTGCTCTGCCACTTGAAGAGAAACTTAATCAAAAACCCCTGCGCTGAAGGTTGGTTTTGTTATTTTATCACTTAAGAGTTTCCGAGAAGTCAGAGTGAGTCAGTATATCCTGCATGACTCAACTGCTGGTGCTGCAGGACTGTCCGGCTGCTGGTGGAGCTCTTCTGGGTTAGATCCAGCTGAACACCAGCAATAGAACTGCTGTAGGTAGATGGGTGTGTATTTACAAGTACTTTGTGGTTGCAACCAGAAAAATCTGGAGTCACAAGGCCCCAGCACTGCAGACGGTGACAATTAATTTGCACAGCAAGTACAAGGTGGTAATGAAACCATCAGGTATTGGTATTAAACATTTGGGCAGCTGGAGAACTTTGTGTTCTCAAAGACTTGACTAATAGAACTACAGTAATTCTACTTTATTGCTGATGATGAGTTTGTAGTGGTCAGAAAGCTGCAACCTACTGTGCCAGCTGCTGACAGCCACATAAAAAGCAACCTAATGACAGGAGTCACTTCCAGGTAGGAAAAATACAGTGGATCTGAAAACTCCCAAGTAGCTTAATAGAATTCTCCTGTAGCTGACTCTTTAATGAAAGCAGAACTCCTGCTGGTAGCTGAAGTGAGGTCCTAACCCTCATCTTGGACACCTGTGTTTGTAGAGAAATTCCAGCACTGGACAATTGACCGCAACGAAGGGGATCGATGGAACATTGAGGATCTGCCAGGAGCTCATGGAAATTTGGTGCCAGACCCCACAGTACACAAATACTTTGTCACTTCATTTGGGTAAGAACTGGATTGCAGTAATCTGGAGCTGGGAAACCACCATCCCCCCATGTGTCTGCACAGGCACCACAGTTAGAAAGCTTCAGGCAGGTCACTGAACCTTAGACCAGCTGTGAGAAAAGGAAGGAGCTTGATTAAGCCTTTATGCCAGTTAGTCTAAAGAGACAAGGTACTGCTGAGAGAACTGGTCACAGGATATGCCAAATTTCTCTGTCTCTACCAGGAACCTTCTGTAATTTTTATAGTTAAAATAATATAACTTTTTATAGTTAAAATAATCGACATGGATTTTATGGTTACAATAATTCTCCTCTCCCAGAGTTGATGGGGAAAGGTTAAGGCTCTGGCAAACATTATCAGCTGCACTTACCTGACAGGGTCACAGCCCTGAAACCTCCAGGAGTGGTAGGTGTGTCATGCAAACAGAGTGTAATAACAGCTGTCAACAGAGGGAGGATTAGCTGCTTTTACATGCACTAGGCAGTGGCTTCCTGTTCCAATACACAAGTGCAGGGACCTCTCTTAATCCAGCCTGTAGGTAACTATCCCTTTTATCTGGGGGTGAAGCTAATTCAGTTCTTTCCTTATCTAGTTCTGGCTATGGGAAAGACAGGCCTTAGCCAGGTCAGGTTTGTGGGCCTTCCAGGTCTGGGCAGGCAGTAAATCTGTCAGGGAAAGGACACGGACCGTGAGAGGGAAGAGATGTATTTTGAGGAACTGTGAGTATTTCTGTGGCTGTTTCAGGCTATGCCTCAAGTCTCAACTCATTACTCTGAAGAACGAAGGATACCGAGATAAGCTGATGGATGAGATACGGCCTGAAATTGTAGTCAAGGACTGGTAAGAGGATGCAGTGAAAACTAGAATTTCTGGCATTGGCCTAGAATTAAGCTGGGCCTGTGGAGCTTTTCATGCTATAAATTCAGTTCTTTATCCTTTGGGAGTTGCAGCTCTCGAGTAAAGCATAAGCTACATCTAAGCTTATTAAAGGGGTGCAAGGAGGTGGCCGTCCTGGGAAGGGATAGCTGGAAGGTGCAGAACTTCTCCATAGCTATGGGGATGACAATCCTTCTTGAGTGCAGACAGGGATCTTCTTGGAGACTGTTTCTGAACTCCAAGGGGAAGTGAAGGCTGTACATACAGCCCTGCTCCCTGGTTCCTCTGCCTCCCCAGGTACGCTGCCAGGTTCGACTGCGGGTGCCGCTATGAGCTCGCGGTGCGGCTGCTCTCGGCTGATCACATTGTCCTGGAGGAGTTCCACCCTGAGCCTGTGGTCATCGAGCAGTGGAGTGATGCCAAGTGGAGAGAGGTGAGCAGCAACCCCAGAGGCAGGAGCTTTACATCAGTTTTGTGGCACTTTAGTATTGCAAGTCTTACTTGGCCAAAAGTCCTAAGGGTCCTTTCTCTGCTCCTCAGCCTCCTCTACACAGCAGGTGAGTCAGTCCTTGCTGTTGATGATGCCAAAGTAGTGGTGCCTTGATCAAGTCAAGCTCCTTTTTAGGTGCCCAGCATTTTCTAGAGAATATCCTCTGGGCTTCTGTGTTGTTTTATAGCTCAGTCTGGTTAATTGTTTCTAGGTTTTACTTAAGTTTTTGTCTAAATAAGGTACAAGAGCAGACTGTTGTTTTAGTGCATCAAAAAGCTTTGTTTTAAAACTACTGCAGGGATGGCCAAGTATTGCAGACTTAACTTTTCTTAAACTGTTAAAGGTGTTTAATTGGTTTGACTGGCTGTAACAACCACGTAAGTAACATCCACTTTAGATGTTACTTATGTAACAAATGCACCTAAGAATTGAGTTTAATGTTAGTTTGACTCAGAGAACATTTCAGGGCACAAGGCTGAGTGAGAGGCTTTTTCTGCCCCATCCCTCAAAAGAGAGATACGGTGCACTTTCAGTGGAAGGTATCTTGGTCTCAGGAAAAGCCCAAAGACTCACAGACTGTAGTTGTCTGAGGTTCAGGTCAGTGCTGGTCTATTTAGGCAAATTAAGAGGAACTCTCTTATTTCTCTCCAGATTTCCCACACATTCCGGAATTACCCAGCAGGAGTTCGTTACATCTTGTTTCAGCACGGAGGGCAGGACACCCAGTTCTGGGCAGGATGGTATGGGGTCCGTGTGACAAACAGCAGCATCACCATTGGGCCCCACACATCATTATGAAGGCACAATAAAAGGGTTTGCTTTACCTCAGGACTGTAACCAGGTGGCCTCAGGTGCACTTTTTGTCTGTACTCTCTGGGTGAGTGTCCTTTGTCCTGCAAACACAAGCAGCTGTTTTTTCTTGTTCACAGCAGAGCTTGGTTTGTACTGAACTGTGTAACCCAATATAAAATGTTAAAGCAATGCCCAGCCTCGATCTACAGTGTTCTTGCACTTGTTACCTGGAGGAAGCAGGAGGTGCTGGGCAGGCTGTTGTACCAAATTCCACCTTGCTAATGCCACCTGTGGGTGAGAGGTCTCCCATGGAAAGGAGAGAGACCAAGGTTGTACAGCCTTTCATAGGAATTGACAGAGTCCATTTATGTACCAGGAAAGTGGTGAAAGCTCCAGAGAAAAAAATACTTCCTCATTTAAGAAGGGAGGCTGGTTTGAACAGGACTCAGCCCAGTTCAACTGGGGTAAAACTTCATATTTATTGAAGACTACTTGGGACAGTCACAGTGGACAGACACTACAGAAGGCCTCACTCCCCCTTAGCATGAGTCCATTGCTCTCGTGGAACAGCTTCTTGCTGTCCATCCCTGCCCCTGTGCAAGGGAGCTGCCCCATCAGGTGAGAACTGGATTGGTACAAAGCTCTGACTCCCCAGGGATGCACTGTAACAACACCTGTACTCACTCTCACACATGGGAACATGGGAACAGGCTCTGGCTCCACATTCCAAGTCAGTTCTATATACAGTGGTAAGAGCACTTGAAATAAAGAGGCAGCAGCTGCTCTACATTCACCAGAAGGCTGGCTGAAGAGATGGTTCTCAAGGTATGGTTTGTGACAGATCTTACTCTGCTGGAAGATCACATGAGGCTCCAAGGCAAGGAAGAGTTGACATCAGGTGCCTTTGTGGGCTCGCTCCTCTACATAGAGCTGCATCTGGAGGAAAGAAACCAGCATCAGTCCTGTTTGGTGTAAAGGTAGGTGAATGGGGAAAAGCCTGCAACAGGCTGGACAGGAAGGGTTTGTACCTTCCCCCATAACCAGATTTCCTATTTTATTAGGAGGAACCTTGCCCTGCTTTGATTCCTGGCACAGACACCTGCAAGGCTAAGCTACTGCTCAGCAGTATTAAAGCTGTCACCCCTCAGCAAGCTGCAGAGCTGCTGTGAGAGCAGACAAAGCTCAGAACTACAGCAGGTTCAGCCACCTCTTGGTCAGAACATTCTGCTCACCTTTAAGATGTCCGATGTCATGGTTTTCAGGGGGATAAGCCGGGGGTCGTGCATGTGCACGTCCTGCTCGTCAGCGAGGATCCACGGGAAGTCCTGGGGACAGGAACACAAGGTGTGTTACTGGCAGAGCCTGGCAGTGCTACAGGGTGAGCTCTTCCTCAGGGTTGAGTGAATGAGAGACTGAATGGCTGAGGAGAGAACCTGTAACTCAAACCTTTCACAGCAGCAAAATTTAACACTTGGCCCTGAGACTCACCATAACTGTCTTCAGCATCAAACAATGATGTCAACCCTCTCTGCTTACTGCAAAGGGGACACCTCACTTCTTTAAAAGATATACTCTCAGCTGTCATGAGCTACCATGTTCTGTCCCTTATACCAGCATTTAAGTTCAACTCCTGAATGCCTGGGGTATGGATTTCCATCCTGCCTTGGAAGTTTAAAGTTTGGCCTACTACACTCCCAGTTTCCATTACTAAGCAGTACAGAAACATTGAAACAATTTTAGACTTCACTAGCTTTATATATTGTGCCTTAGGACACCTTATATAACTTGGCTCAGGAAAAAAATTCCCTCTATCTGTGCAAGAATTCTTTAAAAAAATTTTGCTTTAGAAAGTGATCTGTACACACTTTCGAATTTATCTGTGCCCCCAAACCCACTAGTTACTTGAATCTTAGTCTGCCTTGCTCCTTATGCAGAATCAGCCTTCCACACAGTGGATGGGGGATGAGAGCTGCTCTTTATTGATTAAATTCAAGTACCTGTTCTACCTGTCTGAGCACTTCTAAGTGACTGAGCAGGCACTGGGCAGTGAGTGTTGTTACAATCTGTTTCAGGGTCTGAAGCAGCTGCTGTCTCCAGCTGTGATTATGTGTGGTGGATGCTCCCACCTCACCAGCACAAACCATTTTAACCCACTTCAAGAACAGCTGGGAAGTGCATCACGTGACACTAAGTTCATGTTCAAAACATCTGTCAGCCTTAACCTCAGAGAGAACAAAACTCTGCTCCATCCAGTCTTTGCTCTGAGCTTCTCACACACAGTCAGCTGCCCAAAAGTGTCACTCACCTTTATCACCTGGATCTTTTCCATGTTCCGTGTGGCAGCCTCCCGTGTGTGAACCAGAACTGTGAAGGTGCAACCTGAGAGAGAAATGGCAGGTTCCAGCTCAGGGGACAGCTCCCAGGGGATGGGCCAGGCCAAGCAGTGCCAGGCATTGGGCTGTTTGGATCTGAGTGATGTTTACCTGGGGGGTTGTTGTCCAGCACAGCGTCGCACACACTGATTTTCAGGATGAAGGCACGGAGTAACTGCTCCACGTGGGACAGCAGGGATTCAGAACTGTGGTGGAGACAGCAGTTTTTACTGGCACACAGCAAAGGCCTGGAGCTGCTCCCCCAGAACAGCCCTCAGAGGCAGGTGTTGAATGCCATGGGCAAGCAGGAGTGAAACCTCACCTAATGGAAAGCAGGGGTGGCTGGGTGATCTCAAAGACAAATCTCTCCACCGGGTGGTGCTCTTTATCCAGGATTACAACGACAACTTTTTCCACATCGTTCTGCAAGAACAAAGATTAGAAAAATCCCTTAAAACAAGCTGTGTGCTGCCCCCAGTGTGCTTTGATATAGTGGGAGTACACTCCCACTATATTTGTTGGGGCTCACAGCACAAGCAGTTATCCAAAGCCTGAGCTCAGATTATCCTTAGCAATCAGAAAAATTGCTTTTGTAAAGCCACTTCTTGCTGGATTTTAAACTGACAGCTTGTGGCTAAGGCTGAGAGAGATGGGTGTGATAAATTGTATGTTTCTCTAGATCCTGTTTTGGAACAAAGGAGGAGATGCAGCCATCTCACTGCATCACTCAGGGATGGACACTGAGGGAAGTAAGAAACACTCAGACCATTGGCCAAACAAAGCAGCTTTGTACAACCACCGTGTACAACCAATCTAATTCTGTTTTCTAAATGTCCATTAAGATTGTCTGTAAAGAGCAAGGAATACAAGCCCTGCCAGCAACCTCCTGGAATGTTCCACAGATCACACCCTTCTCTTACAAAAGCATTCAAACTGTTCTGCCAGAACAGGTGCTTAAACCAGGATGGATTCAAAAGCAGAATGTTAAAAGTGCAGGATGATGTAACTGGAAATACACAGACATACATCCTCAGGTGCAAGTATGAGATGCAGCACGGCCTTAACTACCAGAAAAGGTTATTGGGTGTTGGTAAAACCAACTTTATCAGATAGTATGGTAAATTAGTAAATAAAGGTTGCAGTTAAGAGACTCTTTATGTTCTCTTACTTGCTATCAGAGCCACTTGCAGTACTTTGGTTCCTGACTTGCTCTCACCTTCTCCAGCAGTGGCTTTACACAGTGCAGCGTGTCCTGGATGTACTGGTTCAGCTCCGGGTGGCAGGACATCTGCAGCAAACAGAGGGAAGAGTCAGAGCTACCTGTGTTTGATGTGAACCAGGACAATGCTAAAAGGGGAGATTTAAACAGAAGCACCAGTGTATACAAGGCACTCAAATCATGCTTCAAATACTGGTGAAAAATGCTGAGTTGCCCATTCAAACCGGCAATTCTTTCGGGGAAGGGTTAATCAGCTGAGGCAGATCACTGCACCCACACAGTTGTTGTCTATCAGGAATATATATCCACAAAAGCATATTGGGAATAGCATATTCCAACCATCCCTACTTCCTAGGAAACATGCTTTCCTGTTACCTCACTGCACAGAGCTGGGGAAGCCTTCTACTACTGCTGTCCATGACCTGCTTGTTCCATGAGCACTGCTGTATCCTCAGCTACAGGGCAGCTCTCCCTTATGACAGGAACTAATTTCCCTTCAAAAATGAGTTTGCACATTAAAACAATCACTTCCAGAGTATAAGTTTATGTTCTAACGAGCATTGACTGATCCTTGCTATTTTGCTTGTCCACGTGGCTGTCAGCTTCTGGGAGAATCTCCTACCTGGACAGGTACATTGTATTTTTTCCTCTTCTGAAAGATTCCAGTGGGGTAAACTTCCCTGACGTACAAGATGAGGTGAACAGCCACTTCAAGGAATTCTGAAAGAACATCTGCAACAACTGAAAAACAGAAGTAAAGAATGCTGAAGGGGGAAGGGGAAAGCAGGGGGGGAAGCAGAGCAATACGATAGACTCAGAGGAATTTTTTTAAAGGTATATTTTTTTTGTACATAAATTACACCTGCATCCGCTTCACTGCAGGAAGATTAGGGATAGACCAACCCCCCAACAACACTTAAGTGCCAAGGAGAAGGCTCACAGGGGAATCAGCTGCAGCTCAGCACAACACGTTACCTTGCCCAAAGTTCAGGTCCTGCCGTGTGAGGGTTGTCATCTTCCCCAGGCCCTGGAAGTAACCACAAAAGCAGTATTTATCCTCTGGCTGCTGTATTATAAACACTGTCAGCCCATGGAACCATCCACCTCTCCCATGCCCCTGCTGGCCCACAGATACAGGTGTGAGCACCCTCTGCAACCACGGCCCTCAGGGCTCACCAGCAGTACACAAACCACCGTGTTCTGGCTCACACCTCCAACTGGGAGATCATCAATTGTTTAATTCCTGCTTTTTTTCCCACTCTCTCTCCCCCTTTCTGGGACATGGGTAAGTTCAGGCCAATACTATTTAGTAGCACAAGAAACAAGCTGTTTCAGCTGCAACAAACCACATTTTTCAGACTTACAAAGAATTAGTTCAACCTTCACAAAATAGGGAGCTACCCTCATTTCCCTTTTTTTAAAATCAGAATCCTACCACTGTCTAAAAAAACGTCCTGGAATATCAGTGATCGGCTACACTAAATAAAATTATGATACCTAAGCATCTTCCGCCTCGGCACGCCCCCCCCCGACCCGGTGTCCTCCATAACCCCGCTGCGCCTGTCCTCAGTGT